>JBCEWE010000021.1:101225-203725 GCA_039877035.1 Silurus lanzhouensis
CCTGTCTGTATCATCCATTAAAGAACCATTAATACCTACCAAACACTTTGTTCTGGATACTCATCTTTAAATATTTTTGTACGTACAGTGAGGGATTTTGATTCAAGACGCAGATCATGACATCACGACAACAGCAGAAGGTTTTAAAGAGAAACTGAACGGATTTTCAGGTTCGACTGGTCAATAAGCGGATCCTCGTGACCCTTCAGATGCTTCGATAAGAACTTGTGATTAACTGAGAATAATATTTTGATTGTAAACTTTCACTGAATTTAAAACAAAACCAATTAAAAACAGGAAAAGTCTTTCCCTGGAGTTCGACTCATGAGCATCCTGTCCTCTGACAAAAGTTTGTTAAACACCATTGGTGGCACAAAAACTGCCTGCAACCAATCAGAGGAGCACAGGGAGATCAGGAGAGACCAACATTACTTCTTAGCATGGGATGGACATGTATGGTGTATATAAAAAAATATCGCTTTATTTAGCTTGGGGCTGCGAATAAAAATAAAACACAAACTCAGGTGAAGTTAATGGTGGCTGATGGAGTAAAATCTGCTGAGATATGCACTTTATGACCCATCTGACCATCACATCACAAACGTGGCTCTTCCTCGAACCATGTTGCTACACGCAAACGGAGCTCCATGTAAAAGTGCATGAGTGTCCAGGACAGCACATGACCTCCTCAACTTGAACAAGAGCCTCCTGAAACACCATCAGTGCCTGATCTCAGTATCTGAACACACATCCCTCAAAGAGTGGCACCAAGAGGGAATGAATCTTGAATGAGACGTTTAACAGAAAACACATGGCATGAATATAGGAAACAAGATGAACAGAATGCCAGTCTCTCTGCATAAGAAATTCTCTACGAACGAGAAGCTCATGCTGTTCCAATGATTTATAACAAAAACAAAAAACACAGGCGTAGTCATGCAATGCTTCTGTACATATTTAAATGGTTGTATTGAGGCAAAAAACAACAAAATCATCTGTACAATAAATAATCGAGACACGGAAGTATTTTTTTTGTTTTTTTTTTTTGTAAAAATATCCAACTTTATGTTCCCGAAGTACTAAGACAGTGTTATAAACGACAGGACGATATGAACAAACCCTTCATCGACGTTGGCGAGATCTGCTTCGGATCATTAGTAAGAACCGGAAACCCGGAACAGGGCCACATCCCTCCCCATAAACACGCAAACAAAAATAAAGAGTAAAAAAAAAAAAAAAAAGCAGGCAAAAGTGAAAGACACACGATTTAAAGAGAGGAGGAGAAAAAAAATAAAAAAAAGAGCAGCTTTCAGTTCTGAATGTCAACCATCACATTCAATTGCTGTGCCAGTCCGGATCAAACCATTCCCTCGTTCTGTGGGTCACTCCTCTTCCTTTCATCACTTCATTAATGAATCAGTTTCACAAATTAACAAACGAACCGGAAGAGGTGAACGGAGGCGGGGCTTAAATCGTCTATGAATACATAAACTTTTGAGGGGGGGGGGGGAATAAAAAAACGAACACAGCTGATGAACATTGGAGTAATTACAGTGCATCAGTTCTCTCCTTACAAAAACACACTTCAAAACAAAAACAAAAAAAAGAAATCTTGAATGGGACGTGGGTGGAAGAAGGCGATCTTTTTTTTTTAAATTTACATTCCTTGACCATCTTCATCCTACTGCAATCTCTCTGTATGTACACACAAACACACGCTTTTATTCACGTTTCGGGTCTTTCCTGTGTCCGAAGGGGGGAAAAAAAACCCAAAAAAAAACAAATTAAACACGTGGCAGCGTACAGGATGCTCAGTCGCACATTTCCTCGGGAAGTTCGTGGGGATTGAGGATTCCCGGCACGGACATCTGGAGTTTGTGTTTCTCCTCCTGAGCCTGACGTAGCGACAGCTCTCGCTCCTCCAGGAACAGATCGCTCGTGTCCTCGCCGGCAAACTCCTACACACGCGCACACACACAAAGAGAACTTCGTAAAAAAAAAAAAAAAAAAAAAAAAAAAACACAACCAAACAACCAAAACTACTATGAAATACTCTGCACAAATAGAGAGAAAGCAAGTAAAGAGCAACAAGGTCTAACGTACACAATTTATTTACCAATATATTTACTTTTTTTGGCCTTTTTTTTTTATGATAAACGATTATTGCATCAAATACCTGGTGTGGATAATTAATTGAATTAGAAATAATTAATTAGAATTGTACATTTAGGAAATTTGGTAGATCCAAAGCGAATAACATTTAACTGATTCATACAGCAGCTATGGAGTTAAGGGCCTTGCTCAGGGGCCCCTAGGAGTGGCAGCTTGGTGTGGCTCGGATTTAAACACACAACCTTCGGCCGAGTCCAATGCCATCTTCATTGTACGCAGAGGTGGCAAAAGTACACACATCCTTCACTAACGCAGAAGTACAGATACTCATGTTTTAAAGAATCCATTGTACCAGTTGAATTTCTGACTAAACTTTTCTTTCTCTCCAGGGATCGGAGGCTTGGTTTGAGAACATGCGACTGAAACCCATTTCATTTTCAACCTTTAAAGCTTTCTGGCACTACAGAAGGGGGTGATGCTGCCAAATTGGCTAAAAAAATTAAAGCCGGAATTGGGCTTCCATGGTGTTCACCAGTCCAGAGCGCCCCCAAGCGGGTGGTGCGTCAGTAGTAATGGTCCTCATTGTGAGCTTCGTAACTAGTCTACGTCTGTGGTGTGTGAGAGGCAGGAAATAAACACTGCGCAATGACAGGAAACAGGTTGATGGGCTGATAACGACTGGCTAATCTCGCAGTAAAACCAGCCTTTGCGATGTAGGAGACCCCGAGACCCCGTTCACACCTGGCATTAAATGTGTTGGAAATTCAGATGGAAAGACATACAAAGTCAAGGTTTGGTCAATTTGGTTTTGAGAAAATAAAAACATTCTCTTGAGTTGAGTCTACCTCCATTATGTCTACTTTATTGTGTTACTAATTCTAAGGCCAGAACTACCCTTTAACAAACCATCGACCTTGCTGTGACCTTGTTTGGGTGAATTTCAAAAGTGTGAAAATAATTACCTGTAAACAAACTCTGATCGCAAAATCGTGCGAGTGCTAATTATCCAAATATTTCGTATGTTTCTGTGCATTGATTAAAGTAATATAAACTGTGTGGCAAAAGTATTGGGACACCCGAGTTGTCCAGCCGCATACGTTTTTTCCCCCGAACGGTTACCACAAACTGGAAGCCATGCAAAATTACAGGACGTCTTTGAATTGCGGCAGCACAAAACCTTCCCTTCACCAGAACTACGAGTGTTGCAGCACTGCGCCTGTGCACAAAGTTCATGTATATCTGCTTCAAATGGGTTGGAGTGAAAGATCTCCTGAAGACCCTTGTGGCTAAATGAAATCTCACAAATCGCCACAAATATTTAGTGGAACATCTTCCCAGAAGAGTGGAGCTTTAATATAAGAGCAAATAGAGACTAAATGTGGAATGAGATATTCCAGAAGGTGCACATAAAGATCTTATGTTCAGGTGTCCACAAGCAGATGAATATTAAAAAGTAAATGTTTCAGATCAGCTGTTGCTGATATATAAAAAAGAGCTTCCTATCTGCATTATGTTGTACCATAACCACGTATTTCTGTACAACAGGAAACCAAATCACACAATCAATACGTGAATACAAAAAAATCATTTATCCTGAACGTGTCAAAAACGTGTGCATCTAATCTACAATCTAATATGAATAGAATGCAAATTCCACCCTCAATGAGCTCCAGTTGTTTGGGGCCTGGTGGCGTGAAACAGACATACCTTTATTTGCACCAGGAAGTCCCGGAGGTGCTCTTTGAAAGCAGGAATGTCCTGATTCAGGCTGAACAGACCGGTTACAAACACTTTCACCTGTGCACTGGAACAGAAAACCGCACCGTTAAAGACCACACCCTATAACAACTGGAAAACTTTATAGGACATGAATAAATAAACCCAAAATAAATAATAAACCTCAGTCGTATAAAACCGGGATGTACACGTACGCATAGTGAACCGTTTCGGTACAGGACTCTCGATCCGGTACACACGTGCACAGCATTCAATCCTTTTTACGTGCGGAAAATAGTTAAACTCCGAGTTATCTCAGGAACTTATTAAGTGGCAGAGGGCAAGTTTGTTTAGTCTCCGCCTTGCACTATGAGCACAAATTTTCTTTTTTATTAAACTTGAAAACATACACTAAAAAAAATTAATAAAAAGGGACGCAGTTAGCGCAGTGTCACTGCAGCCACACAATCCGTACTGGAAATATGATTTGTAGCGCACTGTTTCGCACATGCGTGAAATCGCTGCCACTTCCTGGTCACTAATGCTGGTGATATGGATCTGTCCAGCTTCAAGAATTCCTCTTAAAAGACCAAAATACTGAAAATTCGAGGGAGTGAATGAACGAAGGATAGAAGGAATGAAGACATTTGGTAAAGTGCGCTTAAATAAGTAGAAAAGTTAAGTAGATCATATCTTTAGAAAATTGTATTTTCCTATTTTTCCAGTTTATTTCAATCAGTCAATTTAATCAAAATAATAAGTGTATTGCATTAATTTGATTTATTCCATTATATTTTTTATAAAATATAAAAATAGGCCTATCAAAATTGAAGCGTTTATGATGCGTTATCGCAAATTCATTTAACTGATTTTATTAACGCGTGATTAATGCAGCGTGCAATTCAGTTTGACCGCATTTATAAAAATAAATATGAATATATAAATATAATAGAAGTGAAAATAAAACCTTGAACGCAACACACATTTATTCAGAACATGAATGAATGTGAAAAATGTTTATACACCAGAAAACAATGTGCTTTTGTAGAATAAAAAATAAAAATAAAAAAACAGACAGGGGGCGCTCTCTACCACCTCAGTCATCCCTCTTCAAAAACAAAGAAAACATCTTGGTGAATATTTGCCTCACAGACATAACAAATATATAAATAGAAAACTTGAAAAGTCTACTTTTAAATAAACCACATTTAAATAAATATTCTGAAATCTGTATGAAAGTTAGTAGAGGTACAGTTTCTCCGGTATCACCTGAAAAAACCGAGGTACGTAATTTTGCATAGCTTCACACCCCTAATATAAAAGCATACTGAATTAAAGATTGTATAAAAAGCTATTATTACTAGAATATTGTTATGTTCTTATTGTTTGTTATCTTACTCTTGTAGGTGCGGGAAGGCAGTTTTCAACAGGTTGGCCACATATTCCTGAACGTAGACCTGGTTGTTCACGGGTGCGCTTGTGTTCAGGGTTATACTGATCTTCCCCTCCTCGACTAGGTTGAACATGTAGGCCAGGATGGAGGCGTGCATCGTCAAACCTGGAGGAGAAAAACACCTGGACTGAAAGATGTGTGATGATTTGGACCTACAGTTTAACATCTCTGGCATTTGGCATACGCTCTTTTCCACAGCGCTAATGATCTGAGCAGTTGTGGGCTAAGGGCCTTGCTCAAGGGCCCATCATTTAGCTGCTGTGGTGGTGCTGGGATTTGAACTCGTCCAAAGATCAATCCGAGGTCCAGCATCCTAACAGAGCACAGAGGCGCAGGTTCCGTCCTGTCACTCACCTGCCGTGTGGGACGTATCCGTGACGACGGAGAAGATGTGCTGCAGGATGTCGCAGAAATACGTCTGATAGAAGCTCTGAGCTGCAGCTTCCTCCTGGGCCACGTTCTGCAGCATCGTGTACAGGATCTGGAGACCTGATGGGGAGATGGTGGAATAGAGTGCGGATGCATCAGCATATATATTTCAAAAAGGTGTTTTTTTTCTCTCAAATTTTTATAAAATATACAGAACTCTTTGAGAAACCACTTTTTCCATAATGTCAAAGAAGCTGCTCCAACGGAAAGAAAAACCTGCTGGTTATACTACTGAGCCCCCCCCTTCATTCACACGATCACAGATCTTGCGAGGACCTTGTGGAACATCTGGCAACCCAGACACTCACCCGTGTCAGCGACATTCCTCATGGTGTGTTTAAAAGCCCAGATTATGGAGTCCAGGACCAGTTTGAACTGGGCCGCAGGGATGGCCAGAAAAGCAGGGAAGCAGTGCGAGTTGACCGCCTGCAGCAGGTAGAAGAAGTTGGTCCTGTGCTCTGGGAACTCCTCAAAGTCCTGGACAAGAGACACAAAAAGGTTACACTTAATATTCCAGGACCATATACATTATCTACAAAACTTGTGGTCATTTTTAGAAAGAAAATTTTATCAGATCTCCATAAAAGGTTCTCCACCTTGTTGATCATGTTTAGGGTGCACTCAAAAACGGCATCGAAAATCTTGGGGATTTCCGCGGTAATGTGGGCCGCGAGCTTGTTGACGATGGTTGCCATGGTGCTGAGCACTTCGGGTTCGCGAGCAGCAGGGACGTTCCTCTGATAGTCGATCAGCACGGCCTCGAGCAGAGGGGGAACGAAGTTCTCTCCGACCTGGAAACACATGTGAGAAATAGGGGGTGTCAATGTCAATCCGTAAATCACACATTTTTCGGACTCCAAAAATGGAAACTGCTGTTTACAAACTAATAATAAACAAACGACAAGCGCCGTACCCAAATCGAACCGCTAATGTTTTGTGTACTGATACACCCATATTTATCACTGATGCATTTTATCACATCTTGAGTCTCATACCATCTGGGGATCGTTGGAACGGCTGACCCAGCCGGAGATGAGCTTCAGAGTTTCTCTCTTTACCGTGCGCATGCTCCGGATTAGAGGCTGCTTGGTCACCATCTCACCTGCAGGGGGAAAGTCAGAATAAAAAAAAGAGATATATAGGAGATAATTGGTCCACTTTAAACTACGTCTATAACAGTTGGAAAACGTTATTAAATATTTAATATCTGTTGCTCACCGTTGGTCTGAATTGCAGACGAGATGTTCTCACTCAGACACTTGTAAACGTTAAGCATGTCTAAATAGATTCGTCCTAACTGCACCACAAACGGGTGACCCACGGCTTTACACGCCCTCACGTTGGTCTTCAGGATGCTGCCGAGCTGACGCACGGTCTCTGGGTCCTTCAGGATGTCAACGTTCTGACAGAAGACAAAAAGAACCAAATCCAGCCATTATAAAGGTGATCAAATTAGGATATTTTTCTTTTCACATTAAAGCAATGACTGAGATGTTCCTGGACTCACCTTGGTGGCCTGCTGGATGATGCTATCCCACACCTGGTTGGGGAGCAGCATGTACTTCTCGATCAGATGCTCCTGCACTGCTTGGTCCGTCTGAGCACCGATCATGTAGCCTACGGCTTCGTAGAACGTATGCACCTTAAGAAAGAAAGAGTAGAATGGTTTTAGGGTTGGTCAGGTGAACTTTTCGGGGTAATTTCGTGACGCTGCGCACAGACCTGTTGCGGCTGCAGGTCGCAGATGATGGTGTTGATGTTGTTGAGGATCTCGTCGATGAATGGCATGACCTCCCCGACTTGCACCTGAACAAAGTGCCTCCTGCATTTCTGAGCGATCTTGATGAAGGTGTCGCACGCCATGTCCTGCACGCCGTCGTGAGTCTCTGTGGGACAAAGGCGAAACGTCTGGTTACGCCGTTTTCATGGCCGTAAAAAGCGGCGTGTGAAGAGTTGCGCTCACTTACCGTGCATGAACTCGAAAAGCTTGTTGACCACCGTCTTGAGGAACTTCCAGTGGGCACGGAGGAACCGTGGGTACTGCCCTACAATGTACATGATGTTGGAGGCAATGATGGCCTTGTTGTCTTTCCCTCTTTTCTGCTCGCACAGGCCCAGCAGATCCTGAACGACACACACACACTCACGGGTAAACAAAACTACCGATCAAAAACAAAAAAAAATTCTAAACAAACAAAAAAAAACGCAAGTGCGTTAAAAGTCACCTTAATGACTGTGACCAGAAAGCGCTTCTCGTCTTCCTCGTGCATGGCTCCGCTGATGGATCCAATGGCCCAGCACAGCGTGTTTAGGTTCCTCCACGACCACTCGGTCCCGTTTACCTGGTTATGAAGCTTCTCGGTCATGATTCGCTCAGTATCAGCATAGTCCAAATGGGTCAGGTACACTACAATGAGAAACGTCAGACACTTCAGAGTCACGTTTTGAAACATCAGAACGTTCAGAAACTGAAAAGCAAAGTAACGCCACTGTTTACCCACGTGGAAGTCCACACACAGCGAGTGAGGAGAGTGTCAGAGTGCCAGCGTAACCACCAAAACACTAGCAGTTGGTTTCAATAGAAGAGCCTGCACTCTATTTGATGTTCCTCTGGTTCTTACGCAGTTGCAAGCATCACCAATGCAAATGCGCCTTTGTGAGAGGATGCGGTTTTGCAATACGAGGAAAGTTTCCATTGCGTTGTCTTTGGAAAGTGCAATTTATTAAAGTTTAACAAGCAAAATATACTATAATTATGTATTAGGTGTCATTTGGGTAACCACAGGAACCCTTCAAAATAACCTGAAACCAGACATGTTTTTTGTGTCATGGCTGCAGTTACAGGCGCGTTTTGACTTCGCGCTCGAGATCCGGATCTGCGTAGTTCAAATGCATCAGGAACATTACAATGAGGAAACCAGCTACAAGCTTCCAATCTTATTTTTCTTCATGTTTCTCCACATATATAACAAAATGTACTGTTATAAGCCCTTCTTCGGTTCGGCGCATAAACCCTTTTCACGTGAGGTACATGGTTCAAATCTTGAGTTCCCTCATGAATGTTTTAAGTGGCGGATCGCAAGTTTGTTTGCACGCGTCATTTTTTATAAAATATTATTAATATATAATTTATTTAACCAAGAAGGCATTTTATTTAAAAGTGTTTTCAATCCGGCACAGGAAAAATACCAGTAAATATATTTTAAACGGTACGATATAAATTTGCTGTGAAACCAGTAAAAGTTACAAAGATAAGATCCAATATATTTTCATTGTATTACTTCAGTTATATATATAGTTTTTTTTGTTGTTTTTTTCAAAATGTAACCCATGTTTCTCTGTAGGTTTTGTGTTACAGTTTGATAAAGGTATAAAGACGAATGTATTTGTATTCTTTTATAAAATTGTTGTAATTTACGCATCTTTTGAGGCTGGTTATTTGTCACTTATGGCATCGATTTAGTCATTTTAAGTTTTGAATTCCTTCAAAATAGACTAAAACCCTGAGGTATGTATTGATTGGTGAATTTTGTGTAACGTTACACTCCTAATTTCTTCCTTTCTTTCTGGAAGGAATGTTCTTCTGACATTCGGTCATTCGTGATCAAGTTCTAATTAAACACACGCTGCTCACCCAGAGTCTCTCTCATGTTCTTATAGAGGTTGATCGAGTCTGTGTCCTTCATGAACTCCCTCACCACTTCACCCTGATCGTTCTCCACCACCAGCACCTCCTCCGGCTTAGCCATGCGACTCACCATCAGGAGACGCACCTGCAGCATAGGTAAAGCAGCATTGCTATAGCGCACGTAAAATATCCAACATGACATACAGAGTGTAGGTGTTAGAGATTGTAATATTTCTGTGTGTGTGTGTGTGTGTGTGTGTGGTCACTTACTTTAGACAGTACAGGCAGGTAGAGGTGTCTGCGTGGGGGCACATCAAAGTGCTGGCTGCCAGAAAGCAGGGGTGAGGTGGACGTGCTAAACGGACTCTCTCTATACAGCTCGGCTGCCAGGTGGTTCCAGTACTCTAGACAGATCTTAAAGATCTCAGTCTCCTCCACCTCCGACACGAGCAGCATATAATGGAGAGCCTGAGAAGAACGTAGGGAGAAATCTTTATCCATTGAATTAAAAGTCGAAAGCAGAATTTGTTGAACTTCCTGAGCCAAGATGTAAAGACTGGACAGTTCAGGACCAAGTCCAAGTCTAAAGACTAAGATTTAAATGGCCATATGGCATTATTCCATAAAATAAAAATAAATAAAAGATAAAGCACACATCATAATAAAGATAATATATTTAAAAAGGCATAAGCAATTTGGCCTATTATGCGTGAATGCAGGTATTTACCTCCATAAGTGTTTCCCGCAGGTTGGGCCTCTTCTCAATCAGCTGCCCATGCTCTTTGAGGAAGGTGCAGAGGAACAAGCTGAGGTTCTGAATGAAGTTCTGCTCGTCATCTTTTCCGTTCGAGTACGCCATACGGATGTTCGTGTTCAGAGGAAGCATCTGTTGATCACCACATTCACTCATTAAAATCAACCCATCAGTGTGAACAGATTATAATACAGCAAGACACAGACAGTATCCTAAAAGTGTGCGTGTTACCTGTTTGAGCTGCATCATGGTCAGAGTGAAGAGGCTGACGAACTGCTCCTCGTACTGATTCACGCTGACTCCAGCGATTTCAGTCAGACACTTCAGAGTCACGTTCCGAAACATCGGGACATTCAGAAACTGAAAAGCAAAACGAAGTACTATAACGCCACAGGATGCCGCTGTTTACCCACGTGGCAGGAGACACGTGTAGTGAGGAGAGTGTCGGAGTGCCAGCGTAACCACCATACCAGTAGCAGGTGGTTTTAATAGTTCAGCCAGAACTCTATATGATGTTCCTCTGTTTCTTACGCAGTTGCAAGCATCACCAATGCAAACGCGCCTTTGTGAGAGGATGCACTTTTGTAATAAGAGAAAACTTTATATATATACATGCGCTTATATTCCCTGCACTCTTCTGGGAAGATGTTCCACTAGACCCTGAAACTGCTGGTTCTGTCTGTATATTTATTTTTTAATTAAATGTAACATTGCTACTGTTCTGCAGAAAAAAAACCCTAAATGATCTGACATGTATTTCTAGTTTATTAAATAGTCACGTAATTACCTTGTACACCAGAGTGCTGATGAGTTTGGTCTCAAAAATGTAGCCCAGTGGAATCCAGTTCAAGAAGCGCAAGAGAGTCTCCAATGTGGCGTGGACCAGTGGAGCATTCTGGGAATTTTCCTGAGAAGATATCAAAATGTCAAAGTCTTAAACTATACTAGAAATAAATCCAATCAGAATTAAGAAATTATTGACAGGGTTCCTACACAATTTCAAAACTCCAAACCTGCAGACTTCCCTAAAGATTATTAGGATCATATTTAACATCTGAATCAATGATTTCAAGATTTCTGACTAGTTAATGCGTTGCTTTACAATCTGATGATTTCCATGTGTTTAGTTTTCGTTTAAATCGCCTATTTTCCTCTCCGTTTCGGCCTCCTGTCCACACGGAGACGCCGTTTTCAGCTTTCTGAAAATGCTTTCGGGGAAAACCGGATGGAATAAAAAAAACCGCCGTTTTCGCATCACAGACTGTGTGTAAATCGAGGCTTTATACTAAAAACTAACAAACAAAAAAAACCCCAACACTTTTTAGTGTTTTAGACAAAGAGGCTGATGAAAAATCCGGATTAGTGTAGACATGGACTTTGCTTTTTAAAAAGAATTATAATATTACAAAGTTCATTTTATATTTCATAAAACCGAATAGTGCAATAGTATGGAGACTCTTTCAATGCACAGTGTTCTTTTGTTGTTTGTTTTTTCCATATTAATCCAAACCTGGAAATCACTCAAATTAAAGTCCATACTTTTCGAAAAAGCGTAGAAACCCTGTATTAATCATTCCACTATTCATCATAGTAACAGAAGAGTTTTGTTCACATTGGATCAAGTCTAGATGTTTTATCACACACACACACACACACACACACACACACACACACACACACACACACACACACACACACACACACACACACACACACACACACACACACACACACACACACACACACACACACACTTACCATGACAAACTGGCAAAGCTGAAAAATCTGGGAGAACTCGTTGCACATACTGCAAAAGAAACATAAAAACGTGAGAAACACGATGGCCATCGTCCTTCTGAAGTATACAGACCGTCTAACATGAGACCACCAGAATCTATAGAGGGTGAACGCTGTGCAGTCATGTACCTGTCTTTAAGATGCTTGGCTTTGACCTGAGTCATCTGTCCACTGGAGAAGTCGAACACCTCCTCGCTGAGCAGCTTTAGGATGATCATGTTGTTCTGGCAGAGGCTCTCGCTCGTACGACTCGCACCCACGATGTCACTGATGAACGTGGGCCAGTGCTTTGGCCACTCCTGCTTTAGTATCTAAAGTATACACATACGAACACGTGTTAACGATGAGCTTACACACGAACACACACGCGAACCCACACACACACACAACGCATGATGGCTCACCTGCACCAAGATCATGTTCAGCTTGGCCAGGTAAACTCCCTCTTTCTGAAACAGAAATTACACTGTTACAAAATGCACAACTTCTGTTTAAAATTGTTACTACATCCACAGACATGAAGCGTAGAATTGAAACGTGGAGCCTTTACCTCGACCACAGACGCGTCTGAGGAGGTCTTGATAATCAGACCTACAACATATTTCTTAATTCCTAAAGAAAGGGGAAAAAAGGTATTCTTTACATCTTTAAAACAAATATCTAATTAACACAGAACCCTGAAGCAAATCCAGGGCAAATGCACGTTTCTGTATTTACCTTCACACTGATTCCTGGGGAGAATTTTCCAGCGTGTTTTAATGACAGTTTCCAGAATCTGAAGTGCGTAGTACTGCGAAAACATCACGAGTCCAGATTAGAGACCCACAGGCATCCAAAACAAATAGACATAAATAAATGGAAACCATTAGCATAAACAACTAGCTAGAGGTCGCACCATTAGATCACCAATAAACAACAGAAATAGTTTGTGTACTAATATTTTGAAGTGTCAATGAGAGGCTCAAATAGACACGCTGCAATTGATCGACGTAGCCTTCAAAGCCTTTGCATAGCAGCGTCCTGGATTTTCTAGAACAGTAAATACTTTAGAATAGAAGATCGGCGTTTTAGAGTTGAGACGCGGATCACGGAAGCAGAGGTTGGTTTAAAACCTGGTGCGCAGGAATGTTCTCGAGTCTTTTAGACATCCCACCACCCAGGGTGAAGATTATTTTCATAAATTCGTAGTTTCATAACGCAGCAATTCTTCATACTGGTCTGATCAATGAGTGCGAGAAAGTGCTATTTTATAAACATGAAATTTAAATATTTTTGGACACAGAATTTAGAAACTCAGGGAGAAAAAAAAATTTAAAATCCACCTCCGTCTCCTAGGGGACAAACAACGCATCTCGTTTCTAACCCTAACCCCGTAAACACATCCGCATCTGTCCACACATACTTTGGTCTTCATGTTCTGAGAGAACTCCAAGATGGTGTCCACTCTGGTCCATGCGTCCGGGTGATCCTTCAAGTTAGTCAGGACTTCCTGTGCCAGCCGTTGCTAGGATACGGCGAGAAAGAGAGAGGACAAAACTAATGATCCTGATTCACACAAAGAAGCTGCTATTTACCAGATGATGTGACCGAGTGTCGCCTTGTGGCAGTCGGAGTCTAAATAAAGCTGGTCAGCAATCGTGTTTCTCACCAAACACGTATTTATTTATATATATATATTTATATAATATATAATAAAATAAAACATTTGGGTCAACATGTAAATAAATGTACAAAAAAGGAGTAAATTCTTATTTGGATTTTAAAACTTAAAATTATCAATAACTAAACTTATACATTCCTTTACCTGAGAGCCAACATCGTAGTACATGGAGTTGACCACGTTGTCGAGCAGGTTGATGTCCAGCTTCTGAGAGAAGTCCAGCAGCTGCCGTGCTGTATGGTCCGCCAACATTGTCATATCTGCTGGCATAGAGCTGTGGAGCGGGCGTGACAAAAGCAGTAATCTCACAAGGTGGCTTTAATTTTATTCGCATCATAAAAACGTGTGCAGTGTGGTCAGAAACAAAGCATGTAGGACATGGCTTGAGCTCCAAATTCAGCTTCAGGAGCTATGGAGGAACTACTTGTGCGTAAACTACCTGAATAAACTAAATATAAATTCACCTTCAAGGTCCCCAAACCAAATCTGATGATGGTAAAGGGTCACATCAGATTACATGCTAGATATAAACCAGAACTCGTGAAAATGTGTTCTTTAGAAGTGATAACTTTAAGGTCTCACTTCCACACAAGACAAAAAGCATAAAAAAAAAGTAAAATAAAAATATATGAACATACATAAAGGTGTTTTTACTGCTCATTTACATCACTGCTAAAGACATAATACTTATTAGTGTTAAAATGAATGATCATACACTAAAGCACTGTTCAGATTACATTTAAATGGTCATTTTCGATCTCCTACGCCACAATGTATTCTTATCCATTCTCATAAAAAAAAATTATTTATATACATTATTATTTATTAACCCCAAATTCAGCAATCATCTTATGAAATTATTTCTGAATGCACACCATCTTCTATGGAGTTGGACAGTATAGAGTCAAGCAGGAGATGAATCAGTGACCCTGAAACATAACGTTGAAAAATGCTTTCTTCTCAAATACTTGCTGCTTTTTAGCTCCATCAGCCCAATTAAACTCACATCTTCAGCAGGATACTAAAGACATCAGGTCTAAAATATAATAAACTGTCTTTCAGCTTCTCCCGTTAGGGGTCGCCACAGCAAATCCTCTGCACGTTTGATTTGGCACATGTTTTTACGCTGGATGCCCTTCCTAACGCAACCCTCCCCATTCCAGGGTTGGGACCGGCACTGAAAGTGGCTGGGGTTGGTTCCCTGACCAGGGATCGAACCCGGGCCACATCGGTGAGAGCGCCGCATCCTAACCACTAGACCACCAGGGAACCAGGTCTGAACTATAATAAATAAATACAAGATTACATGTCTTTTTGATAAACTATTCCAGTCCAAACAGCCCTAAAGTGTAAATCATGCCTGATCGAGAAACTGAACATCTTCAGTTCTGGTTTGAGGTGATGAGTGTCTGATGAGGCATGGTGACTATATGCACTAAAGGTATGTGAGCTCCATTGACCTGGATCTCCAGCAGAAGACTAGAGACTACAGACACAAAAAACAATTAGAGGCATCTTAAACTAATCAGGTTCAAATAAAGCTGCACTGTACCAGGAACTAAATCATGTAATCAGATCAAATAAAAATTTAAAAAAGATTTGATGTGTTTCAGATCAACTAAACCAGTTCAGGGCTACACAGTATCAAGAACAAAAAAAAAAATCACACAATCAGACCTAAAGAAAAAAAACTTAGACATTTTTCTGATAAACTGATCCGATCAATATAGAGCTACAACAGTATCAGGACTATAATCCCCCAATCAGATGTAAAGAAAAGGTCTTTTTGAGAAACTAATCCAGTCCAAATAGGGCTCGACAGTATCAAGAACAAAATCACACCTGAACATCTTAAGTTCTGGCTACAGATGATGAAACAAAAACATGTAATCGGTCAAAATAACCTATTTGGACATGTTTCTGATCAACTAAACCAGTCCAAATAGGGCTAAACAGTGTGATCAGACCAGACTGACATGCTGAACATCTCCACAGGGTGGTTTGAGGTGATGAGGTTCTGGTGAGGCATGCTAAAAGTCCTGACTGGTCGTAGGAACGGTAATGTGAATACTAGTTTAGTTTTTGTCCCAAAATGTTGCTTTAACAATTCACTGCTTTCTGGAACATTCCTACAGACTTCCAATGGGCACGGATTCACACATGGCCACAACTCAATCAACTTCTCTTTTCTCTGCATTATGAACTGGAAGTCACTTTATACACCAAACGTCATCCGTATGCACTTTTGCTTTGATAAAAACTCACATTAAAACACTTTAGTATCAATAAAGTACATTTTACCCGCCCAAAAAAAAAAAAAACACCCTATGAAAGACCTGACCGACTTACCTGCGTTTTATGAAACACTCCTGTCTGCGTTGAAATGGTGCTCAAAGCGTGTGTGGCTGCTCAACCCTGCGAACGCTATCGCTTCTCAATAGAAATCAATTTCCTACAAAAATAATTTATCCTGCAAGTTTATCTCATGATGACGCGTTAGCAGGATGCTAGCTGAAGAACCTAACCAATGAACTTGATCCACACGGACAACGTGATGGTAACGAGCTAGTGAAATAGCACGAGAGTTGATTTCTCTTCTTCTTTTCACTGAACGAATGTATCCTATAATTCAATATTGAAAGAAAATAATAAGAATAAATAGTTTGCTAACACTGAATGATGTTCCTCTGGAGATTAATCCGACTGACCCCCTGGTACAACTCCGCGTTAAGTGCTAGCTAGCTAGCGAATGTCACTGATTGTAATGCCTGAAGTTCCCTCGTCTCATTTACAAATGATAGCAGGACGTTAGTTTATTGTTGGATCTAATGTCAGGAAAAATAGAGATAGATAAATAAAAAAACAATAAAAAAAGAAAACCACGTAAAGGCTGGGGAGAGAATCTGTGGGAAAACCAAGCTCTTCTCAAACAGACCCCGGACCGGTTGAAACCGGTTCAGACTGGGATATTCCATCTCGGTTTAGTTTTCAGCCCGTGGCGCCGCGTAAAAAATTCGGACCGCGCGGCCCCGCCCACCGCCGCGACCGATTGGCCGGACGCGTCTCGCGCCGGCAGCCCATTGGATGGCGCGGCGCCGCTCCGGGCGCGCGCCTTGCGCGAGCGCGCGCGCGCACGGGCTGCCTCCAAGACCCCGCGCATGGCGCGTGCGGCGTGGGTCGGACTGAGGCAGTGATGGAAAATTACTGAGAGCTGTACCGCGGCGCGCGCGTGTGTATATATATATGTGTGTGTGTGTGTGTGTGTGTGTGTGTGTGTGTGTGTGTGTGTGTGTCATTACTGTACACTTCATCAGAAAATAAACCAAAAAAAATACATGCATATACATGTATACATATATAAGTACGTATATATATAATACACATACACACACAATATTATTTAAACATATTTAAATAATATACATATTATATTCTTTACACTTTTACATCACTGCTGGCACCTTATAATAAAAAAATGTCCAACATTATTTATATATGTATATTATTTTATATTTTATAATTTTCAATTGTATAAAAATTATATTTAGTCTTTAGGTTTACAAATACAAAATGTGTTGCATTGCATTGTTGGTGCTTGTTTTAAAATAAACTCTATCTATCTATCTATCTATCTATCTATCTATCTATCTATCTATCCCTAATAACAAAAAAATGATCAAACAATGTAGTTTTAGATATTATACACCCCTGTTCCCATGATAGCCTCAAAGTGATTTTCTCTAGCTGATAGGAGAAGAACCTGTCATTGTGACGTTGTAACGTTGTAGCCCATCGAACACAGGTTTGGTATTTGCTCAGCTTTTCAGCTCAGCATGGTTGCTATATAGTTACTATATCCTTCATGGCAGCGTCATTTTTCTCCGACCAGTCTCTCGCTTAATGTTTTTTGTTTTTTGCACCATTCTGTGTAAACAGTAGACTGTAGAGTGTGTTGTTCATGAAGTTCTCAGTAGATGAGCAGTTTTTCAGAAATATTTAAACCAGCCCATTTTGCACCAACAACCTGGTTTTTGATGTTTGATGCGAACATTAACTGGATAAATTGACCTGCATCTGTGTATGTTCATGCATTGTTTTGCAACCAGCACATACTCACTGATTGGATGACTGCATAAATGAGCAGGTGTACAGGTATTTCTATTCATGTGAACAATGTATACAATTTGGGATTTTTTTTAGTACCTTAGGAAAATCATTTCCCTTAGAAATTGAAATATTTCAGATTTTTTTTAATTAAATGTAGTCAGTGTAAAGAAAGTAAAGCCAGCACAAGAACTAACAGCTATGAAAGACAGCAGATTTATTATATCAAGATCTAAATATCTACACCGAAACCATACAATTACAGTTTTTCTCAGTTGCTTTGGAGCATTTCTCAGATCAGAAATAAAGTTCTCAAAACTACTTTTGGTAAGTCTCCACATCATGTAGTCACTTGTTGCTTTGAATTTCGTGGCTAATTGAGACAATAACAAACCAATTCAGTATCAAAGTAAAGACTCCAATCAAAAATAATAGTCTCAATGCAGAATCCAGGGTTGTGATGTCAAAGGATCAGGATTTATTCTGTCAGAAACCAAGTCAGACTGTTTCATGGAAGTGTCCAAAGTCACAGCCAAAACACAGCCTTTTTATACTCTTTCTTACAGCTTCATTTGTCAACTGTTACCTCATATGCCACCATTATCTTCAAAATTTTTGGTGCTTTTAATAACATAATGGTGGCAAGTCCCTTTATCTTCGTTCGGCTGCTCCTGTTAGAGGTCACCACAGCAGCTCATCCGTCACCATACTACTCTGTCCTCCACATCTGCCTCTTTCAAACCAACTACCTGCATGTCATCCCTCACCACATCTATAAACATCCTCCATGGTCTTCCCCTTTGTTTCCAATCCTGTCCATCCTAGTCACTTCCAACAAAAACATCTCAAGACCTTCTATCTTTGTTTTTTTTTTTTAATCATCAAAAGTAACAGGTTAGAAAAAGATTCAGCATGGTCCAGGTCAGCCAAACATCCCTGTTCATGACCTTGAAATATGATGTCATTGCACCTGCACTGATGGAGTTTAATGCTCAAAACTAGTACCTTCACACATTACATCACTTTCTTTGGTTATACTGATTGCTTAATATAATAAAACAAATATATAATACAAATTGAAATAAATGGCAATAAAATATAAAAAAGTACCATATGAACAAATTGTGAATGCTTTGGTTCATTCCTTTACTTGTGTCTGCTGTTTTCTACATCATCATTAGTCATGTTGTTCAAAATATAATATACTGCTTCTCACCTATATAACTTAACTATTATCAGCATCAGTTCATTGTGTTAGTCATTGAATGCAAAATGGTTAAACCAGTTGTCATCATCTGTCAAACTTATATTTCTATTAAACATTTTTTGCAAATGTGTGTTGAATTGAGGAATTGTGCGGATGAATTTTGAATGTCACTAATAAAGGAGAGTGAACAGCATCAGATAAACCAATGATCAACTAGTTCTCTAAAACAAATCAAAAAGTGAATCTTGTGAACCATCAATTGGAGCAAAACACAGAATTACAATTTCTAAAAATGGATGAACAACCAAGAAACGAACATAGACTAATACAGTACAGCAAAAGTGTGAATCCTGATCGGTCTCTCACAATCAACATAAAGCACATGCAGAAATGTATGCTGTTAAAATTTATATAGATGCCTTTTAGAAGAAATTCAGCCTCGTGCATTTTCAATCATCGTAATCCAAAGTGCAGTTTACATCGGGAAATACTGAAACTGTGCGCCTTCATACTGACAAGACAACTAAACAATTTTAAGAACAAAAACAAAAGGACTTGTTATTTTGATGATAATGAGATGTCCAGAGACACATATAGTTACTTTTGAGAGATTTTGAGAAAAGTACAGACTTTTGCAAGTAACTCAATGTGTTGTTTGTACAAATTGTTTTGAGAAATGGTTTGCAAATATTAAGAATGATTTGAGAAAATGCACCGAAGCAACTGAGAAAAACTGTAAAGCATGGACCAATTTATTCTCAGTCCTTATAATAAATACTGTACACAAAAAAAATCCCAGCCATTTCCACAACAAGAGTCACAAATAAAATAGCATTTTCAGTCCGAATCATTGTTCTTTTTGTCTCCACTTTCACATTCATCCGTTTCTTCACCACCCTCAGACTCCTGACTTCCAGATAAACTTTTCCCATCTTCTTTTCTTTGTCCATCATCGCTCGTGACGCTTGTGTTGCTATGTCTACCATGGCTGCAGTCATCCCCATCCTGATAATCATCAAAATCCAGATCGTGCTCATAGGAACGAATGGCATCTCGGTCCTTATTGGGGTCCCATTTTTCATCTAGATTTTCTCCCTCATCTTCCTGCTTTTTCTCATTCTTCCTGACCATCAGTACATCCTTGACGTCATGTTTATAATCTTCGTAATCGGCAGGATAGTCAGCGGCTGAATAATCCTCAGAATCGGCATTCTCCACATCACCAGCTGTTTTGTCCTTCCTGGAAACAAAAAACAAACCAACAAACTCAAAAAAACCTAACAAACAAACAAAAAAAGAACAACCTTTGAATATTAACTCCCAAAAAGTTCTCAACACATCTTATATATTTATCCCATTTAAAAATATTCTCTCTCAGGTCTTGAGTAAAAAAAAAAAAAAGTTTTACCTCACATACACCTATGCAATAATCGTACTAGCTACATAGTCTAGCTAAAAGGTAGCCATGTCCAAATTAGCTTTGATTGTTGTGATAGATTTAGACAAATTTGGATGCAGTGAAAAACAATTCCTGAGAAAATAATCCAGACTCTGATCCTGGAATCCAACTCCTATCAAACTGTGACAAACTCAAGCTAGTATCCGAGCAGTTGTCTAGCATTCTTGCCAATTCATTTGGTTAATGGTGTTAATAGTATGAGGAAGATATGAGGGGTGTTTTCCAATTGCAGAAACAGGGTTCTAAGTGATTTTTTGGGTTTTTCATAGAGTAAATGTATAAAATAACATAACACTTAGCTCTGTTAACAAGAAAGTACTTTACTTATCTATATTTACACACTATCAACTTCAAAACAGTCCAATGCCACAGCGCTCCCAGTGTTCTGGAATGTGTTCTAGAAGTTTTTCTAGAACACTTTCTACTAGAGAGCTCGGTAACAAAATGTGCACATGGTCAGGATAGCAGACGTAGTAACGCACCTGGCCAGAATTGTACCAGTTGCTCAGCTTCCGATATAAACTGGACAATGTCTTTTGGCACACTGACTTATACAAGCCAAGTGCTCCCTGTGACTGAGTGCAGCACTGTGCTGCCATCTGCTGGCATGTTACAAAACTAGTCACGAAATGTTTTGATACCACCTTGTAAAGTATACAATTCATCAGATTTCCATTATAGTAGCAACCTTTGTAGTTTATAGTAAAGATTTTTTGTTATTTGTATAATATATAATTGTGTGTGGAGTGAATACCACAGAGTGTACATGCCCACCTGTGTGTGTGAGGCGACTGAATGTCTGAACCGCCAGAGAAAGTGCAGCCATGGTTACTTGCGAGAGCGTTCCTTTTAATGAAGGCCTGGTCGAGACCAAACGCACGCAGAGCTTCACTATAGCGCTTCTCCGCTGCCCTCTTAGCGTTCATCTGTATGAAAAAAAATTTAATATGGTGACATGCCAATCAGATAATCAACTCCAAACACCAGCAAAAAGTTTCCTGAGCCTTCAAAATAGTCTCTTAGTTTGGTTCACTAGGCTACACAATCATGGGGAAGACTGCTGATCTGACAGTTGTCCAGAAGACATTGACTCCCTTCACAAGGAGGGTAAGCCACAAACATTCATTGCCAAAGAAGCTGCTGTTCACAGAGTGCTGTATCCAAGCATGTTAACAGAAGGTCGAGTGGAAGGAAAAGGTGTGGAAGAAAGAGATACACGACCAACCAAGAGTCCATAAAAATCCATTCAAGAATTTGGGTGAACTTCACAAGGAATGGACTGAGGCTGGGATCAAGCTATCAAGAGCCACCACACACAGTTGTCTCAAGGAATTCGGCTACAGTTGTCGTATTTCTCTTGTTAAGCCACTCCTGAACCACAGACAATGTCAGAGGCGTCTTACCTCAGCTAAAGAGAAGAAGAACCGAACTGGTGCCCAGTGGTCCAAAGTCCTCTTTTTTAGAGGAGAGCAAGTTTAGTATTTCATTTGGAAACCACGGTCCTAGAATCTGGCAAAAGGGTGGAGAAGCTCATAACCCAAGTAGCTTGAAGTCCAGTGTAAGGTTTGCACATTCAGTGGTGGTTTGGGGTGCAATGTCATCTTCTAGTAAACTAACATACCTTCCACGAAGGCCAACAATTCACTAAAAATGTGTTTTTGATTGGGCTTATGAAGTATTCTCATTTGATGAGTTGGTGAATTGGTGTGGTTTTGTTAAATGTGAGCCAAAATCCTCAAAATTAACACAACCAAAGAATCAAACGACTTCAGTCTGTGAGCATTGAATTTATTTAATATACGAGTTTCACAATTTAAGTTGAATTACTGAAATAAAAGGAATTTTTCACGATATTCTAATTTATTGAGATGTACCTGTAGATAAATAGATGTAGAGTGTTGTGGAATCTCTTTATTAAGAGTCTCAGGGTTTTATTAAACATCAATCCTCAGAGCAGCTGCTCAGCATGGCTATGATTAATCTATTTATACACAGATCTCATTAGGCAAACAAAAAAAACCTTAATTTCCCCACCGCCACCATTATCTAAGGTCACCAATGAAACTTTGGTTTCATGCTTTTTAATGGTGACGCAGCCTCAACAACATTCCATTACCATACATTATAAACAGGCAGGTGTAACTCCAAAACAAATATATTACATCTTTAATTATTAACTATACATGACTACTTATGGATTATTAATGAATATATTAGATAGACAGATTAGGTAGGTAGGTAGGTAGGTAGGTAGGTAGGTAGATAGATAGATAGATAGACAGAGAGCTAGTTGAAGAGAGACAGACAGACAGACAGCACACCTGTGTAACTTGTTCTAGTAGAAGAGGTCTGCTTTTCACTCTCCCTTGTATTTCTCTCAGTTCCTCTTGATACTCCCTGCGCCTCTGCAGGTCCTGTTTTCTGTGCCAGGGTGCACGCACGCACACACACACACACACACACACACACACACACACACACACACACACACACACACACACACACACACACACACACACACACACACACACACACGTAGAATTTGGGAAGAAATGTAACAAAGCCTTTGTACTGCACGCTTTATTTTGGCACAGTACAAATAAAAGTTACTGTACATCTCCAGTATGAGAACTTGTCGAACACCCATTTCCATAAAAAAAAAAAAAAAAAAAAAAATAATAATAATAATCACACACCAGTCACAATCACAGAGCCAATTAATTATCCAACGCAAGTTCAGCGAAATTTAAAACCACTGAATACCTGAACTCCTTGAGTTTGGATTCACAGATCTGTGCCAGGGCCACGTGTGGGTCGTAAGCCTGAGCACGCTTGGCTATCAGCTTCTGCAGCTTCTTCTCCTTCTGCCTCTGTCGCTCCTTCCATTTCTCCTCGTCCTGCTCGGCCTTCTTCCTCTGTTCGAGAACCTTCCTGCTCAGAAAGGAGAAGATCTGCTTTTAAGACTGGTGCTAGAGGGATGGCTCAGGAGGACAAATGATGGGTGAGCCAAGAACTGGGGTTCGTGTGAGAGTCTTGGTTTGTTTGGGATCTTACTCTTGATCAGCTAACACTGGATTGAGGATCTACAGGAAGCACACACCATCATGGAAAGTTAAGGAGTAGTCAAGCGAACAATGGGTTGGAAGGCCCATAGTTGGTAGGTGGGCTACCAAATACAGGGCTGGATGCAGTTACCTAACAGCTTCTTGGCGTTTCTTGGCCGCGTCAGTAATTTTAGGAGGTAGGTATTCACAGCTCCCAGAGGCTGACGAACAAACGGAGGATGAAGCAGGTGAAAGTGATACAAACAGGCACATAGATGCGCTTTGGCTCCTCCTTTCCGCCTCAGCCTTGGCTGCCAGTCGCTCTTTACATGGGCTGTTAGCTGTGCGTAGCTTGAACGGTTTGCAAGTTGTCAGAGGTCGGAATTCCCTCTTGCTTTCAAGATGCTTCTGGAAGCTCCTATAGTGGGCATCAAAGTCTGGGACCCGGGAGCAGAATCTGTTCTTGTGGTTGGTGATGGTCGACGATTTTTGGTCGACAGATAGCTCTTCTTTCCGCGCATGGCGTTCATTCAAACGTTTGGCCAGCATGCTGGGCGGCTCGGTGGCACTCAGGAGCATGTCTGTTGCCCGCATTTCTTTCTTGATCTCCCGGTAGAGCTTTTCTTCTTTTTCCCGCTCCTGCGACGCTGCCTCTTTTACAGCACGGGGAACAGGTTTGGCTCGAAATTGGCGCCTCTTGTGCTTCTCTTGCTCTTTAGTGGAGAGGAGCATATTGAGCTCCTTCTGCTGTTTCTTGATTTGCTCCCTCTCCAGAAAGCTGAAGGGCTTCTGGGCAGCAAGAAGGCGCTGCTGTTCTGCAGTCCGAAACTCCCGCCGACGTTCTTCATCTCGTTCCCGCAGTTCCTCGTATAGCAGCAGTCGGACATGAGAGGGCATCGGGGCAGCTCGGAACTTGCGCTGACACTCGGTCAGCTCATCCAGCTCTCGTCGCAGCTTCTCATTCTCATGCTCGATTTCGGCTCGAGACCTGACCGCCTTGCATTTGGATTCTCTGAGGGTCATTCGGAAGGGCTTGGGGACGGTCACCTGTGGACGCCAACCTTTCCCTTTTTTTGACCTTTGGATTTTTGATTCCACCATGGCTTGATGGTCCCCTGGATGGTTCTCTGGTGACACGGAGGATGCTTGTTGCCTACTTGAGGACTTTTTGTATATACAGAAGCCTCGCCACATGTGTCTAATGCGTTCTTTTGGAGAACCGAGGGAACCTTTTGAAACGTTTGGGTTGATATGGTCACCTTGGGCATTGCAAACATCATCCACATAGGTGGTGCTTTGGAGCTCGTGGGCTGAAAGAGCCTTCTTCAGGTTTTCTTCAGTCGTACTGTTTGGCCGATTATGCTGCAGCCTGCACATGGAAAAACACAAATTTACTTTGCTGCTAATGAAAACCAAAAAAAACTGCCCAGGGTGAAGGTTAAACAACTCCCTCCCCCCGATACCCTTGCAATTACTGAAGGTATGAAGATGATCCATTGTTTACTAGGTATTCAACCCCATCAACTAATGCGGAAAAGGAAAGAAAAGTGGAACTCACAGACAGACTCGGTTATGGCCCTTCATCATTTCGGCACTCTTCAGATTAAGGCTCTTAATGTGCATGAGCTTGAGATCAGCCATGGTGCTAAGGTGAGCTCTCCTTAGCTGGTCCAGCTTGCGGTAGTACTCCTTATTCGAAAGGTTAAGCTCTTGCAGGTCAATGTGGCCACCCAATTTACAGCCATCTGCTACAGACAGAGGGCAGCAGACTTCATCCTGAAGTCCTTCATCGGTATCTGGGTCGAATTCAGAATCAGACTCCATCTGGAAGAATGGGTCAGATGTTTAAGTGACTTTGTGACGCATTATATTATTTAATTAATCATATTAACATTTAATTAAAGTGATTGAATAACGTTGGACAAATTTTCATTACATCTACACACAGTATCGCAAATGCACTATACCACCAAAGGTTTGTGGACACCTGCCCATAAGACATTTATTTTCTCCTTTTTAACGTCAATTATTTCACATTTATTGTCCATTGGCTCATTTAATAACCCCCACTTTTCTGGGAAGATGTTACACTCATTTCCATGGAAATTTGTGTGGGATTTCATTCAGCCACAAGGGTGTTAGTAAAGTCAGGTAGGTGAGGTGAGGAGGCCTGGGGTGCGGTCAGCGTTAACATACATCCCATTTGGGTTGGCGCTCTATAGCAGGAGATCCAAATCTTCCAACCCATGTAAAGCTTAATGGAGCTGGCATTGTGCACAGGAGCATTGTCATGATGGAACAGGTTTGCATCTTCTTATTCAAGTGAAGGGAAAATTTCATGCTACAACATCTAAAGACGTCCTGTACAATTGTGTGCCTCAAGGTTTGTGGTAACAGTTTGAGGAAGAACCACATTTAGCTGGAAAATTCAGGTGTCTGATACCGTCAGGACCAGCAAGGTCTTCTCTGGTGGTTTAATTTCCATCAGAATCACTGACTTACGTTTTAATATAATTTTGTTCATGAATACGTGTTAAATTATTCCCAATAGTAATTCCCAGGGAGTGCAGAAGTCAGAGCTTGTGAACCGAATCTACAGCAAACTGCACAAGCTCGAATATATTCTAGTGGATTTAATCGTTTTTCTTTATTCCAGAGACTGACAGAGGATAAGAAACTGATTTGGTCAGAGAGACATTTTTACAAGACGGGCTTGAAAAAAAAATCCCCAGCAAAACTGTAATGCACAGAAAAAAAAATGCATGGCCATTTTTTGAGGACGCCTCATAAATATAATATTGATATTTCTGCTAGAGATGATGTATGTGGATCTGGCTGTGGCTGCAGTGGAAGGAGAATGTGTTGAATTGGGTAAATGTAGCTTTTTTTGCATAATGTTTTACTGTATGAGATTCCTGTTATGCAGAGCTCTGTTATATAGCGTTACTCTATAACACAGGTGCTTTCTATTGCCATGGTGTCATTATATACATTTATAATAGGGGTGTAATACAGTGAGATACTGGTCTGGTGCACGTGTACCGAATGCAATCCTTTTAAAATCCTTATTTGATTATATGGATCCTTTTGCATTTTATGTCCAGCATCAAGAAAACCAGCAGGTCGATATATCGTAGGAGTAAATAAATGAAAGATGGAAGGAATGAAGACATTATTTAAGTATGCTGAAATAAGTAGGACATGTCTTTAAAATTTTAAATGTAAAACACACACACACACACACACACACACACACACACACACACACACACACCTTACTTTTTTATTTCCATTCATTTTATCACTTTAATTTGTGCCAATTTAATCGCTTACTCAATTTAATCCATAAGCAAGTGTATTGCATTAATTTGATTTATTCAATTTTATATTTATATATTTAATTTTTATAAATAAAATATTTTGATATTTAACCAAGCAGACATTTAATTTTAAATTGTTTAAAAATGTAAACTGTTGATGTTCACATATAAATAAGAATAAACTTTGGTGATAAAAAAAAAAAAAAGAAGAAAAAAAAAAACAAACAAACAAACAAACACACAAACAGTTTTACGTTCTGCGTTTCTTCACCGTACAGAAATTAAACTGTGACTTAAAAACTGAGGTACATACCGACCCCAAATTTAGTGTACAGTGAATTCAAAGAATTTCAGTCCCACCCAAGTTTTTTTTCTAAAAGTTCAAGTTTATCTATTGTTCATAACTGACCAGCACAAAACCATCAATTCATTAACAACTGAGAATAACCACAATTACTAAGTTGAACAGTCCTCTTTAAATAGATCCCATCACATCAATGACCCAATCAGGAGTCTCTGGTCAGAGAGGATGGAGAGAGTGTGTGTGTGTGTGTGTGTGTGTGTGTGTGTGTGTGTGTGTGTGTGTGTGTGTGTGTGAGAGAGAGAGAACATTACCTGAGGGATCCCTGTAGTGGAGGTCATGCAGCTGTCGACTCTGTATTGTTAAAGTCTCTACTAAACGCTCACACTTCCGACTCCCACGCACCGCGTCGACGTTGCCTAGTAACGAACGCGCGTGTGGATCACATGATTTACCCGGAAAAACCACATTCTGATTTCTGATTGGTTGACAGATGATTTCCCTTCTGTACACCTGCGCCTCGTCCCTTCATACAGCACGCATGAAGAAAGAAATACCAGGTGTGGACTACATCAAATGCGTTATAGGGGTGTAGCGGTACACTAAATTCACAGTTCGATATGGACCTCTGGGATTTTATTTTATTATTTTTGTATTTTTTTTTAATTACTGTTCTGGTTCAATGCCTGTTTTTTTATTTTTATAAGTGCAACTTATAAACAATTTTAAATTAAATACCTGTTTGGTTAAAATAAACAAATTGAAAATTAATGCAATGCACTTTAATGTATTGATTCCATTGAGAATTGAAACGTCGGTCAAATTGGCGGAAATGTAATATTATATAAAAAAGATCATGTCAGAAGCCCAAACCGGAAGTGCCTCACCTGATCAACTCACCTGTTCGTTGTTCGGAGCCGCACGCGCCCTCTCGTACAAAGCCAGCGGTACTTTGGTGAGCGGATCCACCGGTGTTTTCAGGCAGGACATCACGAACACGTTGGCTCGATGAGGGCTGTCCATTTATTATTTATTTAAAAAAAACAATCGAAACCCCACCAAGACTCCAGCGCCGGTTTTCTTCCAAGCAGCCCAAAACTTCCGCTCGGGTCTCCGGTGAACGGATCAACCAAACCCCTCCCAATCCCAATCCCGCTCCCTTATTGAAGTGCACTTTACCCCGCGAGGGACACCGCACTCAGTGCCCTATCTAGTGCACTCCTGTAGGGCAACCCCACTGCGTTTGGGATCGAGCCGACACTAATTGGCTCAAACCCGTTAATAAGATTATCTTTCTCCCATAAAAGCGAATTATCTGCTCTTTTTTCAACATTATAAATTGTAGGAATACATTTATTCTGCGCTTGTTTGTCTAAATTTGCTCAAGATTTGGAAATAAACACTTTAAAATGGTAAACGCACTACATTGTATTTGATAAACCATGATGTTAACCACGTGTTGAATTAATAAAAAGGTCCAATACTACTAAATACTTTTATTTTTATTTCCTTACGAACATCAATACTGCAGAAAAAAACACCCAACCCATTTAATACGATTATCTCGGACCAAAATTTACCTCCAGGACTCCCTTTGTTCTCATCGCTGAGAGATTAACTGTGTGTTTGGGCTCATTGTCCTGCTGCCGAATAAATTTGAGGCCAATCAGATTCCTCCCTGATGGTATCTCATGACGGATAAATAATCTGCCTGTATTTCTCAGCAATGATGACACCATAAATCCAACTCCATTTCAGCCCCAAACTTGCAGGAAACCTCCACTATGCTTCACTGTTGCCTGCTGATGCTAATTATTGTGTCGCTGTCCAGCACTTCAGCAAACATTTACATCCAAATAGATCCGATTTTGACCCATCAGTCCAGAACATCTACCGCCACTTTTCTGCTCCACAGTTCCTGTTTCAGTACATAGACTTTCCATGTTAGACGTTTGTTTTTTTTTGCCTGCAATTCTTTCATGAGGACCATATCTGGACAGAAGTGATCTTCATGGAAGAATTGCAGGCAAAAAGCCAAACATCCCACCAGTGGGACTCCAGTTCTTTGCTGATGGCACTGCTGGACATCATCTGCGTCTACGCTTCTCAACATCGGCAAATTTTTTGTGCTTCCTCAATATAGCTTGATCACCTTATCTAGAAACCACAGCCTATTTTGAGATCTTTGCCTTGGAGAGACCTTGCTGATGCAGTAGAACTCCCTTGATTCTTGTTTCTGTGTCTTCCACAACTTCACCAGCAGATTTTGGCGATTTCTCACCCGGTTTGAAGCTCCTACACAGCTTTTACATTTTCACTTAATGTCCGTACTTTAACATACATGTGAAATTTATTATCATAAGCACCTGTTTAGATAAATTGGTTCCTCATTCACCTGAAACTGATCCTACAAAAACCCTGACTGTGCGAGTCGATAAAGTGTGCAGAAGGAAGAATTGAAAGCAGGTCAAATTTGGATTTCTCTTCTGTGCATTTTCCATTTTGATAAAAAATAAAAATAAAAAAATGAACACGCAATGAAAGCGTGCTCGCTACAATGTTTCCCTACAACTGCTTAAAATTCTCACATAGTATTGCGTGTATCGAATATACACCAGTGGTTCATAAAGTGTGGTTTGCCGCCCTCTAGCGGAAGATTTATATCATTTTTTATATTATATAAATAAAAATTCATTAATATCCATTCATGATTCTACTCAAAGCAACCACACACAATTAGACCCAAGTAAATTAAAAGTTCATCAGCTAGGATACCCAACATTTTTTAGGGTGATTGAGAACAAATACATCCCCCTACTAAAGTGCAGTGATTAATTAACTAACCGTTCATGAGTGACTAAAGTCATTCATTTTCACTGGACGTGCACAAGCAAATCAGAAAATTTCGGTAGGTTATGTACAAGAAACAAAAGAGAGTAGTTCATCTCTCGATTCTCTTCCATCGTTACTAAAGTTATGGAAACTCATTTGTGATCAAAAACTCAGATCTCTGTTAAAACCCTGTATCGTATCTACGAAGTGAAACGAAGTGAAGCAGAAAGGACACACAAAAAAAAGTTTATTAAATTACGCAACGTAACATCTACAGACGGCTCGTGAGCGGTTGGTTATGGAGTGGTGGTTTTTGTGAGGTCCCCGCAACCTTCAGCGGCGCTGCTTCAGTCCATCAGTGCTCTGCTCTTACACGTGCGCGCGCGCACACACTTTACCGCGCGTTCACCTGCCAAAGACGGAGAGCGTAAGGAACGCGTTTGTTTATGCAATCACTATATTATATTATATACATGGGGGCTACTTACGACATCGTCGATCTTGAGAATGCTGCGCACGGTTTCCGTGGCGAGGGTCAGGGCGCTGACGGAGACCAGAAGAGGTTGGACCACCAGTTCTTCCAAAATGTTGGAGATGCCACCCTGATTGGGTAAAAACATTAATTCCATTTACACTACAGCTTGTTTGATATTAGAGGCTTCAGAATATAATGTTGCAAGACAATTGTACACGTTGCCATAGTTACACCGCTACCATGCGATTCACGACGGCGTTCCCACCTTGCGCACGTTGATGCCGGCTGTGGTCTCGCCCTGAGCGTGTCTGTTGCGCAGCTCGGTCACCGTGGAGATGGGGTTGAGACCGGCGTTTTCCGCCAGCGTGGAGGGAATGACCTCCAAGGCGTCTGCGTAGGCGCGAACGCAGTAAGCCTCCATGCCACCCAGGGTGCGGGCGTACTCAGCCAAACGCAGAGCCAGCTCGATCTCTGGAGCACCGCCACCCGCGATCAGAGCCCTGCAGGGGCGAGACGTCACACGGGTTACACTTCAGACGTTCACACGTTCCAGCGCTAGTTTCTAAGTGGGCAAGATACTATGGCTTTGGGGCACCATTTGACTTTTCCCACCCAGATGTGATTTTTCTACCTCAAACCAGCCACACGATTCTACAAATGTTTGGACATGGTAGCATGACATTTCTGAAGATATATTTTTGGTTGAAAGATGTGGAAGATCTCCCTTATTTGGAGCTCCAACCCTTTTTTCTCAGATAAGTGCACCTCAAGGCCTCCTCACCTTACCTACATCAGTAAAGGACTTTTTTTTTTTTTTTTTTAACACTCTTACAACTGAACACGATCTCACACAAAAATCTAGTGGAACATCTTCCCAGAAGAGTGGAAATGATTAGAAGAGCAAATTGAGACTAAACGTGGAAGAACATGTCGATCTTATGGTGAAGGGTCTACAAACTTTTGGAGATCTATTGCATTTGCCATACTGTGTGGATCTTATGAGAAGAGTGAAGGTTATTATAACAGCAACTGTGGAATGGGATGGTCAGAAAGCACACAATCTTATGGCCGGGTTCACCTTTTTTTGACGAGGCAGCGGATGACGCAGAGAGCATCATGGATTGAGCGTTCAGCCTCCTCAATCACCAGCTTGTTGGATCCGCGCACCACGATGCTCACCGTCTTACCTGGATTAGCACAACCAGTGATCTACACACACACACACACACACACACACACACAGTGAAGAAATCAACATCAAACTCTATACAATAAATCAAGCTCAAGTGCAGGACACGAGCTGTCCTCAGATCATGGACTCTCACCTTGACCAGTTTGCCCGAGCCGTCCAGGCTGACCTCCTCAGCGAGCTCGGCCGAGCCCAGCATCTCCGCCGTGAACTGGTCGATGTGAGCGATGGGCTTGGTGCCGATCGTCTGGAAAACATTTGTTGCGAATTTGAATTTATGAAATCAAAAGTAAAGTCAAGAACCAGGTCGAATCTGCTTCAGATCTCGAGATCCTCAGATATGAAGAGCACTGGATTACCTTGCAGATGAACTCAATTTCATCCCTCTCGATGTCCTTCACCACCATGATCTTCATCTTGTTCAGGAAATGAAGAGCAAGGTCGCTCAGCGCATCTCTGAAACAACACAAAAAGGTGATACAGTGCATGCACACACACACGGTGTGTCTAAAGTAGGGCGTTTTAACGATTCCTTAAATGACTTGAGAAATTAATTTGCCTCGATGCTTCATTTCGGCCATTTAACTAAACAGGACTGTGTTTTCCCCACGGACCGTTATTATTGACGCACCGCCAGCTAAACTGTCGTGCTCTGGACAGGTAACACAGGAGACGCTGCAGGATGAAAAATGGGAGGAACGAGGGGAAAACAGCGAAGAGCGAGGAGAAGATTCAGGCCAAAGAAAACCTGCAAATTTCCAAAGTTTGGTATCATTTCAGACTAAAACAAACAGAGCAGCACAGTGCGCTTAACGTTTTTACAGTCATTTCAAATAGAGTTTTATATTTTTATTTATATACAGCGTGTTTAAAAAGTCCCCTGTGCAGTGGCGTGTAGAGCAGCGTAGTGAAAAAAGTTTTTAAAGCTGGAGATAAACACACTGATTTAGTGCGTGGAAAATTTAAAGCAGCTTTTCAAGTGACAAAAATACCAGATCGCGACAGTGTGTGGGATTTAATACTGAAATACATGAGAATAATTGCGTAAGAAACAAAATTAACGTCTATACTGAAGGTCGACCCATTCGTCCTTTTTGCTGATTAATCTGCACCGGAATCTGATTGCTGGATCAATACAAATCCATACCCATAGTTTTTCAGGGTTGCGTTATACAGTACATGAGCGACCTCTAGAGGCGAATCACTGATGCCACATGCTGTTATTTCAAGTGTTTGTTTATTCATGAATGCATGTCTCAATATTTATTAATACATTCATATTTATTTTATTTAAATTTGAGATTCATTTGTTTTTCATTTAATAAAAGTTCAGTACTATTTTAAAAACCATCGAGCTCTTGTCCAAAGCAGACTGCCCCAAAAAAATCTGGGCCAAAACTAAAGCGTGCACATTCTCCTGTTGCGTACCTGAGGATGGATTTCTGGATGAGCAGGACGTTGCAGCCGGCTTTCTTAATCTGCTTAATCAGGTTGAGGATGTAGGCTCTCTCTTCGCGGAGTACACGGTCCATCTGTGCGTAATCCGACACCACGATTTGGTTATCCATCTGCTCCGGACAAGAGAAGGAGAAAGAGAAAGCACTGGATTAGAAGAGAAATTCATGTGAAAATTAATTTAACTAGGGGGAAAAAAACACTTTGGGTTGTTAAGGTTAGAGATAGGAGTGAATTTGGGCCGTCTATATGTTGGGATTGAGAGAGAAAGAAAGAAAGAGAAGGAGGGAGAGTTTAACTATTTTAAACATTTTCAGTAAGATATACACCGAATCTCGTTTGGGCTGTACGTACATCGGTTTTGGGAGGAGACAGGCAGAACTGGATCAGGCCGATCTTGGCTTTCTCGACGCGGGACAGCCCACTGTTCACTACCTTCTGGGTCAGAACCAGACCGTCCACCATCTCACAGTCATCGATGGTCCCGCTGGAGAAACATGAAAGCCAGGTGTTAGACAGGTGGGACGCAGAACGAAAGCACAGCATCCGCACCGCCCGTGACTCACCCGAGCTTCTTGACGATGTTGATGTTGTGGAGGTCGACGCTGGTGGACGTGGCCGGATCGATGACCCTCATGACTGCATCCACGGCCATTGGAGCAAGCAGGCTGGAGTACTGGGATACCACTTTGGAGCAGAGTGAGGTGGTGGCGCTGTTTAGCAGGGTCTCACGGTCGCTCAGCTCCACGGGCTGGCTGATGGAGTTCAGGATCTCTACGCCTTTTTCCACAGCCTTCTGGAACGACTCGGAGATGATGGTCGGGTGGATGCCTGAGGAACCATCACGGCAAGGTTTATTAAGGACCTCAATTATAAATCACGCAGGACTCCACATTCAGTCCATATACAGGCGTTTCCTACCCTCTGATTTCTAATATCAGTAATCGCACATTTGTATCTGTTCAAAACGTCCCTTAAATTAAGACTTTTTAACTTCTTTTTAATACAATAACTAATTGTGCCAGATGTTATAACTATTAAATTTCACTCAATTTCTCCCTTCATTATTAATAATTTGATCTTTAATAATTTTCCACTCTGGAAATTAATAATATAAGTTATAGAATAGAAATATAGTTATATGTTTATTTTTTTAGTGCACAGTTAAATGTGGTACGTGGCTCCTTTAAGAATTGTGTGTCGCGAATAAACGTGTGTTGTGTTGAAGGGTTTGACTTCCCTTCATATTTATTATTTAAATATATTTTAAATAAAAATTGTCAAACAAACCTGAAAATTTGTGCTGTTAAAAATCATTTTATTTCTGTTAAAGTGTTAATTTTGACAGCCCTAATATGTATATTATACACACACACACACGCTACAGAAGGTTAAAATGTGTGTGTACCTTTCTGCAGTAGCTTTGCACAGCTGTCCAGAAGAGATCCGGCGATCACCACCACGGTTGTAGTTCCATCTCCAGCCTCAATATCCTGAGCCTTGGCCAGCTCGACCAGCTAACACACACACACACACACACACACACACACACACACACACACACACACCACAGTAATCATCATCATGGCAAATGTTTCCCTTCATCACTGTGACTCCTACAAAAAGACATCACGTCTCACCATTTTAGCAGCAGGGTGCAGAACCTGCATCTGATTCAGGATGGTGGCTCCATCATTAGTGATGGTGACGTCTCCTTTCCCGTCCTGGATCTACCACACAAACCAGCACCGTCATCATATCGCCCGAGTAGATTTTATTTTTAACAAATATGCAAAACGGAGGAATATAAAAAAAAACAACAAAACGTACCATTTTGTCCATGCCTTTAGGGCCGAGGCTCGTCCGGACTGCATCTGCCACGGCTGCGAAAAACGAGACACGCAGTCAGTTAGATCGTACGCTTTTTATCAGTTTCTAATAACAAACCTGAGCGGCGGTTGAGTGGACTCTCCTTCCCAGAAAAAATTATTAAACATCGGAATAAGGTACGTGCGAGACTTCAGGGCACCTCAGGGATTCATTGTGCTGGGAAATAAAAATGTGGCTTTCACATCACTGATCAGAAAGGCACAACAGCACCTGCATGTTCTGAGGAGACTTGAGAAGTTCTGCCTGTGCTACAGAATACTGGAGAACTTGTACCGCTGTACCATTGAGAGCATCTTCACAAACCGCATCTCAGTGTGGTACAGCAGCTGCACTGCTTCGGACCATAAAGCCGTTCAGAAGGTGGTGAAAACCACCCAACGAAATCATCTGCACTCAACCACAGACTCTTCCCTAGGGCAGATGCTGCAGGTTCCTCGGAGCAGCTTTTTTTTTTTTTCCCTGCACTGAACAGCTGATCATATCACGTCATTATGCAACTCTGCACCATTCATAACTTATCATTACTCTACTGTATATTCCACATGTAACATGTTATTACTATGTTAAGACCTTTATAAGACCACAAAGGTCGAGAAATTGCATTTTTCTGCATTGATAGCAGATACCGAGGTGCAATATCGCGCATATCGAGTATCGCGATGCGGCAGTGCAGATCATATCGTCCAGCCCTGATTTGGGGAAACATGGCGGGTTGAGACTGGGGCGTCACTCCGGTTCCTGCTCCTGCAGCATCACCATACATGGAGCTTCTCATGAGCTAAACCAGCACAATGCACCTTTTGCCTTCAAGATCTCAAGACCTCTGGATTTCCAGAAGGTTCTCTTACAGCATCCGAACGGTTCCGTTATACAGCTCAAAGATCCGCAACACTATAAATGAAGAATTTATCATAATTATTTTTATAAATAATCTCACCTTTCCCCGCGCTGATGTTGCTATACCGAATCTGGGCCGGTTTGTCCCGGTCCACATAAGTGCCTCCGTTGTTTCTGCCTCCGTTGTTTCTGCCCCCGACCGGACCCTTCGGCACGGCAATCGCTGCTTCGGGCATCTTTTATCTATTGTTTATTTTAGATCTAAATTCAAGCAATTTCTTAATTCCCGATGATGAAGGAGAACCTCGGGACCTCCTGCTGACACTCTCAGCGCTCCAAAAGCTCGGATGGATTCGGATTCGGTTCGACTCTTGTTTAATTACAACAAGAACCTTCCAGAAAGAGGCACCGGCTGCGACCACAGACACGAAAGGACCCCTTTACGGCGGGCGCATTAATATGACGTCATTAAGGCGGCGGAACACGTGCCTGGCTTAATTGTTTATTTAAAAGAAATAGACGCCTCTGTAATTGTATTTATTTGTTACAATTTTTCACTGTATGGCGAAATTATGTGACGTTCATTCAAAATAAAAATACGGTTACACGGTTACTTAAAAAAAATATATAATTTGCTAGCGTTACCTATTGCATAGACCACTAGCACATGCATAATGGTGCACACGGTTATTTAATCTAATGTAGTCCAATTCAAGTAGATCGGATTGACTGTGAAATCGGATTGACTGTGAAATCGCATCTGATACTGAATTTGAAGGTAAGTTTGGGGTATATGAGCTAATATTTGAGTCAATGCACTAAATGATATCACGTGTTTTTTGGGGTCCATGTTGTAATCTGGCAATACAAATATAATTTAATTCTAAATATCTCTAAACACCAGTCTCATAAAACTGATCATAATAATAATAATTATTATATATAATGTGTGTTCAGATGCTGTATAAGATGCCTGGGTTGCCAGATATGCAACCCAAAGACTGTCCAGACACAGATCAGACCTAAAGTGCTGGTCATCAAGTCCATCATCAGGACCATGGCATGGCCAAAGTGTAATATTTACACATTAGCATCATTTCTATGTCTCCCACACCGCCCTTCAGGTATCCAGGATTAGGGGTGTAGCGGTACACAAAATACACGGTTCGGTTTTTAAGTATCGGTTCGGTTCGATTTCGGTACGTTTATGGGGAGAAAATGCAAACCATAAAATTGCTTGTCGTTTTTTTATTAACACAGTTTATTATCATTCACATTTGTGAACATCTACAGTTTACATTTTGAAAATTAAATTGATTAAATATAATTATATAAATTGAAATGAGAGAATTTACATTTGTTACACAATTTATGTAATACAGATGTGTATTTAAGTGTGTGTGTGTGTGTGTGTGTGTGTTTTACATTTAATATTGAATTTTCTAAACATACGATCTTTTTAACTCTTCCACTTTTTTCAGCACACTTTAACGAATGTCTTCCGTCTTTCATTCATTCACTCCCTCGATATGTAAAATTGTCAGGATTTGTTGGCGATGGAGGAAGTGGCACGATTTAGCGCATGCACAAAACAAAATCTGAGTGACATTACACAACAGTGCGGGGCAGAGACTTAACAAACCTGCGGTCCGCCACTTAATACGTTCCCGTAGGAACTCAGGTTGTACATGTGCACCGAACCGAAAGCCGTGTACCGTGACACCCATAACCCAGGATGTGTATCTAACAGTCCTTGAGGTTTCTGATCGTAGCATCTACAGGATGTATTTCAACTAATATGTAATAATTCACCGAATATGTAAAGATCTCCGTTAATGTCCGCTTGACAAACCTGGAGTGAAAAGTGTTTCATAGACTTGATAGTTTGGTGTTGATGAAAGACAGAAATAACTGCGTGCTTATGTAATAGATTAAGTATCCAACCTCTAACCTGGGGAAAACACGAGATCTGGTGATTCTTTCTTTTTTTTATTGTCCCTCAGAGATATTTGTCCCCCTTGTGATGCTGCCGCTTAAAGATAAAGACCGTCCAGTCATCAGGAAGCTGTTGGCTGCGGGATGCTGTGGAAGATGCGTCCTCAGGTTCTGTTGCGTAGGGAAGTATTCGTCGTATCAGCCCTGCTGTGAGGTGCGTGTGTTACACAGACGTTTCTCTACGCCATTATACACTATTTTACACTGTTTATTTATTTTTCCGCTTCTCTGTAGGACATACGTAAAGAGCTCTTGGCGTTCCTCAGTGAGGAGGATGGTGAGCGATCTCAGGATGCACAGACGGAGGATCCGCCGTGTAAGAAATTGAAGACGGAGCCGTCGTCTGGAGAGAACGAGGGCACGGAAGATGCGTCAGGGGTGTGTGTGGCGTGTGTCGGGGTGCTGCAGCATTTCTGCGATCAGAGCTATGCCAAACAGGTGAGTTTTTAGTCAGGATCCATTTGAAGGTAACACTACGGTATAATTTCGAAGTGGAAAAAAAAAAACTATTTGTGCCATGAAAATATACCGTATGCGGACACCAGATCATGTCCTTTTTTTGAACCTTCCACATTTAGTCCTCATTTGTTCCTCCACATTTCTGAGAAGATGTTCCCCTAGATGTTGGAGTGTTCTTGTGGAGATTTTGTGCCCAAAGCTGTTCAATAGGGTTGGAGCTCAATAGCAGGAGATCTTCCACATCTTCTAACCCATGTAAAGCAGATCTTCATGGAGCTGGATTTGTGCACAGGGGCTTCATCATGCTGGAACAGCTTTGGGTCTCGTAGTTGAAGTGAAGGGAAAAAAGTGGCTTTTTATATTCCACTGGTGTATCATTTCCTGTCTCTCACACATTACTGACTTCTTACTAAGGCAGTAAGAAGTCTGGGGTTAACACTGATTAGACAGAGGGAGTCAGTGATGTAAACATGAGTGAGAACAGAGACATTCATGATCATCATCATCATCTTTTCTCTGCTTGTGTTCTATATGGTGGATCTTCAGTCTGGATACAATCATTAGAGAACAACATTTGAAGTTGTATTATATAAATATATTAATATGACGTGAGGTTCAGTTACCAGCGTGACACTAAAACAGGTAGTAACAATGACTACTTTTTACTGAAGTACATGTCAGAGCCCAAACCTTTTTACTTTAACTTTAGTGAAAAAGTGCAGTCAGAACTTCAACTTTTACCAGAGTCTTTTAAAACATCAGTATCTGCATTTCTACTAGAGTGAAGGATGCGTGTACTTTTACTATCTCTGTGTTCCTCTTCGTTTGTGGTAACAGTTTGAGGAAGAACCCCATATGGGTGGAAAAATTGGGTGTCCCAATACTTTTGCCATATAGAATATGGTCTCGATAATCAGTACAGTGGAACGTGATATTTAGTGTAGTGTGACCCCGACTTTTTGCTGGTTCCATTTTGATTTTTGGTCACGTCAAGAAGAAATTCCATCCATTTTTCATATTTTTTGAATATACACATAAAATATTGTTTGCAATATATACATTTTGGGATATTTTACTTTCCCAAAACTTGTTCTGGTGACGCTATATATATATATATATATATATATATATATATATATATATATATATATATATATATATATATAATATATATTGATATCGATATTGAGTAGAGGTCAACCGGCACAGATTAATTGATGGAACTCTCGGGTATCGTCAAAAATCCTTACCGGTAGTTTTTCCAGGTTGATGGGATGGATGAGAAGGTCCGCTGTAATTACGAGAGCGGCCCCTAGAGGCGAATCACTGACACCACGTGCTGTTTGTTTTTATGTCAGACTGCGCGCTGCACGGAGAGCGCTATATTATGTTTATTATTTATCATTTATCAATTATATAATTGTTTTTATTAATACTAATTTTTATGTAATTTGGCACATTTTCATGATTCAGTACTCCTTTTTTTATTATTTATTTTCATACTATTTTACGTGGAGTTTTATGGTTGTTTGTTTCATCCAGCATCCATTTTAAAATCAGTTGATTAATCGGTTATGGGCAACCTAGGTATCGGTATCGCTAAAATCCACACTGATGGTTTCCATTTGAACTCATTTGTATTGTTCATGATGGGACCAGATTGGATTTTATGTAGCTGCATGAACCATAATACTGATAATCCAATCCAAGCTTTAAATTCAAGTTCAACCATGAAAATATGTATGAAAGTCATGGTTGATAGTAGGATTCTTGCCTAAGTGTAATTTTTTTTTCATTTTTCTGAAGGTGTCGGAGGTTGTGAAGAAACATGAGTATCAGTTTGACAGTCTGATGCTGGCCGTCTCTGTTCCTGCTCAGCTGTCTGTCAGAGAGGCACGCTAACATGCTAACATGCTAAGCATTTAAAAAAATTTTTTTTTTTTTTAGCATTTTTACATTCTAATTTCATACTTATCTCTGTTTTTCTGTTTTTTTTAGCATTCCTGCTGGTTGCACATCAAGAAGGAAATCAGGTACATGAGCGGCACAAGCTGGCCACCACAAGATATGTACGGTTCCTCATTCCTGGTTTTGGACCACCTTGTTTTGAGTGCTTGATATTTTCCAACACACCCTGGGAACCCAGGACGAAGAATGAGGAGCACTGGGTTGAATAAACCAGCATGGTAAACAGGATTATTGATATTAACATGGGTTATGGTATGGTGTTTGTCAGGGAGAAGAGCATGTGTCTGGATAAAGAGGACGTGGTTCAGGTGAAGGACGCCTTCAAATGGGCCATACAGGGACTTGTGGGAAAAGAACTGGGAGCATCAGTTCTCACTAATGTAAGTTGAGGCAAATCATTGATGTTGAATCCTCAAATCTGATTGGTGGATATACCCTGTATTAGAGGTGAAATGATAGTTAGGTTGTATCGTACTTGACAATAGGCGATTAATTAATTGATCGTTTTTTAAATGGATGTTGGATAAAAAAACAAAACGTAACACTCCATGTAAAATAGTACTGAATTTTATTACAAAAAAGGTACTGCATCATGAAAATGTGCTAAACATAATCAATATTAATATATCAATTCTATTCATAAATATTGCTACAAATAAATTACACACATTCGAACTGATACAAAAATTAACATTCCTAATAAATAAAAACAATTACATCCAAAATGAATGAAAAAAAAAGACACGTGGTGTCAGTGATTTGCCTCTAGAGGCCGCTATCGTACTGTATAACGCAACTTGGAAATGGCTTGATTTATTTTAGCAGAAAAAGAAAGAATATAAAATAAATCCTTTGGAAAAAAAACATTAAAGGTTATAAATTCTTTTGTATTTGATCAAGGGAAAAAAAGTATTTGATCTCCTACCAAATCAGCAAGAATTCTGACTCCCACCCACCCAAATTAGTTTTGTCCCTTTAAGAGAGAACTTCTAATATCAACTCATTATGTGTATAAAAGACACCCGTTACAGAATCAACGTCCTCCATTCAAACCTCTCCACCACCATGGGAAAGACCTGTCAAAGGACGTTAGGGACAAGATTGTAGATCTGCACAAGACTGGAATGGGCTACAAGACCATCAGATTGTTGTCTTGGCCGTATGGTTTTTGGTCATTATATTGCTGGAAGACCATCCACGACCCATCTTCAGCATTCTGGCTGAGGCCAGAAGGTTCTCACCCAAGATTCTACAATGCAGGGCCCCATTCTTGTGGTGAAGTCTTCAGAGAAGCGAAAACAGCCAAAAGCAGAATGTTTCCTCCTCCATGTTTGACAGTGGCACTGGTGTTCTTGGGGTCATATTCAGCATTTCTCTGGTGGTCTCATCTGACCACATCACATTCTCCCAAGCCTTCTCTGAATCACTCAGGTGTTCATCAGCAAACTTCCGACGGGTCTGTTCATGTGCATTCTGGGGCAGAGGGACCTTGGTGTGTTACCACAGGTTTTCTTGGTGACTGTAGTCTCAGCTCCATTGAGATCATTAACAAGCTTCTCCAGTGTAATTCTGGTCTGATCCCTCACCTTTCTCAGAATCATCCTCACCCCATGAGATGAGATTTAGCATGGAGCTCCAGAGCGAGGGCACTTGACTTATCCTGTATTTCTGACATTTTCAAATTACAGTGGTCTCTTTCTCAGCAAGCTTCTTTCTGATGGTCCTGCAGCCCATTTCAGCCTCATGCTGGTCTACAATCTTGTCCCTGATGTTCTTTGACAACTCTTTGGTCTTTCCCATTGGTGGTGAAGAGGTTTGAATGGAAGAAGTTGATTCTGTGGCTGGTGTCTTACTGATTTGGTAGTTGATCAAATAAAAAATCATTTATAACCTTTCTTTAAATTTTTTTTTATGGATTTCCTAAAAATAAACCTACCATCAAAATTCTAGACTGTTCAATTCTTTGTAAGAAAATCAGCAGGGGATCAAATAATTATTTCCCCCACAGTAGCTCCAACCTTATTGGAATGAATTTTTGATGCCGACTGCACCCCAGGCCTCCTCACCTCACAAATCTCCACAGAAATCTTGTGGAACATTTTAAAAGAAATGGAGCCTAAATTTGGAAAGAGACATTCAAAAAGAAGAATCTTATGGTCAGGTGTCTACAGAATTTTGTCCATATATTGTTCATAGTGGTGTGTGTACAGCTGTCATAAAGTAAGCGCTAACAGGTGCAAATCGGGCGCAACTAAAAAACGCATCAAATTTGCCTTTGTACAATTTTTCTTAATACACAATGGCAAGGTTGTGTGATTACATAAAATATATATATATTTTTTCCCCAGAATATCATGCTAACGCTAACACCGTGTCTTGTTTTCGTCCTTCAGAGTGCATTCGAGGTCAGCGTCGGGTTTGCGCATCCAGAAACAGACGGAGACTGCCACTTCCTGTACGCGTTCCCTTCTTCCTGTCTTCTTTCACGTCCGTTCTTTTCTCATTAGCATTTTTCGAAAAGTCCTAACGGTTGCGTTGTCATTTCGCAGGGCTACGGAGTGTCCGGATTGCTTCAAGCCGACGAAGAACAAAGCGGTGAGCACTCGTGGTTCTGATCTTATTTGAAATAAAAATGTGTTAAAATCGTTTGTTTTCGTGCGCTAATATGTCTCGTTCGTTTTTCTTGGTTGTGAGAAGGTAGTGACATCGTGTCGTCATGGTTACATGCTAACATGCTTGAATGATCAAGTGGGTAGGGTTTGGTGGGTTTTTTGTGATCGTGATGAAATTAAGACTGCGATGTATTCAGTCCGTGTTTACTAGGATGGCGGTGGTGAAGGCGCTGGAAAAGATCTCAGATGCGAAGTTCCTCAGGTCAGAAAATCCAACGCCGAATTCCCACTTGATCGTGCCTGAAAGTGTGTGCACGTGCTGCGTTAAGACTCATGCTGACATTACGTTTACTGACGTCTTTCCTGTGTGTCTCTGCAGACATTACCCGTGTCCACCTGTCTCCCCGTCTAGCCGGTGCACTCCGCGTGAGACCACGTGCCTGCACGCGTCTGTATTTATAGCAGGTAAAATCTGACAGTCTCTTTTTCTCCGGTTTATGTCTTAGTCAAGTGTGGATTATTTTATCCTTCGTATCATTAGGGAGGTATAATAAGTTCTCCCGAGAGCTTCCTCAGACCCCCTGGGTGATCGATGGAGAAAGGCGTATGGAAGGTTCGGTGGAGGAGCTGATTGCCAATCCGCTGCTCTCCGCCTTCAAGGCAGACGGTCAGACACACACGCACACACACACACACAGTTCCAGCCAATCTTGTGTTAATCATAAATACCTATATAGTAGTATTGCATCCTTCATCTGAGGTGGTATCAAACAGTTCGGAGACCAGTTTTTTAACACGCCAACAGATGGCAGCACAAGGCTGCACGTGCAGTCACATGGAGCACCGACCTTAATAAGTCAGTATGCCAGTGTACATCTGACAACTGGTGCTATTTCAATCACGTGCGTTACCACGTCTGCTATTCTGACTACGTGTGCACGCTGTCACCGAGTTCTCGTGCATCTCAACAAGACGATCTCACTTCCTCACCCATCCTACTCGCCAGATTTGGCTCTTGCGGACTTCTCCCTGAAGATAAAGATTCGGCTGAAAGGTCGGCGGTTTGACACCATCGCTGGCGGAGATCCGGCAAAAATAGCTGAAGTTGCTCTACACGCTCTGAAAAGAAGAATTCCAGGACACGTGGCAGGAATCCTGGGGGGTGTATTGCTGGACAAGGGGACTATTTTGTGGGATAAAGTGTGTAAACGTAAAAAAAAGTACTTTCTTGTAAACAGAGCCGGTCTCAAAACGTTCTGATACCACCTCGTATCTCCGAAGAGTCTCAATTTGTTCAGATTTATTAAAGATACAGCTTTATGCTTCTCTTCAAAAACATGCCGAGCTCCCCGGAGGCGTGCCATGGGCGGGGCTAAATAACCACGAGCGGACACAGCTTTTGCGTAGAATCTTCTGCACATAAAACTGGAACAAAAACTTAAACTACAGATAACAATCGGATCTAGCCGTTCATATTTAATCTAAAATCAGATCCTGAGACGTTCTTCTCGAGCTAGTCCTGCAGATGACTCCCGTAACCGGGTGAAGCACGGTGATGGGGGCGCTCTTGCTCTCGAGCTGCGGGGAGAAATGTCCATACAAAGAGTGTATTTGGCACAAAAACAGTCTTGCGTCCAAATAATTTTTTGAACCTTTGGCTACGTTTTGCATGAGAATCCATCTCTTTAAAGTTTGTTATGCACGAAATAGCAAAAGGTAAAAAAATCGAGTTAAACATGCTCCTGAGGTGATCAGTGTTTCTCTGGATGGAATTTTCTTCAATTGAAGAGCACTCTGGTTTCATATAAACAGCCTAAAGAAGCCTCCATAAAGTTCCTGAGCAACTCAAGAACTTTGAGGATGGATTTGGACTTTAATTAACATCACCCGTCTGCTACAATGGCTCAGGACCACAGGCTACATGTAAGCAACCGTCACTGCACATCAAAACTATGAGGGAACTCGAATGAATGGACATCCATTGGTGATAAGCACGGGTTCCTTTTTTGAGTCTTTCGTCCTCATGCCATCTCAAGAAGTTTTTCCTCACCACAGTCACCACTGGATCAATCACTAGGGACAAAAATAATAAGGAACACATTTATACATTCTTTTATAACCACTTTATCTCTGTACAGCTGCTTTGAGACAATGTCCATTTTTTTGCAGGGTTCAACTTCTGCTCATCCGGGAGAGAAGACGTGGACGTACGGACTTTAGGGAACGGTATGTGGAAGTAATCGATTTTGTGATTATATAATGAGTATATATGATGTATCATTTTGTCCAGTAGTAAAAGTGTCTCTCACCAAGCAATTGCTCCAGAATGATCATGTGTATGTGTTTAATACATTATGAGGACATCTGAGCATAAGATTGGTAAGAGAATGTTTGTTCTTTTTGAACATCCCATTCGGCTGGTATAATAACCTCCACTCTTCTGGGAAGTTGTTCCACTAGATTTTGTGGAAATTTGTGCGATATTTCATTCAGCCACAAGGGTGTTAGTAAAGTCAGGGACTGATGAAGGTGAGGAGACCTGAGGTGCAGTCAGCGTTCACATTCATCCCAATAGGGTTGGAGTTCTATAGCAGGACATCTTCCAACCCATATAAAGCAGTTCTTCATGGACTTGGCTTTGTGCACAGGTGTATTGTCATGCTGGAACAGGTGGAAAGGACGCAAACATGGCTGGGAAAGTCAGATGTCGCAATAGTTTTGTCTATATATAAAGTAACTCACTTGTAACACGCGTGTCTCCTTCAGGACGTCCGTTTGCCATCGAGCTCCTGAATCCACACCGTGCGAAGTTCAACAAAGCCGAAATCAGACAGCTTCAGGAGGTATTAAAACGAGAGAAATGTCTCCCTCTGCAGGCAATATTAATTAAATACCTTCCTCATTTAATTATCTCCTCATCCCTCTCACCTGCACAGACCATTAACACGTCCTCGGACAAAATCCGAGTTCGAGATCTGCAGATCGTATCCAGGTTTGTGTACGAGAGTTTTTGTTGTTGTTTGTAAATATACTGGGCATGCACGGGTATATCTACATATCCGAATACTAACGATTGACGTACGTGTTTTTAGAGACGCTACAAGTCGTATGAAAGAAGGAGAAGAGGAAAAAACCAAGTCGTACAGCGCCCTCATCTGGACGCAAAAGCCCATTACTCCGGCCGATCTGGACTTTTTTGAAAACGTCAAGGTTTTTTTTTTTATTATTAGATTATTTATTATCGTACTGGGGAACAACGTTAAATAAACGTGTCGATCCATTGAGAAGTATGAATGAATTGTTGATTAAATCATATTTATTTGATCTTTTTTACCCTTCGTGCTTTGGAATGAATAATACAAATCAGTTCATTAAAGTGGGGGTTGGTTAGATTAGATTTGATTTGATTAGATCAGGTGATTCGAATGTAGAGTTTCAATAATAACCTATAAATTAAATATATTATATTTAAAGCATACATAATAGTAATGAATGTATTATAGATATATTTTATATTCTCTCAAGTAACACTACAGCTCAGGTACACACCAAGAAATTCTGTGATAAACAAACAATCAAAAACAAACAAACAAACAGAAAAAAAAAATGGCAGTAATTTGGAGGCCAAATTTTTTCCCCCAAAAAGTTTGGATATAATTTGGATACATTATAGATATATAATGTGTGTGTGTGTGTGTGTGTGTGTGTGTGTGTGTGTAGGAGCTGCAAATCGATCAGAAGACCCCACTCCGTGTCCTCCATCGGAGGCCACTTGCTGTCAGACAAAGACTCATCCACTCCATGAGCGCGAGCTACCTGGATGTGCACCACTTTACCCTGCAGCTGCGCACACAGGCTGGGACGTATCCTTTTACACACACACACACACACAGTGTATTGTGAGGACTCCACGGTCCTGTTAAAGCAGCAGGTTTTTTCACCCTCAGTATAGATGTGCGATATTGCATACGCTCACACACCATTTTATAATTGTACGATTGTGGGCGTGGCTATGTTCAGAACGAGCCAATCAGGTTTAATCTTGCGCTGAATTTATATCAAATGCAGTTCGGCCGTTTTTTAGGATATTGGAGTCCCAAGAACTTGCCGTTAATTTGTGTACTGTCTCGATCCAACAATCTCGGTGTTTCAAGACCCCACAAGCAATGCTCACATTTTATCCTTTTTCATGGAACTTATTATGGAATTTCAACCAAAAGTGTGACTTTGATACGATGCAAAAATTAAATATACCGATACCAAATTGATATACTATTGCTAAAAAAAAACTAAACAGGAAAAGTATTTGAATGAAGGAACTTTGTTTTTATTTATTTATAAACACTCAATGTTTGCTGTCTGCTGAAACAGTAGAAATCTAGTCCCTCAGACTCCAATAGATTTAGTCAGAGCTTGGTCTTGTAGCTCTGGGGTAGATCCAGCCACAGGTAGAGGTAAAAGCTGACCCTGTAATCAAAACCCTCCCTGGTTGTTAGCAGGATTTTGTAGACCAGCAGCAGCCAGTGGATGCACTGAAGTCAGTAGATGCTCTATCAAATGAAGGTCCGCCTTTTCTGTAAAATTTTCATCAACCTCGTTTGTGTCCACTGATATTGAATCTCTCTGGTTTGCTCATTTCAAACTTTACATGGACACGATTGCTCCATCTTCCATAAATTAACAAGGCTTAAATACGCTACCTTAACCGACCGCAATGTCAAACAGCTACATTAAAGAGTTTGTGCACGGAGACTTCGGCCGGACGAAGCCCAACCTCGGGGCCCTCATGGAGACAGAGGTGGACATTCTGGAGCTGGACGTGGAGGTTTGTCTCAACAGGACACAACATATTAAAATGGTTCTGGTCAAATTTTGAAACCAGCGTGGTCAATAAGGTACATTATTCGGACAAAAGTTTGTAGGCACCTGATATGACATTCTTTTGAACACCTTATTCCAATGTAGTCTCCATTTGCTCTTATAATAAGCTTCACTATTCTTCTAGGAAGATTTTCCACTAGATTTTTGTGGAGATTTATATTCAATCAGCCACAAAGGTGTTTGTAAAGTCAGGTACTGATGTGGGTGAGGGGAGGAGGTTTTTGGGTGCAGTCAGCATGAAAAATGTATCCCAATTAAGTTATCAGGAGATCTTCCACATCTTCCAACCCATGTATCTTTATGGTACTGGCTTTGTGCACAGGGACATTGCCATGCTTGGTGAAGTGAAGGGAAATGTCATGCTACAGCATCCAAAGGTGCCTCCAGGTTTGTGGGAACAGTTTGGGGAAGAATCACATATGGCTGGAAAAGTCAGGCCCAATACATTTGTGTCCAGGTGAAATAGTGTATGTTTTTGGTGCACTTCAAATGTGACAGAACACAATTGCACTTTTTTTGTTGTTGTTGTTGTCAGTCGGTGGATGTGGACTGGCCTCCTTCTGTACCGGAGTGAGCGACTGAAACCCATCCTGAGGAAACTATTAAAGCAGCGCTCTGGAAGAACGAGCTCAGTGCGAAGTTGATGATGTCACCACATGATGTCATCCTTCTTTGTAATGTGTTGCTTCTGAAATTGAAACATGATCCTGACTCTCACGATGTCGTGTATATTTTCTGTTAATAAAACAGCAAAACACACAACAAAGGTTTCTATCAATTTATAAGCACGAGGGGGTTTTAGTTTTCGTGTTTAGTTTCTTTATAGAGTTTCTGTGTACTTTTATATATCTATGTTTACACACTATCACCTTCAAAATAGTCCTTGTACAGCAATACAGCGCCCCCCAGCGCCCCTGGAATGCCTCCTCTTTTTTAAGCGTGTCAAGATTCGCACTGGATCTCCACAAGGAGGTTTAAACGGTGAGCTACATCTTCATCTTCATAATCAATTCTGGAAGAGGGCGAAGTCCGCAGGAGCCAAATCTGGCGAGTCTGGTGGGTGCGGAAGTGAGATTGTGTTGTTTCGGGCGAGAAACTCACGTGTGAGGAGAGCGCGTTGAGGTGCACACGTAGTCAGATTAGCACCAGTTGCACAGCTCCTGATGTACACAGGACAATGTCTTTTGGCACGCTGACTTGTGAAGGTCGGTGCTCCCTGTGACTGTGCGATTGTGTGTGCCACCTTGTGCTGCCATCTGCTGGAGTGTTACAAAACAAGTCTTGAAACTTTGTGTATATACATGTATGTTCCCTCAGAAACTTATTAAGTGGCGGACCGCAAGTGTGTTTAGTCTCCGGCTCGCACTTTGAGCGCATTTTTAAAAAATTATAAAACTTTAAAACATACACAACAATGGCAGGTGTATAAAAAAAAAAAAAAAAACAAGTTAGCAAATCCTGACAAATCCACACATCGAGGGAGTGAATAAATGAAGGATGGAAGGAATGAAGACATTTTTTTAAAGTAGGCTGAAATAAGTAGAACAGTTAAGTAGATCATATTAAATGTAAAAAACATCTATTAGCCAAATGTGGTATAACAAATGTAAACTATACATTATTTTAATTGTATTTAATTAATATAAAAGTGTAATTGCATTCATTTTTTTATTCTATTTTATATCTAATAAAATATTATGAAATTTTATTTTCCCTAACTGTAGAATAATTGCAAAATTGTACCGAACCATGAATTTTATGTCAATATATATTGTTTTATGTAAATATATCGTTACACCCATAATATATATATATATATATATATATATATATATATATATATATATATACAGTCGGGGTCTACCTGTATGTATATTTATTTATTTATTTATTCATTCCAAAAGCACTATGGTCAGGTGTCTATAAACTATTTGTCCATAGAGTGTAAATACACCATTGAGGGAAAAAATTAATTGGGATAATTGGGATAATATAGAGCTGGGGGCAATTTTTACTCTGTAATTGGTTTTGGATGAGAGAAATTCCTCATATTTCATAATTCCTCTATTTCATATTAGAATTTAAAACTAGTTGTTACCAAAAAACCCCCAAAAGTTTTGTCAGAATTTATGTAAAATTTTTTTATATTATTTATTCGTAATTAAAATGCATCTATCTATCTATCTATCTATCTATCTATCTATCTATCTATCTATCTATCTATCTATGGGGGGGGGGGGGTGCAAACTTTCGCACATCACCCTACTTCATGTTTTTTTTAGAAACACGACAAACAGCACACGATTCGTTTTTCAGTCGTTTTATTATAACTTAAAATAAATATCACCAAACAGCAATAAAGCAGGAAACTCGACTGTCAACCTGCAGCATCGCTTTGGCCTTCAAACAAACAAAAAACAAACAAACCAACTTTATCAATAAAGTGGAATCAAAGAGGAAAAAAACAAACAAACGTAATCCATAACACGTCTTTTTGCTTCTTCTGTAAAATCGACACACACCTCTGTTGAACCGCGGTACAATAATACACGCAGGAGGGGAGAAACGTCTCGCAAAAACATAACGTTTACAAAACCTGACGTAGCTTCGTTATGAGCAAAATCAGAATCAAGAAGAAAAAAAAAAAAAACATTTTCAGTATCCATGTTTCACTGGGGCAGATATAAAAGAGGCGGGGCTTAATTAGCACAATCTACAGCAGCGATTTTCTTTCCCTGTGTTTTATTTATTTACCGAGTATTGTCTTCTAACAACACTACGGGTCTACTGTGGGGAAAAATGCTTCGTTTCGAATACACGACTGTTTGGATTGGACGAGCTGGACGAGGTCAGGTACGGTATATGTGTGTGTGTGTGTGTGTGTGTGTGTGTGTGTGTGTGTGTGCATGTGTAATATTTCCATAAAAGACAAAAGTCTTTAGTTTATGTAGAAGGTAGTTCGCCGATACACCAGGGTGCCATTACATTTGGGCTTAGGGAGCATCTGTATTGAAAAGTGTCCTATTTAATTGGATTGGTGTGTGTGTGTGTGTGTGTGTGTGTGTGATCATATCTGCATTTTGATTGATGCATGGTGACCAGATAATTCAGAAATATTGGCACCTTTCATAAAATGGTCAAATCTATCCATCGATCTAATCTATGAAACCAAAGAGGCTAAACTGACTGTGCACTCAGATTAGGAGGGGCTCTAACTGCCGATTATATCCCACCCTTTAGATGCCACTAATGCTCTAACTGCCCCTCTTTAGATGCCTTCACTGCTCTAACCACATTTTAGATGCTGCCAATACCCTAACTGCCCTTTATATACCATCCTTTAAACACTACAATTGTCCTAACTGCCCTTTATATGCCACCCCTGTCCTAACTGCCCTTTAGACATCACCACTGGCCTAACTGCCCTTTTATATGCCACCCTTTAGATGCCACCACTGTCCTAACTGCCCTTTTATATGCCACCCTTTAGATGCCACCACTGTCCTAACTGCTTTTTAGACTGTACCACTTTTATTTTTGCATTCATTTTGGAGCTAAAACGAATAAACAAGTGACCCACAAACCTCTGCACCAACTGTGTGTGGGTACAGCTGAAACTGAGCCATCTTTCTTCTTTCTTTCTCTCACTCTCTCTCTTTTTCCTTGATTCTATATTTCCTGTCAATCACAGCAACACTAGTTGGTCACCAAGACAACAGAAAGAACTGATTACAAAGTGGGAAAAAAGCCCTTTCAGCATTTATTTAGCCACGCCCTCTGTCCCCGGGGAACAAATTCACGGTTGGACACGTGTAAAACCCCTTCCTCGTCCCCACTGGCCCGTGTTCCAAATATCACACTTGAAAGGTGTCAATACTTCTGGAGGGCATTGTAGGTCACTTTTAGCAGCTACGAAAACAAATACGGAACAAATAAAAGTAAGATTTGTGGAAAGAGAATCTTGTGGTGGTTGTAGTGGGATTTGTGTGTGTGTGTGTGTGTGTGTGTGTGTGTAGGGTTTTTCTACAGAATACGACGTGTAGTGAGGTTTCTGTACATACAGCTCCCGAGTGTGTACGAGCACCAGACCATCTCGATATCGCGATACGGCACGGCAACACGTTTCCGCGTATCAGACATCTGATCTCCAGTACGGTTTTATAACCATGACCCGGGTTTCATATCGTCTTCTTTATAACTCATTATATATTATTTTCATTCATGTAAATATTTATAAATAATATTTATGTATTTATTTCCGTTTGTATTCTTGTTTGTATCCCTTCTGGTTTTTACATATTAAATACTATCGTAAATGATTATAAAACTTCTGATAAACAGAGCAGGTTCGATCTTGGGATCAGTTTTTTTTTTTTTTTTTTTTTTTTTACCCCTGATATCAGAGATATAGTCCAGTACAGTCGAATGCAAAAGTTTGTACACCTTGAAAAACAGAGAAACAATGAGTGGCCCTGAACTTCTGTTACCCAGACCCTGATTTAGACCCCACCACTGCCCTAACTGCCCTTTAGACTCCTACACTGCCCTTTAGACCCCTCCACTGCCCTAACTACCCTTTAGACACCTCCAATGCCCTAACTACCCTTTAGACTCCTACACTGCTCTTTAGACCCCTCCACTGCCCTAACTGCCCTTTAGACTCCTACACTGCTCTTTAGACCCCTCCACTGCCCTAAATGCCCTTTAGACTCCTACACTGCTCTTTAGACCCCTCCACTGCCCTAACTGCCCTTTGACTCCTCCACTGCTCCAACTACCCTTTAGACTGCTCCACTGCCCTAACTGCCCTTTAGACTCCTCCACTGCCCTAACTACCCTTTAGACTTCTCCACTGCCCTAACTACTTTTTAGACTCCTCCACTGCCCTAACTACCCTTTAAACTCCTCCACTGCCCTAACTTTCCTTTAGACTCCTCCACTGCCCTTTAGACTCCTCCACGGCCCTAACTACCCTTTAGACTCCTCCACTGCGCTTTGACTCCTCCACTGCCCTAACTACCCTTTAGACTCCTCCAACTGCCCGTTAGACTCCTCCACTGCCCTAACTACCCTTTAGACTCCTCCACTGCCCTAACTACCCTTTAGACTCCTCCACTGCCCGTTAGACTAATCCACTGCCCTTTAGACTCCTCCACTGCCCTTTAGACTCCTCCACTGCCCTAACTGCCCTTTAGACCCCTCCACTGCCCTTTAGACTCCTCCCCTGCCCTAACTACCCTTTAGACTCCTCCACTGCCCGTTAGACTCCTCCACTGCCCTTTAGACTCCTCCACTGCCCTTTAGACTCCTCCACTGCCCTTTAGACTCCTCCCCTGCCCTAACTACCCTTTAGACTCCTCCACTGCCCTTTAGACCCTTCCACTGCCCTTTAGACTCCTCCACTGCCCTAACTGCCCTTTAGACCCCTCCACTGCCCTTTGACTCCTCCACTGCCCTAACTACCCTTAAGACTCCTCCACTGCCCTAACTGCCCTGTGGACTTTACCCTTACAGTACATGTTGTTCTGACTCTTGATTTACACAGTTTTCAATTCATTTTGGAGCAAACTTTTGCATAAACTGTATGTGTGTGGAATCCTCCAGACGAGGAAAAAAAAACTGCTCCCAGATCAGCGCTCTGACTTTCTGTCTATACTGTAACTGAGTTCTGTTTCACAGCCAAACCACACCAAACCTTTTCACATCTGGCTGTCTCTCTCCGTCTTTCCATCTCAGTCTGTCTCTCTCCATCTGTCTATCACTCTCTTGGACTGTCTCTCTCTGTCTGTCTATCGGCCTCTCTTCATCTGTCTATCAGTATCTCTCCATCTGTCTATTAGACTCCTCCGTCTGTCTTTCTGTCTTTATTGGTCTCTCTTGCCATCTCCCTGTCTGTCTTTCTCCGTATTTATGTCTCTCCCTGTCCGTCTATTGCCGTCTCCCTGTCTGTCTCGCTTGGTTTGTCTCTATTGGTCTTTCTGTCTGTCTCCATCAGTCTTTATGTCTCTCTCCGTATTAGTTTCTCTGTCTGTCTTTCTCAGTCTCCCTCAGTCTCTCCCTGTCTGTTTGTCTCTCTGTTAGTCTTCTTGTCTCCATGTCTGTTTGTGTGTCTCTCTCTCTCTCTGGTTTGGGTGGTTTGTGCTCGGCGTCGCCTGAGTGAGGTTTACGGTTAACTGGCAGTTTTGCGTATTGTAAATGAATCCTTTCTCTTTATTTTAATAAAACAAAACCTGAAGAAAAAAAAAAACAACGCAGTGTCTTTCTTTCGTACTCGTTTCCCCGCGGTGTCACAAACTGTGTGAGAGGCGGAATACGGTATACAGCGTGATGCAGAAACGGAAAACATGAGAAGAAGTTTTTCGCAAGCCAAGAACCCTGTCTCTCTGTCCATCCATTATCTGTCCATCCAAATTATACACCCATCCATCCTTCCGTTCGTCAATTCATCCATCCTTCTATCCATCCATCCAGACTTTCACACACATAAGGCAACAGTTTTGGTTTTGTTCCCCAGAACGGCTCTTCCATACACACACACATACACCATATTAAAAAAACAACAAAAAACTCTAGAAGCTCAAAGTCAGTGGTAATACTGATGGAAATAATTTAATGCACTGAAAAAATTTACCTAACAAACGAAAACAAACAAACCAAAAAACCTTGATCTGCTGTAAACAACAACAATGTTGAAAATGTACAAGACTTACTTTCTTTTTTTTTTTTTTTTTTTTCCTTCATGGGTTGACGAGGTTGGGGTCAAACCCATCTGTGCAAAACCCCCTTTTCCCAACATTGAAAATAAAAAACAAAACAAACAAACAAGGAATGGAACGAAAGAAAAACCTCCCCAAATCATTAAATAATGAAAGAAAAAAACAAAAGGGAGAAAGAAGAGGAGGAGGAGGAGGAAAAGGAGGAGGACGAGGAGAAGAGGGAAAGAGTGCAGACTTTTCCTAGCATGGCTACGTAATTTCCTTGAATGGCCTCAGGATGAAAGAACACTGGTGCCGGGTTTACAGCGAGCTTCACTCCCGCCCGCTGGCTGAATACGAGAATTGTGGGAAATGAGGTCTCCTTTCGCTGTCGGCCGAGTCCATTCCATCCTCGTCGACTGCGGAGGTGAGAAACCACATCGACTTTAATATCGGACTTTCAACTTTACATACGATGAAGAAAGAAGCACATTTTTGCAAACGATAACACGCTACACTGTACAGTCAAATATTTGTGGACACCTGACCATCAGATCGGTATGTGCTCCTTTAGTGAACACCTATTTCTTCATTTAGTCTCCATTTGCTCTTATAATAAGTTCCACTCTTCTGGAAGACGTTCCACTAGATTTTTAGACTGGTGTAGATTTGGGCTGCAGTCCGCATTCACATTTATCCCCTTGTGCAAAGGACCATCATGGTGAAACAGGTTTGTGTCTCCTAATTCAAATCAAGGGAACATTTCATGCTACTGCATCCAAAAACACAATTGCCACCTTCAAGTTTGTGGTTTAAAAAAAAAAAAACCAAAAAAAAAACGCATATGGGAAACGGTGGGTGTCCCAATACTTTTGGCCCTATCGTACAGCATTCTCAATTGTTGCCACACCTGCACAGAACCTGTGTGTAAATGCTACGTGCTCTCAAACCCACAGATGCCAGGAATGACGCCACCTTCATTATAGCGCACCACATAGCATACTGTTACCATGGGAACAGGAGTGGACAGAGACTTGTATCCAAGTTGGTGGCATATGAGTATAATTTCTTTCCCTTGATTTGAATACGTACAAATGTGAAATGTTGGGGGTTTGAAAGTTTTCGTCACATTCCTCATATAAGGTTTTTCTACGTTAAAATATAATGAAGCGTTTAACGTATAATGCATTTTTGTCGTGTGATAAATATGAACCCCCCCTAAAAAATTTATATATATATATATATATAAAAATAGATATATATAATAATTTAAATTACATTAATAAAAGAAATCTATGCAAAATTAAACAATTTTTTTTTTAATTAAAATTGTATTTGAAGTTTAAAAAGTCCCGCTATGGTATATAGAAACCCTGTGAGAAACATTGAACCACACTTGTTTTCAGCGTCACTCAATATCGATATTGATATTGAGTGAACGTCTAGTGTTTAAGCCCCGGTATCGCCAAGCTGCCACTCTTGGGCCCTTGAGCAAGGCCCTTAACCCATTGTGCTCCAGAGGCGCTGTATCATGTCTGACCCTGCTGGGGTACGTGAAGAAAAGAATGTCACAGTTCTGTAATGTATATGTGACAAATTACGGCTATTCTATTTATCATTTCTGAAAAGTGTGGAGGTCTTTTCTGCGTTTTTGACACATGCATGTTCCTTTTGTCTTAAAAACACAAAAGAATTGGACAGTAAATGTGTAAAAGAAAGTTCTGAGGAGTCCAAATAGGACGTTTTCGTCTCTAACAGAAGAACTTTTGTATAACAGAGAACAGGAGAGAAGATGTGACCACAGTGTCTCACCCCCAAACTCAAACATGGAGGTGTTGTGAAATGGATTAACATGGCAACCATTCCATAATTCAACACCATTCAATTCTGACTGGACTGCGGCTCATTGGATCCGAATTCACCGTACGACAAGACGATGAGCCGAAGCGACGAATACGTCCGAACTCTGTAAGAGTTATTTAAAGATATGATATCTATCATGGAAACATCTGCCCAGTCACTGCACCTAAATCCTATTGAACTGCTCTGGGATGAAGTGGATCGTAAAGAAATCTCCATCTAGTGGAGAACATCTTTGGAGAGTTTTCCAAGAGACACAGTAAAAATATTTCAGCTGAATGTTTTGGAGAAACGAAGTGTCCGGATGCTGAGTGTGTGTGAAGCTGTTTTTCATGCTAAGGGAGGATTTTTCAGTGCAAATCAAGAGGAACATCTGGACATTTATAGATTTATTTGGTCAAAGAAACAGGCATGTGTCCCTCAAAAACTATAGAAGACTCCACACTTTTTACAGGAACTGTAGGATTAAATTGGTATTACATGAACGCATGTGTGTTGCTGAATAGTACAGTTTCAGTCTCTGGCGTATTGAGTATTGAGATTGAGCAGTATTTACTGTAAAAACAAAGGATATGCATCTTGCAGAAAATACAATAAAACACAGACTGGGTTTTCACACTTACACTTCTCCGGAGGGGTGATGGTGATGGTCTGAGCTGTGAACTCCTCATCAAAATACCTGGTGTCTGTTTCCGACGTGACCTGGGGCATGAACGGAGGAATGAGCTGAAAAAGAGAGAGAGAGAGAGAATCAATATACAGCTGTGACGATCATGTCGATACCTTGTATACACTATATGCCTGAATTTTCCAGCCATATGTGGAAGAATGAAATTTTCCCCTCTGCTTGAACTAGGAGACCCAACCCTGTTCCGGCATGACAATGTGCCTGTGCACAGATCCCACTCCATGAAGATATGCTGTCCATGAAGTGGAAAATGTGGAGGATCTCCCACTATAGGGGTTTCCTCACCTCACCTCCATCAGTACCTGTACTTTACTAACACCCTTTTCCCTGAATGAAATCTTGCACAAATCTCCACAAAAATCTATTGGAACATCTTTCTTGAAGAGTGGAGCTCATTATAAGAGCAAATGGAGACTAAATGTGGAATGGGATGTTCAGAAAGTAGCACATACCAATTTTAGAGTCAGGTGTTAGAGACTTTTTGGCCATATATTGTGGTAGAACGTCTACAATAACAGAGTGATCACATGGTGCCACATGGGTACCTTTTTGTCATAAACGTCCTGCCAGTCCAGCGTTGAGAAGAAACTGTGTCTCATGATCTCCTTGGCATCATCTGGACCTCCTCCCAGCCTACACACACACACACACATTTTTTTATATATTATATTATATCAATTACACAAGAACCAGATTTTATTCATGTTGTTTCAGGTGTACACACACACACACACACACACACACACACACACACACACACACACACACTCAAGAACACACACAAACACAATCAAGCCCATGCACGCACAGAAACATATAAACACACAGAGATGCACACACAAGAACACACACACACACACACACACAGATGCAAACACAAGCAGAAAACACACATACATTGAAACAGACACACACGCAGATACATACACACCGATACACAAACACACACACACACCTTTTGTTAGGGTCTTTGATGAGCAGGCCAGAGAGCAGGGACTTGGCATCAGCAGAGAGGGTTCTGGGAAATTTGATTTCCTCCATAAGAATTAGTTCAAACAGCTTCTCGTGGTCCTGGAAGCAAAACACACACACACACACACACACACACACACACACACACACACACACACACACACACACACACACACACACACACACACACACACACACACATATTAGAATACACATATTGAAGCCATGACAAAAAATTTATAATAAGATCCTGCAGGTTTATCACATATAAACGCACAACGCAACACACAAATAGTGACCACAGCAGCGACACACACTCCAACACACACTCCAACACACACTCCAACACACACTCCAACACACACTCCAACACACACTCCAACACACCTGATTATAAAAGGGAAGGCGTCCACACATCATTTCGTACATGACCACGCCGAGGCCCCACCAGTCCACCGCTCGCCCGTAATCATTATCCTCCAGCACCTGAGCACAGAGCGAGAGATCACTCACAGGGTTAGGGTACGCTCTGCTCTGAACACGCTCACGTAAGCCTCCAGCACCTGAGCATTAATACATCCAAGCACTTACAGCGTCGCATTCCACTGCCGAGCTCTGTGTGTGTGTGTGTGTGTGTGTGTCTCATGTGCTACACTTAGCAATACATTTACTGCTTTAAACATTTTTATTTTATCCAGAGACAATACTATGCTTTAAACTTAATATATATATATATATATATAACACAGTTTATTATTAACATTTGTAGAGTTACATGTACATTTAAAAAATAATTTCAAATTATATGCCTGCTTAGTTAAATAATATAATATAATAAATCAATTGAATGCAATTACACTTTTATTATATTGATTACATTGAGTAATTATTTAAATTGGCACAAATTAAATTGATTAAATAAAATTTTATAGTTTACATTATATAGACATAGATGTGTATGTAAGTGTGTGTGAGCCGTGAGGCAGCTGTGGGATTTAAGTCAGTAATGAAACTCAAATCAGTTATCTGGCTCGGCTATTGGCTAAAAGACGTTTGCAGTCAGTATCCAGATGCAACAGAGTTATGGGACGTAAACTCATAATAATATACAGATCGAGTCTAAGATCCAAGTCGACTGTACACCAAGTCACTCCTGGATGGTATGATCCAGAGTGTGAGAAGGCTATAGGATGTGAGAAACGTACTACCTCAGGTGCCAGATACTCAGGAGTTCCACAGAACGTCTTCATGGTGGCGGCGTCGGTGATGCCCTCTTTACACAAGCCGAAATCTGTTATCTTAATGTGGCCATCTTTATCCAGCATCAGGTTCTCCAGCTAAAGACACACACACACACACACACACACACACACACACACACACACACACACACACAAAGTTTTATTAATTATAGAAGTACATAAAGTAAAAATGACTGGTTATTTAGGGGTTTAGAATTTTGATTTGAGTTATTTATTTGAGTATTTTTTTTTTTATAAATAGTTTTAAGTTTTAATAAGTACAGTGCGTCCAGAAAGTTTTCACAGAGCTTCACTTTTCCCACATTTGATGTTATAGACTCATTCCAAAATTGATAATTATTTTCCTCAAAATTCTATAAACAATACCTCGTAATGGCAACATGAAAGAAGTGTGTTTTAAATATTTGCAAATTTATATACAAAAATTCATTAATAAAATCATATGTACAGAAGTATCACAGCTTTTACTCAATACTTTGAAGCTCCTTTGGTACCAATTACAGCCTCAGGTCTTTTTGAGTTTGATGCTACAAGCTTGACACCAATTTTTGGGCAGATTCTCCCATTTGTTTTTGCAGAACCTCTCAAGATCCATCAGGCTGAATGGGGAGCGTCAGTGCACAGGCATTTCCAGGTCTCTCCAGAGATGTTTTAGTTTAAGTCTGGGCTCTGGCTGGGCCACTTAAGGACATTCACAGAGTTGTCCTGTAGACACTCCTTTGTTATCCTGCGTGATTTAGGGTCGTTGTCCTGTTGAAAAATAAACCGTCGCCCCAGTATGAAGTCCAGAGTGATCTTAAGCAGGTTTTCATTAAGGTTGTCTCTGTACATTGCTGCATTCATCTTTCCCTCGATCCTGACACAGTCTCCCAGTTCCTGCTGCTAAAAAACATCCCCACAGCATGATGCTGCCACCACCATGCTTCACTGTAGGGATGGTATTGGCCAGGTAATGAACGGTGCCTGGTTTCCTCCAGACATGACGCTTAGCATTCAGGCCAAAGAGTTCAATCTTTGTTTCTCTTGACAGAGAGTCCTTCAGGTGCCTTTTGGCAAACTCCAGACAGGCTGTCATGTGCCTTTTACTGAGGAAAGGCTTCCGTCTGGGCACTCTACCATGCAGGCCTGATTGGTGGAGTGCTGCAGAAATGGTTGTTCTAATGGAAGGTTTTCCTCTCTCCACAGAGAAACGCTGGACCTCTTTCAGAGTGATCATCTAGTTCCTAGGCCCTTCTCCCCCAATTGCTTAGTTTGGCCGGGCAGTGGTTCCAAACTTCTTCCATTTTACGGATGATGGAGGCCACTGTGCTTATTGGGACCTTCAATGCTGCAGATATGTTTCCTGTCTCGGAGGTCTACAGACAGTTCCTTGGACTTCATAGCTTAGTTTGTGCTTGGACATGCACTGTTAACTGTGGGACCTCATATAGACATGTGTGTGTCGTTCCAAATCATGTCCAATAAAGATAAATATAAAGATTTCAAGCAAACTTCTTTCACGTTGTTATTATGGGGTATTGTTTGTAGAATTTTGCGGAAAATAATTAAATTGAATCCATTTTGGAATAAGACTAAGATAATAAAACGTGTAAAAAGTAAAGCGCTGTGAATTCTTTCTGGCTGCATTGTAATTTATAATAAATAAATAATTTGTAATATTCATATACAGTCGTCCCCCCGTCTATCGCAGTAGTTACATGCCAAAACTGACTGTGGGAAAAATTATTTGAGTGATAAACGGACGCCACACTAAAAATAATTTTTTCTTTTTATTGTTTAAGCCATAAAATCATCCTCCCTAGAGCGCCTTACAACAGCCAAAAGGAGCACAAGGCGCTTTCCAGTAAAAACAACAAAAGACAACAAAATATAACAACACAATAAAATAGCAGTCGATTATATAATAGCAATTTTTTTTTACGTCAGAGGACACCTATAACCAATAAAAAAGAGGAGGTTTCTTGTGATGCTACTCATTTTTTATGATGGACTAAAATCGGCACCATTCTCAGAACAAAACAGTTATGTTCCAAATTGAAAATTACGATCAAGTGGGACTGCGAGATTCAAACCGCGATAAATTAATTTTTCATTCATATTATTATTTTCCAAAATTCATATAAACAATATAATATAATTGAACTTTTTTTTATTTTAAACTTCATTTAAATAATTTTATTATTAAAAAAATAAATAAATAAATCTTTATTTATTATATAAATAATTTAGGAATCAATTCTTAAATATAAAATTATTTTATATGTATACTTTTATATACATTTGTTATTTTTTCACAACTACATAGCAATCTTTTTTTTATAATTCGTATTTTTGTATTGACAATTAATATATTATGATTAGTTTTTCATTTATATATTTATATATATATATTTTTTATGTTTTTTAAATATTGTAAAAAATCATTTTATGTTTTTATATATATACATAATAGTTACATTTTTTAAATACAGATAAATAAATATAATGAATAATTAAATTTTTTTAATCATTCATACAAATAATTATTTTTATTATGAAAAGTAAAACATTTTTTTAATTCATACATACATTTGATGAGTTTTGTATTCTTTATTTATATATTAAATTCTTTAATTTGAAGTGTTAATTGTTGCATTTATATAAATAATTGCAACCCATTTCAAATTATTATTAAAATAGATATTTAATATTCATATAAATAGTTAGAAATGTTATTCATATAAATGGTAATATATATAAATAAAATTATTATTATAAAATTATTTTGGATGATGTATGTATACAGTATGAATGTACATGCTTTGGTTTATGTGTGTGTGTGCGTGTGTGTGTGTGTGTGTGTGTGTGCGTGTGTGTGTGTGTGTGTGTGTGTTAGAATAAACAGCTGAAAGCCGGGGTTTTACCTTCAGATCGCGGTAAACAATTTTAGCAGAGTGCAAATAATCCAGTGCAGAGACGATCTCAGCGCCATAGAAGCGAGTCCGGTCCTCCGAAAACACTCGTTCTCTCGACAAATGAAAAAACAGCTGCAGAAGACAAACCAATAAATAAACAAACGAGGAACGTCTGATCTTTTCTGTAATGGGTCTGTGGAGCTTAATGCTAACTATGTGTAAATCTAAAAAGCCTAGTAGCTCTGCTATAGTAGACTAGCAGCAACTTTTAACAGCAAGCTAGCTACCACAGCTAGCTATCAACTGAACTCTAATGACTAGCACCAGAAGCCATGCTTGCTACTAAACTAGCCGTCATTTGGTTGTCTGTTAATTTAGTAAAGGAAACTAGCAGCACGAAGCGTAGCGTAGCGTCACGCCTCACCTCTCCGCCGTTGACGTACTCCATCACGAAGCACAGGCGATCCTTGGTCTGAAACGAGTACTTCAGGGACTGTTTTGGGAAATAAGAAAGGATTTCAGGTACCTTCTCACCAAATACTTTACACCATACATGGAGTATAAGTGAGTTTTCAGACGCACTTACGGTTAAAAAGGGATGCCTAGTGTTTTTTAATACCCTGCTTTCAGTCAGAGTGTGGGCCACTTCGTCCTGAACAGAGAAAGAGACACATATACATTACAACGCATATCCAAGCTTGTCAGGAAACTGGGGTCAAAGCGTAGGGTCAGCCATAACAAGCGATGGGTCCCGAGAACCTGTATTTCTTGAACCGATACCTAATTGGGTCAAGACCAGACTACCGATACGCTTCAGGACAAATGATACCGTTATCAAAACTTGCTTTGTTTTATCTGCGTATACTTTGGTGTTAATGGCGAATTAGAAGCTGCTGCTTGTCATTATGTGTCCCTGAATAATGTCATCACACGACCGACGTTTGCTCCACGTACTGTACGTGTGATTAGAGTTGCTAAAATTTCAGGTATTTCCAAGATTGGAAACTTTCCATTGGAATTTACTAAATTGCAGGTGGGCCTATAACAGGGAACTTCAATGTAGTTGAAAAAAAATCGTGCCTGATAATTTTGGATTAAAACAACCAGATTTAATGCAACTACAGTTAAATTTCTACGTGCACATTCATCAATCACTTGCACATGCCACATTTACTGCAGGGCCACTGAGGCCACGCCCCCTCCATGACACTGTGTGTTCCTGAATAACACAACACACATCATTTCTCAAATCCTACCCACAAAATTATGTCAGAAAATGTCCATCTTGGCGAGTACCATAATTTCCGGACTATAAAGCGCACCCTTGTATAAGCTGCACCCACTGAATTTTACAAATATTTTCATTTTGAACATAAATAAGTGTTGAACATAAATCTACACTGAAACTAATGAACTTTAAGCAGCATTTTGGGAACAGCACATCACTGCATTCTTCCGGTATTACTGTGTGTGTGTGCGTGTGAGACTGAGGATTATGTCCTTATTATTTTCTGATGCTCATTTCTTTTTTGTGAAACCGGGAAAAACCCAGGAAAAATTCATATATTAGCCGCTTCGTTGTTTAAGCCGCGGGGTTCAAAAGGTGGGAAAAAAGTAGCGGCTTATAGTCCGAAAAATACGGTACTTACATTTAGATTATATAATATTAATATATTACATTAATTTAATGTTTAAAACTTCCTTGTGCTGCGTGTAAGCGATTGTTCAACAAAATTATACTAACAATTAAACAAAAGTAAAAAATGTCTTTTTTTTTTTTTATCTGTATTCGTTCGGATGCATTTCAGCTTATGACCAAACTAAATGTTTATATTTATGTTTGTTTATGGTACAGTTTATATACATTTCCCCGCATTTCTGATTAATTCTTGGAAACCAAAATATCCCATAGAAAGTTTCTGGAAATTTACAGACGGACGGACGGACCGTTCGTTCTGTCTGTCTGTCTGTATGTCTTTATTTATTTATGTATTTATTTATTTACTTTTAAAGGGCCTATTGTGACTTTTTCTGTTTGTTTACGCCAGGGGTGTCCAATCTTTTCCACAAAGGTGGGGTTGGGTTGCAGATTTTGAGGGCCACCTCTCAAGGGCCACACCTGGTAGACAAAAAAATGTAAACGGGTAGAATTTGGTGTGGACTTGATTGGTTTAAATGAAAACCTGCATCCACTTTGGCCCTTTGTGGAAAAGATTGGACACGCCGGGTAGAGGGGAAACAGTGTGGACAAGACTTTGGACAAAATGCACATAAGTGTCCCCTCACCTTGGCAATTATGACCTCCTTCTTCAAGATCTTCATTGCATAATAAGTTCCACTGGCCTTCTCTTTCACTAGGATCACCTTCCCGAATGTGCCTTTGCCTAACAGCTTCAGATAGTCAAAGTCGTTCATTGTCTGAGAAAAAAATAAAATAAATAAAGGTTTATTTTTTTGCATTGTGGATCTACACAAGCAGAACAAGAAGATCCCGTGTTCTCATACCTTTCTTTTGTGGTGGCTGATGGAGGTGTCCATTTCCTCCTCGTTGACTATCTCGATCTGAGTGGTGGGACTGCACAGGATTCCTTCCTCTTCCTGCTTGGCCAGCTTATCTGCCACCATCTGTATGGCTTCCACCCATTCGTCCCTGTCACCATAGCAACAGACATACACTTATTGAAACTCATCCGAATCTGGAGCCCATATGATGGAAATTGCGTTGTAGTTAAACGTGTGAAGTCTCCCTCACCTCTCCTCAGGTGTGTCCACGTGAAACGTTCGCTCGATTACAGTGGTCCACTGCAAGCATCTGATGATGAAGGTGTTGGGCTTCGGCCTCTCAGTCTTCATCAGCTGACACTCTAAAGGACATGGGGAGAAAAAAAATAGAAGAAAAAAAAAGAGCGCTAGTGAGACTTTGAGTCATAAGACAAAAACTTAAATCGCCAAGTAAACGTTCAAGAGCCGGGATTCTCTCCAGCCTAAACAGTGATGTCTAGCAAATGCAAAAAAACCAAACAAACCCAAAAAGGTCAACTTTCCAAAAATGTACTCGTGACTCAGGTCAAAAAAATGTTTTCAGGATTTATAGAGACAGAAAAATCCCTTTGGACGTTCATAATCATGGCTGGAAAACTCGCAAAACTTTTCAAGTTTTTAAATACACTTATCATCATGCGCATGGACTATTAGTGAAACCGAACTTAAAATAGAACATGAAAACAAAATATACTTGTAAATGTTCTAAAGTAATGATGGTGTTTAAAATTATTTAAATCATCAGGACACCAAATGGAACTTTTGCTGTGTTTCCACACGGACGGTTTTAATTGGCGGATGCGTGCACCATGGCGGATTTTGGTGCTGATTTGAGACTTGGCGCATCAGTAAAACAAATGTCTAGTGGTTAAAAATTATATTTTGGTCGATTTTTTTTTTCTTTTTTTAAATCTGAGAAAAGAAAGGACATGTGTGTTGCGTTAAAAGTTTTGATTTCGGCCTTTTTTAAATGTATCTATTTAAAAAAGAATTTATAAAAATGGTCAAACAGAAATGCATGCGGCATTAATCATGCGTTAATAAAACCAGTGCTGTTAAAATTAATTTGCGTTAATATTGTGAAGTTCCCCATTGGCTGCTAAAACTGTTCTGACTCGTTGAGCATTAACAGCATGAACTTCTTCAGTACTTCTTCTGTTGGATTGGACCACACGGAGCAGCCTTTGCCCCCCCCCGCAGTGAGCGGGTGGATAAGTGCAGGGTCGTGAGTGGAGGGTGGAGCCGGATGCCATACCGTTTTATCGTACCGCCATCGTAAGATCGAAAAATCTTAACTCTGGGACTACCTGTATATACCTGGAAGTCTCAGGGGTGCCAATACTTTATCTGAAAAGACTAACAAAAAGATTGAAGAAAGAAGAGAGAGCTCACTGGCCACAGAGAAATTATTGAGTGGGTAGGCAAAGTCTGCATCCTGGGGCTTCTCCTTGTAGCCGATAAAGGAGCCATCCGTCTTCAGGAGGAAGTATCTTGGTCTCCAGTTCTTTATATATTCTCCTGAAAGGACACACAGAGGAACACGGGACTCGTCAGCACTCACGCACAAGTTTCATACACTTAAGACTGATTAAAACTGATTTTAAAAAAATTAAAAATCAGAACAGGATCTTCGATTACTCCTTTAAGGAAACCTCAAAGATACCCAAGGATCCTTTTGTATTATGAAGTACAACATATCACACATGGTTCCCTATAGAACACGTTTACACAATTGAGGATCTGGAAATGTTTGTAGAATACATAAATATTTATTTATAAAAAGAAATTGCAAACATATGGATCTCCACTTTGTGAAGAGATTTTCTGTTGGTATTTATTTTTTTTTTTAGATATTAAAGGTTCCAGAGGTTGTAGAACATCCTTTTCTGAGAGGGTTCTCATGATGCTCTTTAGAAAGCAAGAGCCTCCTGCTGTTGTCCTCAGAAAACCTTTTAGAACCCTTTCTGCAAGTCTAAAAAAAAATGGATGAAAATGGCATCGGTTCATCTCTACTGGTTTACTATCATTAAAAAACAGCCAGAACACATGAATATGCATAGATATTCAAATTGACTCCACCCTATTTTCCTCCTGCCATCCTGAATATTAATATCACTGACATGGACTAAGCGAGCTTTCGGTTACCACGTTTCTCGAAAGCAAAATCCCAAGATAGTTTTAAATACTAGCCTAGCTACAACAAAGCTATAAAAGACCGAACACATTTTTACTTAAACTTTAGCTAGTTAGCTAACTTAGTTCCATCTAACCGAGTGTTAGTTAAATGTTCAAAAATGCTGCGGATGGAAGGTTCCAGGAACGACACTGTTGTCATCCAATCGCAAATATGATCGTGACAAACTTTTAAGTGACATATACACTGTATGGAAGAAAGTTTGTGGACACCTGACTATAAGATTGATAGCTTCTTCTGAACATCCCATTCCACATTTAGTGCTTATTTGCCCTCATAATAACCCCCACTCTTCTGTTCCACTAGATTCTGTGGAGATTTGTGAAGATTCTTTCAGCCACATAGATGTTAGTAAAGTCAGGTACTGATGTAGGTTAAGTGAGGAGGCCTTGGGCGCAGCTCTACAGCAGGAGATCTTCCACATCTTCCAGCCCATGTAAAAAAGGTTGTGCACAGGAGTAGGTCATGCTGAAACAGGTTTGGTCTCTTAGTTAAAGTGAAGGGAAAAATATTTCCTGCTACAGGATCCAAAGACGCCCTACACAACAACTTTGTGTTAACAGTTTTGAGAAGAACTACATATTGGTTGGAAAAGGTCAGTGTCCTAAGTTGTAGCTTAGTGGTTAAAGATGTTGTGCTTCTCATTAGACAGTCGTGAGGTCAAATCCCACATCTGCCTTTTTCAAACCAACCACCTGCATGTTTTCTCTCACCACATCCATAAACCTTCTCCATGGCCTTCCTCTTTTTCTCCTTCTTTGCAGCTCCATCCTCTGCATTCTTCTACACATATACCCCATGTCCCTCTCCTGCACATGTCCAAACCATCTCAAAATGTCCTGCCTGCACGGTTCCTCTAACAAACTAATTTCTAATCGTGTCCATCCTCATCACTCCCAATGAAAATCACAGCATCTCCAACTCTGCCACCTTCAGGTCCACCTCCTGTCTTTTACTCAGCGCCCTTAAACCACAACTGCTCAGTTGTATAAATGACATAATTGTAAGTCGGTCTGGATAAAGGCATCTGCGAAATGCCGTAAGTGTAAACGTTAATCTCTGTGAATGAGACCGACTTCAAAGGAGTCAGATACAAGCACAAAAATGACCTCGAATTATACAGAAAAAATAAAATCCAACAAAGCAAGACACGAGTGCACACAAATCTACACTACTTTAGAGATCATAAAGTCCTATACCCACACACACACACACCCACCAGTAATTATTTTTGTAGAAGAAAGACCAAAACATGACCACACACACTTCTATAGGTATTCCCCCTAAGGAAAGCCAAGAGGAAAAGAGTCAGGATCTCACACACACACACACACACACACACACACACACACACACACACACACCCTTCAAAACTTCATGTACTCTCTCAGAGGAAGAACAAACACAAAAAAGAAAATCCCCTAAAGGCCACCAGTAATGAATCAGGTCCAAAAATTTATGTAAACACACAAACACATACCCACACCTTCCCTCATAGGGAAATACATAGATATGAAAAACCATACAAGTACATAAAACATCCACGAGGGAAATTACTGCAGCCTGAAAATCATCCGGAAACGTTCCACGTGTGTAAAAATGGATGATGGGTAGGTATTAAACATCACACAAGACAAATCCTCAGTAAGACAATCTCTGGAAAAGCATTTAGATAAGAAGTCTTAATACTAAAAAACTAAAAACTACAACCTAAAGAGCAATTACAAGGGTTCAAATTAAAAATACTAATACATATATAAACCCTGATATATATTAAGGGTTAAGGGCCTTGCTCAAGGGCCAAAGGAGCAGCAGCTTGGCTTGAACCCCAACCTTCTGATCAGTAGGCCAGAGCCTCTTTAAGTCACCACTTCCCCATATGTATATGTATTATAAGGTATTTGAATATGTTCTATTTTATTTGTAAACACAACTTTAAAATATGTATTTAATAAATGTCTATAAATTGTAAATAATAAAACCTGTATTTTGTACTGGGATGGTTTTAAATCGTAGCTGTGAGGTGCTCATATCATTGCTTAACGTAGCCTTACTATTTCTTTTGCTACTTCAGTGTAACGCAAAAAAACCCAAAAAATACAAAGCGTGTTCTGGTTTTCTCCAAACAGTTACACAACATTGAGCGATGTTTCTTACTGCTCAAAAGGTTAAAAGAAAACAAAACTGTTGTCGCAAATGTCAATTCGTTCACTACACCACCATTTTACTACAGTGTGTCAAAAGTGTGGAGACACCTGGCAACAAGCTTTTATGCTCTTTAGGAGACACAAACATTGATTAGAGACAGTGGCGTTGCGTAAAAGACAGGAGGTGGAGCTGGAGGTAGCAGAGCTGAAGATGTTGGGAGTGACGAGGATGGACAGGATCAGAAACGAGTTTATTAGAGGGACAGCGCATGTAGGACGTTTTGGGGACATGGTGAGGGAGCTGTGATTGAGATGGTTTGGACATGTGCAGAGGAGGGACATGGGGTATATCAGTAGGAGAATGCTGAGGATAAAGCCACCAGGAAGGAGGAAAAGAAGAGGACCAAGGAGGAGGTTTATGGATGTGGTGAGGGAAGACATGCAGGTAGTTGGTGTGAAAGAGGCAGATGTAGAGAACATGGGGGTATGGAGACGGATGATCCACTGTGGCGACCTCTAATGGGAGAAGCCGAAAGAAGAAGAAACATGTTCCTTCAGTTTCTATGCAACAAACTCGGTATATAACTGTATTTCCTTTGAACAAACAAATCTATAAATATCCAGATGTTCCACGTTATTTTCATTGAAAAATCCTCAAGAACAGCTTTACACACTCTCAGCATTTGAACTTCGTTTCTCCAAACATTCATCTGAAATATTTTGCTGTGCCCCTTGTAAAATATTTCCAAGATGTTTGTCACTAGTTGGAGATTTCCTTTTTGTGATTCACTTCATCCCAGAGCAGTTTAATAGGATTGAGGTGCAGTGGCTGAGCAGATGATTCTATGAAAGACGTCACTCCAGACGACTGTTTGCTCTCTAAATAACTCTTACAGAGTTCGGACGTATTGGTCGCTTCGGGTCATCGTCTTGTCGGTGAATTCGGTTCCAATGAGCCGCAGTCCAGACGGAATTGCACGGAGTTGAATTATGGAAGGGTTGCCATGTTGGTTGAGGATTCCTTTCACTATTTAAACAACATGTATATAATGAGTTGGCGTGTTCTCCAAATGTATTTGTTACATGACCGGGTTTGTTGCATAGAAACGAAAGGAACACGTTTGTGTCTCAAAAACCATAAAAGACGAGGTGTTTCTAGACTTTTGGCAGGTGCTGTGTATTTGCCATTTTAATAAACTTAGTTTGTTCATTTAAACTCCAGGCTCAGAACTGATTTTTCGATGATAATATACCTCAGCTCTCTCGCTCTTTATTTTTTCTTTTTGTATTCTCTCACCTCTCTTCTGCAGCCATCCCTCCTTCACCACGTTCTGGTCGTTCATGATGACCTCGAGCTCGGTGGGTTTAGGGGTCAGGGGGGAGCCCAGTGCTCGTCCTCTTCTCTCAGGGTCGCTCGTCCCACCCCTGCCACCGTGCTTCCTTTCTCTCTCTCTCTCGGTCGGTCCTCTACGCTTCGGCGTCCGCTCACTTGTTCACCGCGTCCCTCCCCGCGTCTCGCTCCCCCTGCGTACGCGACCCTTCGGGTGCTCTGGCGCTGAGTGACTCAGCCTGGAAGGAAGTGAAAAAAAGAAAAAAAAATTAACACACACACACACACAATTCTCCCCTCCCCAGCCCAGCATTCCCCCTGTTCTCCCTCTCACACACAGAGACGTTTGCATGAGAAATTAAGTCATTGTTAAGAGCCGAGGCGAGTTTCCCGCCCCTCCCCGGCCCCGGCGGTCTCCTCGCGTCTCACTCTTCCTCTCTCGCTCTGTTCATGGTGTAGAGTAAAGCACTGACCTCAGAGCAGCCGGTCGCTCTCCTTATCAAAGCCGACTGGGTCAAACACAGACAACAAAGACAGACTCTGGATCAGGGACACCATGACCATCGAGTCCTCACAGGTCAACACTTCCTGTCTACGGCTTCAACATCTTAACCTTTGTTCGACACAGTCATCAATTTTACCCCCCATGTTCATGTCACATATACACATATTTACACAGACAGACAGACAGACAGACAGTCTGTGCGAGAAAATGAAAACAGGATATTCGTGTGTGAAATTACGTCAGACATTGGCTACTATTATTGTCATCATTATTGGTGCTCAGTGTTGCTTTCTTTCCCACATGCAAGAGATGTAGCCGAATACAAATACATCAGTCTGAACTGAACAGCAAATGTGCTTCCAACAAATCCAAAGGTGAGAACAAATTGAGAACGATTAGATACAAAGCGTGCAGAACAAACAAAAGCCAAAAACATGAACAGTGGGATCAATTTACAGCATCCTTAGTACCTGCCCGGGTGGCGTGAGTTTAAATAAGGCCACAAGCCTGCTTATATTCTGAAAAATAACACTAATAATAAAATGAATTTATTAAGAATGGATAGACACACAGACAGACAGACAGACAGACAGACAGACAGACAGACAGACAGACAGACAGACAGACAGACAGACAGACAGACAGACAGACAGACAGACAGACAGACAGACAGACAGACAGACAGACAGACAGACAGACAGACAGACAGACAGACAGACAGACAGACAGACAGACAGACAGACAGACAGACTGACTGACTGACTGACTGACTGACTGACTGACTGACTGACTGACTGACTGACTGACTGACTGACTGACTGACTGACTGACTGACTGACTGACTGACTGACTGACTGACTGACTGACTGACTGACTGACTGACTGACTGACTGACTGACTGACTGACTGACTGACTGACTGACTGACTGACTGACTGACTGACTGACTGACTGACTGACTGACTGACTGACTGACTGACTGACTTCAAAGGTGTTCAATAGGATTGGAGCTCTATAGCAGGAGATCTTCCACTCCACCCCATGTAGATGACTTTGTGCACAGGGACATGGTCATGCTGGATCTGGTTTGGGTCTCAGAGTTCAAGTGAAGGGAAAATTTCATTCTACAGCATCCAGAGGCTCATATACAATTGTGTGTGTCCAACCTTTTAGGGAACAACCACATATCTATCAATCTATTTATCTAGGTTGAGAAACGGTTTAAAGACACAATTGTCATTTACATTTGATTCAACCCCCCTCAACCCCACCGGTTGATACTGGTTTAGGCCACACCCACTTCAAGATTAAAACCGAATACCGATCCGTACAGCTATTTCAAACATTAAAACAGCTATCTTTCTCTTACACGCCCAAATAAAAGCTATTATGACTCAATGCATTTCAGTAAATGATTACAAACCCTTTTGTTTTGTTTTTATTTAGTATATTATTCTCACTAAAAAAAGAAAAGCCCTCCCACACAATTCACACCCTGCTGTAGAGAATGCTACGGCCTGACGTTTTCTTTTCTTTTCTTTTTTTTTGTATCAAAAATGGCTATTCTACATGTCAATGGACCCCCTGGGCTGCCACCCAGCTGAGGCCTGGGACAACTACCCCAGTCACCCCTTTCACCCTGTCCCTCCCCCTGAACAGTGGGGCAGCATGCATCAATACAATGCTAATGTTTTCCCCATGCATATGGATAGGATCGGGAAATAAAAGCGCATTAAAGACGAAAAACACAGCGCGTAACAATGGGAATCATCACTCAGTGTCTATATATAATGATCACGGTCTTCTGGGGTCCTTATAAATATGGATATACTGTACAGAATGAATATATATATATATATATATATATATATTATATATATATACACACACACACACACACACACACACACACACACACACACACACACACACACACACACACACACACACACACAAGCTTAATTCATCCCTGTTTATTATGAGTGCGAAGAAAACAAAAGCCTGGGTACACACGAATAGCTGGGTAGGCGGGGCCAGATGAGATCAAAGATGTAAAATGTTCAGATTATTTCAAAACAGAATACGCAGCGTTAATGTTAAGTGTGTTAATGCGTAAAAATGCAGCGGTCAGTAAAGCGATCAGTAAAACTAGAACGGAGGTAGAAAAATGGCAATAAAATCGTTATTTGTATAGTATTAGCAGTATTATAATATTAGTATCGCGACACTCGTCCTGTGTGTACAATGTTCTGTGATGCGGAGATGTCCGTAAGCGCCGCGGCGATATAAACGATTAAATCGTATTGCGATGTTTAAGGACGTTCCGTGCTACAAGGTACGCACCGTTTGGTATAGTATCGGTACAAATCGAATCATCGGGATCGTGATAAACAGCGGTATCGCATCGTCGTGCTGTTCAGGTGTGTGACACACATAAACTCCATTGCTATCTGTTTCCTCGGACGACAGATTCTCTTCTTTTAATGCTTCGTTACGAATGCAAAATCCTCATCGCTTTTCCCCAGCAAACCTAGACATCGCCTGGACATCGCCTGGACATCCCCTAAACATCACCTAGACATCGCCTGGACATCGCCTGGACATCGCCTGGACATCGCCTGGACATCACCTAGACATTGCCCAGACATTCCCTGAACATCGCCTAGACATCGCCTGAACATCGCCTAGACATCGCCTGGACATCGCCTGAACATCGCCTAGACATCGCCTGGACATCGCCTGGACATCGCCTGGACATCGCCTGAACATCACCTGGACATCGCCCAGACATTCCCTGAACATCACCTAGACATCGCCTGGACATCGCCTGGACATCGCCTGGACATCGCCTGAACATCACCTGGACATCACCTGGACATCGCCTGAACATCACCTGGACATCGCCCAGACATTCCCTGAACATCACCTAGACATCGCCTGAACATCACCTGGACATCACCTGGACATCGCCTGAACATCACCTGGACATCGCCTGAACATCACCTGGACATCGCCCAGACATCGCCTAGACATCGCCTGGACATCGCCTGGACATCGCCTGGACATCGCCTGGACATCGCCCAGACATTCCCTGAACATCACCTAGACATCGCCTGGACATCGCCTGGACATCACCTAGACATCGCCTGAACATCACCTAGACATCGCCTAGACATCGCCTGAACATCACCTAGACATCGCCTGGACATCACCTGGACATCACCTAGACATCGCCTAGACATCACCTAGACATCGCCTGAACATCGCCTGAACATCGCCTGAACATCGCCTGAACATCGCCTAGACATCGCCTGGACATCGCCTAGACATCGCCTGAACATCGCCTAGACATCGCCTAGACATCACCTGGACATCACCTGGACATCACCTAGACATCGCCTAGACATCGCCTGAACATCGCCTGAACATCGCCTGAACATCGCCTGAACAGGTGTGATGTTTTCTAACCGCGCCGCCCAACTTTATTGGGATCGACATCGCAGAAGCCACGGACATCATCACGCCTTACTTTAGGACGACACTATTGAGCGTTTTATCGAGAACAAGTGACGGCTTTAAGAGGAAAACAAGCGATCAGGTCCAATGTCAACAAACCCACCGGCCTTGGCTGCAGTCATTCCTGTGGTAAAGTCTTCCTGTGCTATTGTTCACCATTTCCATCCAAAAAAAAAAGAGAAAAAGCTTCTGCTATTAAATTAGAGAAAATAAACAGGAGCGGGATCAATAAAGTGAATGAAACCGAGACCTTTTAAAAAGTGTGTGTGTGTGTGTGTGTGTGTGTGTGTGGTGTCATTTCGCCTGCAGTTATATAACCAGACCGCCACCGCAACATCCTAAAAAGGATACAAGATTGACAGGATGGAGAGAGAGAGAGTAAGAAAGAGAGAGAGAGAGAAAGAGAGAGAGAGAGAGATGAAACATTCAAATGAATAATAAGTATTATTATTTTTATATTATTATAATAATAATTATTATAATAATAATAATAATAATACACACCATGGGTATGGCGATACCCAGTATATCTACATCCTATCTTTATTTATGGGTGCGGCTGAATGGGACGGATTTTGCGGCCTGTCGTGTACCACCACCACCACCGACAAAAACAAGACAAACAAACAAACAAACAAACACACGGAGGAATAAACAGGCCACGCGAAGCGCAGTCGGGAAGACGCGCGCCCGCGCACGCACGCGTCTTCCCGATTACGCGTCGCGCGTCTCCCCGGGCGGGCACGCGGACACACGGGCACGCGGACGGCTTGTCATGGGTCGTGACGCGTTAATCTTAAAACAAAATGGTGGATGCGGATCACAACTAATATACACACACACACACGTCCAAATTTACACGCAGGTTGACTATTTTTATGGGGTGTTTTTTTTTTTTTTTTTTTGGGGGGGGGGGGGGGTGTATTACGGAGGCCCTCGCGTGCATCAGTGTAAGCGACACGCGCGCACACGCACACGCGAGCGCGCATCCCGACTTTACCCCGATGCCCAGACGAGCGGAAATCAGGCCTTGAGCTCATCATGATCATGCATCTGTTCTATAATCTATCTATCTATCTATCTATCTATCTATCTATCTATCTATCTATCTATCTATCTATCTATCTATCGAGTACATTAATTAATTAATGAATGAATCACACAGTAATTGTGATTAGCCTTACCTCTAAGAGACACCGGGGAGGAGACGGGTGGTATCTTGGGGACAGGGACGGGGATGGGGACGGGGTTGGAGGGGGACACGGTGAACGCGCGTCCCGACAACCCCAACACCGGATCCGACACGGGTGCCTCCCTTCTTCACTACCCGGCTCCGTCGTGTCCTCTTGTCCCTTTTAATTCCACGTTTAGTGTTTTTAACGCGTCCCGTGCTCGCAGCCCAGGAATCCTCACGAGCAGAACAGAAGCCAATAAGACGCCCGTGATGTCGCCATGGTCGCTCGCGCGCCGCACCGGGAATGAACCGAATGACCCTGAACGGCAGCGGAGAGCTGCACAGCCAGACGGCGCGATAGACAGCTAGATAGATAGATGGATGGATGGATGGATGGATCACGGACCCAACAGAAGGCGAGGTAGGCAGAGAGAAAACGCGCACAAGCCCCGCCCCGGCATCAGCTACTCCACAAATCAGGTGACGAGGCTTCACATGGCAGGGTTGCCAGATACCCCGTAAACAGTCCACCACATATAAAAGAAAGTTCTCAGTGAGGGGGGTGGTGTAGGAATGAGGTGTGGTGTAGGAATGAGTTCCAGCGTCCTGGTTTCAAGAAGTCTACAGATTGTTTAACTCTGGTGTCAGCCACTGATAAATGCTATAGTAACGTTTATTAGTGGTTATACTATCAACTACCTAATTCTGGTTGCCATAGCAACCTTTAAAAGTGGTTTTACTTTGGACTACAAAGTGGTTGTACCATGAACTACGAAGGCACCAGTTGATGTTTCTACTTCTGGTTGCCATAGTAACCTTTATCAGTGGTTTTACTATAAATATCAGCTAGGGTTGAGGTCAGAGGAAGTCGCCACTTCTGGTTGTCATAGCAACCTTTAAAAGTGGTTTTACTTTGAGCTACAAAGTGGTTGTACCATGAACTACGAAGGCACCAGTTGGTGTTTCTACTTCTGGTTGCCATAGTAACCTTTATCAGTGGTTTTACTATAAATATCAGCTAGGGTTGATGTCAGAGGAAGTCGCCAATAGGCGTCCCTACTTCTGGTTGCCATAGCAACCTTTAAAAGTGGTTTTACTTTGAGCTACCAAGTGGTTACTACGAAGGCACCAGTAGGTGTTTCAACTTCTGGTTACCATAGTAATCTTTATCAGTGGTTGCACTATGAACTACAAAGGTATCTGTTTGCCATAGTAACATTTAGCAGTAGTTGTACTCTGAACTACGAAGGCACCAGTAGGCTTTTCTACTCTGGTTGCCATAGTAACCTTTATTAGTGGTTGTACTATAAACAATAAAGGTACCAGTAGGATTTTCTGCTTCTGGTTGCCATAGTAACCTTTATCAGTAGTTGTACCAGCAGGAACCAGTAGGCTTTTCTACTTCTGGTTGCCAACCTTTATTAGTAGGTGTTCCTACCTCTGGCTGCCATAGTAACATTTTTTGTGGATGTACTATGAACTAAAAAGTCACTTAGTGGTGGTGGGAAATTATATAGCTGGAAAAGTCAAGCATCCAAGTACTTTTTTCCGTATAGTGCAGTTCTTCTATAAAAGAAACTGAAGAACCATTAAGAGGGTTTGGAGCCTTAAATTTTCCTAAAGAATTTCCTAGGAGTAAAAGGCTATTTCATTATCAGTATGATGTGTAAGAGACTGTCGAGGTCTTGTTGGTTTATGATCATGTGTTTGGATGTGATGAGAATGACACCAGTAATAGAGATGATGGAGACGAGGCGGTTGGCGGGAGAAAGTGTGGGCTGTGACAGAGGACAGAAACAGAGATGGAGGGAGAAAAACAGAGAGAGTATGGTTTCTCGGCTCAGGTAACTGAAGCAGGTCTGAAGCTCTTGTTCACTGCACCATGTTACTGATGACCACAAAGGCACCATCAAGGCACCATTGAAATATATACGTGAATTTCAATTTGATTTGATTGGTTTCACATTCATTTCATGTTGGATTTGATGCCACTTGCTTTTTTTTTTCTTCTCTAATATGCTGAAGAACATACCCAGTGCTCCACCCATCTCAATCTGGAATTCCTGCTTGGAAATTCAGAAAGATCTCCTCCACCCTGAGTCTGAACGTAATCCCACAAAAATCTCCACCAAATCTAGTGAAACATTTTCCCAGAAGAGTGGAGCGTATTATAAGTGTAAATAGAGACTAAATGTGGAATGGGATGTTCAAAAAGAAGACCAATCTTATCGTCAGGTGTCCGCAAACCTTTGTCTGTATAGTGTATTTCTAATGGCGATGCTCTAATGCTAATTTAAATTGTGTGTTGCAGGTTGGCGGGATCAAGAAAGGCACTGTGGCTTCTTGAGTTTTGAGGAAAAAGAAATGTGTTTGGGGAGGAGCAGTGAATTTGCAGTTTGAGTGGAAAAGTTTGTATCCCCTCACTTTAAATGATAAAATCAACAAGACCGATAACATATATTTAAATCTGTCAACAAACATGACCAAATCATGTCAATCATATTGAAACAGTCAAATAAATATTTCTAGATGGTATATGAACTTTGGAAAATTGGATTTATTTGTTGTTATCTGAACATTAAATTATATTCTGGATAAAAACAAATATAGTGCTGCCATATTCATGAAATTGAAACAGTGCTGAAATGATCTTTTCCTACCTTTTAATCTCTTTTGAATTACTCCTGAAGCTGTGTATTGTCTCGGTCAGAAGATGTGATCGTTTGAACGTCAGAGAAGTTACTATCAGCATATACATTTAGTGGATTTGGCGCCGTTGTTTTTGTCGCCATCTGCTGAATGACATACGGCATTGCAGTTTAAACACACTAACAAGCGCCTCTGCATCTTCTCACCAAGCGATCCAGCCCTTTGTTCAAACTTCCGAAAAATGTCAACAGAAACCAAAAAACTAGCCTGATTTGCTGCATGCCAGTGTTGAGTAAGAGTTTTAGAACAGAAGGAATTTGTTGGCATTTGTGATGAATGTTGGAGGTAATTATTTGCTCGAGCGCTCGACTGGGTCATTAAACAGAAAGCACATTCTTCAATTATATGCTAGTAAAGTACACTAAATGGACAAAAGTACTGGTATGCCTGACTGTTCCAATTATATGTGGTTCTTCCCCAAACTGTTACCACAAACTTGGAGGCACACAATTGTATAGGACGTCTTTGGATGTGACAACATGAAATTGTCCATTCACGTCAACAAGGAGACCAAAATGTGTTCCTGCATGACAATGCTCCTGTACAGAAAGCCAGCTCCATGATGATATGCTTTAAATGGTTTGGAGTGGAAGATCTCCTGCTGTAGAGCTCCAACCTCAACCCTATTTGAATAAATTTTTTATGCCCACTGCACCCCAGGTCTCCTCACCTCACCTACATCAATACCTGACTTTACTAACACCCTTGTGTCTGATTAATATCCACAAAATCTTTACAGGAACACTCCAAAATCTAGTGGAACATCTTCCTAGATGAGAGGAGTTAATTCTAACAACTAAATAAAGATTAAATGTGTGGAATGTTAAAAAAAAAGCACATTCCCATTTTATAGTCAGGTGTCCATATAGTGGAGCACCCATGATCTTTTTTTTTTTTCTCCACCAAGTTTCTTTGGTTTTTCTTTAATTCTGCTTCATTAAAATGGAAGTAGACATTTTAAAAATATGATTATTTTTTTAAATTAGATTTTATGCAAATGTATATATAAAAAAAGAATATGTCAGACCCCAAGGCAGCTTCCATGAATGTAACAGCACAGACACAGGTTTTAGGTGTATTTTTGAAAAATACAATTTAATTAAATTTAAGATTTTTAAACACAATCTATATTTAAACGAGAACACGTTTATTTGTGTTAAAATTCTTAAGTTGGTGCAATTATACCTCTTTAGTGGGAAAAGATTGGGAACAGACAGATATTTCTACACATGAAATCTCTCAAACTCAATGAAATACATAATATATCAAAATGGAAAGTAACTAAAAACTTCACTGTTTTCGTTGCTTGATGTTTTGTCTTGCGTCCAAGCAGAGACATAAGACGAGTGTGTCCTAGACAGATAGCCAAAACTCACTTGTGTTTGTGAATGCTGACTGCACCCCAGGCCTCTTCACCTCACCTACATCATCACCTGAACTTACTAACACCCTTGTTGCAGAAGGAGCACAATTCTCAAACAAAATTTAATGGAACATCTTTTTATAGAAGAGTGGAGGTTATTATAACAGTGAATGTGGAATGGGATGTTCAAAAAGGAGAACATAGCAAACCTTTGTCCAATGTAATGTATAAAAAATATTTTTTCCCCTAAAATTCTGTTTTCGTTTTTATTGTAAGTTGACCTTCTAGTTAGTTTTAGTTTATTAGGTACTCATATATATATATATTGTTATTCCAAACTCCACTTAGCCTTCAGACATCTGAAAAATAAAGACTCCTATGCTTTCGTCATATCAAGAACTTTCTGTACCATATCGGTTGGTGGTACAGTGTCACCAAATTCCCTGTGTTCACTGTCTCCTTGTCTTATGTTGCAGTGGTGGAAAAAGTATGCAAACCATGTACTTGAATTAAAGTAGAGACACATTAGGTTTAATATTACTCCAGTAAAATACTTTGCCTTCAAATGTACTTAATTATCCAAAGTTCTATGATTTATTATAACTATAATGTTCCTATTATCATTTTTATCACAAGACTTTACTTTATCAACTCAGTTTATATGAAAAGACTTGAATGTGACTCTCAGCACACTGATCTAATAATAGAATGATATTAATGACTCAAAACACTGATTGATTTCTATTATAATGATCATGAGCCCAAAACCTTCTTTCAACTACTTCAATAAAATCTCGCAAATAAATCCATGTGTATTGTGGTGAGTTTAAGTCTGGAGTTTCATATTAGAAAAGTAACATATTAGATTTTGAAATGTAGTGAAGTTACAGTAAAAATCTTCCCAAATGGAAAAACTTCAAAAAGAAATTGTACATGTGTAGTTTATGTTGTTAGTTTTTGAGTTTAGTGTAGTTCCATGTTTCTGGTTGTGAATGAATGTGGTCTGATGTTACATCTTGGTCCTGGAGGAAAGTTGTTTTATTTCACTGTATTTGGTTTGAATGATAAAAAGCCTACTTGACCTGACATGATCTGACTTGAGCTAGCAAAAATGTTGTTTTTTTCTATTAATAGTTTGACTTTTTTGTGGATCTACTGCTTGATTTCCTGGGATTTTCACATACAACCCTCTCTGGGGTTTACACAGAATAGTGACTAGATGCTTACTAGATGGAACAACACTAGACTGATGGAATGGGTGGAACAAAAGGTTCAAACTAGATGCAAACTAAAACTAGACTGTAAAGAAAGATAACATTACTGTGGCATTAATTAAGAAAACAGCAAGGGTTTGATAAGATGAGGGTTCTGCCTTAAACAAATACACAGTTCACTGTCATTTTCCCTAAGAGTGTATTTAACTTTGCGTTCCTTAGAAAAGACAGACATGAGCTCTGGTCTGACCACTAAGAGATGTAAGAGATATATTTTAGTTTGTGAAAAAAAAAAAGAATGTATAAAGAGATTTATGATCCAAAGTAAACACGTCCCTCCTCAGATACTCAAACAATCCCACTCATTCACATCAAACAAACATGTGTAATCTTTCTGATTGTGTTGAAGCATGAATAATGTTTAGGACATTCTGAAGAGTAGATCAGGAACAGGATAAAAACAGTCATAGATTCCTAACTAGTCCTTCTTAAGCCCAATATAATGCATTTCTTTGGTGACTCTAAAGCATTGTTTGGGATCTTTTTTTTGGGGGGGAACCTTAATTTGATCGACCCTTGAGTGTTCACATACGGCAGGATTTATACATTTATTTTTTTTGCGTTCTTCATTAATATTTATTTATGATTTTATCTATTTAAAATAAAGTTCTTCCTCAAAGCAAACAAACAACCGCAAACAAACAATTAGGTCTTTAATGCAAGTTAAATTAAAACATCAATTAGGATACCAAACACAACTACACTTTTATTTTCTCAACTTTTGAATTTTATGCAGTTTGATGCTACTTATTTAAAACTTGATATTTCAATAAATTAGACATTTTACAATTTGAAGTATTACAATTTTTGATTTAATTGTAATGCGAGAAGCTGAGGCGGAAGCCGAAGTGAAGCAAAGCAATGTTTAATGTCAAAGTGTAGATAACGCCAAACACAGAACACATGCAAAAGGATATCCAGTTGTGCGCTAACATGGAGCGCGGCCCACAGAGCCCCGAACCGCAAGGCAAGGCGGCTCGTGAATATAAATCCCCAAGGTGCGCGAAGGGAAGCGCAGAGCAGAGCGCAACGCGAAGCGTAAGCGAAACCACAGCAGGGAAAACACAACACATGTACGATCAATAACGGACGGTGAGTGTGAGAAGGTGAGGGGTAGATATAGGCAGGTGATCAGTGGTTGAATGAGCTGCAGGTGATCCGAATCAGTAGTCGGGTGAAGAGCTCCGCGCGGGCGGGGCACGCACGGGAGACGGAGCAGGGAACTCCCTGACACCACCCCCTCCCCCAGGGGCGGCACCGGACGCCCGGACCCTGCGACGAGGCCGACCCCGAGCCCGGGGAGCCGGGCGAAGCGGATGTGAGGCGTGAAACTCAGCCAACAGCGAGGGATCCAGCACGTCCCGCCTGAGCACCCAAGACCGCTCCTCCGGACCGTAACCCTCCCAGTCCACCCGGTCCAGCACCTCCCGCACCGTGTACACCCCGGACTGATCCACTACCTCCGGCTGAGCGGGCGCCGAGGGGCCACCTGGCGGACGAGAGACAGAGGACACACAGGGTTTGAGCAGAGACACGTGAAACGTAGGGTGTATGCGATACCTCGGTGGCAGTTCCAGCCGGTAAGCCACGTCGCCTACCCGCCCGATGACCCTGAAAGGCCCGATGTACCGAGGGCTCAGCTTACGACAGGGAAGCCTCAATCTCAGGTCCCTCGTTACTAGCCACACCCGGTCTTCTGGAACAAAGCTTCCAAGCACCGAGCATCGGCGTGTCTCCGGGTGTTACGGAGAGCCCTACGCAACTGCGTGTGCGCGGACTCCCAGACCCGACTGCTCTCCCGAAACCAGGCGTCCACCGCAGGCACGTTGACGGGTATGTCCGTCCACGGGAACAGGGGCGGCTGATGCCCCAGCACACACTGGAATGGAGTAAGACCAGTGCAGTCCTGGCGGAGGGAGTTCTGGGCATACTCCGCCCATGGTAGGAACTGGCTCCAATCTCCCTGATCCTGGCTGCAGTAGGTGCGGAGGTACCAGCTCAGTTCCTGTATCTTCCTTTCTGCCTGGCCGTTCGACTGCGGGTGGTAACCAGATGATTTTTTTTACGGAAACCCCCAAAAGCTGAAAGAAGGCCTTCCAAACCCGTGACGTGAACTGCGGGCCACGGTCCGAGATGATCTCCTCCGGTAAACCAAAGCACCTGAAAACCTGGTGAAACAGGGCTTCGGCCGTTTCGAGGGCCGTGGGTAACCCCTTCAGGGGAATGAATCGGCATGCCTTCAAGAAGCGGTCCACCACCACCAGAACGCACGTGTTGCCTCCGGACTGGGGTAGGTCTGTGACGAAGTCAATCCCCAGGTGCGACCAGGGACGCTGAGGAATGGGCAGCGGCACCAGCTTGCCCACCGGGAGGTGTCGTGGAACCTTGGCCATAGCGCAGGTGGCACAGCTCCGAACGTAGCGTGTGACTTCCTCGGTCATCCTAGGCCACCAGTACCGTGCCTGGACCAGCTGGACAGTTCGCCTTTCCCCCGGATGGCCGGTGCCTGGGACCTCGTGTACTGACTGGATGAGCTTCTGCCGGCAAGACCCTGGGACGAAGACACGCCCCGTGGGACATCCACCGGGGGCGGTTTCACGTAAGGAGGCCCTGCGGATCTCGCTGTCGATCTCCCAGACGATGGGACCCACAACGAGTGGGGGAGGGAGTATGGGATCCGGTTCGCTCTGTTCTTCAGGACCGAACACCCAGGAGAGTGCGTCCGCCTTCCCGTTGAGGGTTCCGGCGCGGTATGTGACCTGGAACCTGAATCTGGTGAAGCACAGGGCCCAGCAGGCTTGTCTGGGATTAAGCCTCCGGGCTTCTCGCAGGTACTGAAGATTTTTGTGGTCGGTGATTACCGTAAAAGGGTGTTCTGCTCCCTCTAGACAGTGCCGCCACTCCTCCAGGGCCATCTTGATGGCGAGGAGTTCCCTGTTACCCATGTCATAGTTCTGTTCCGCCTGTGAGAGCTTGTGGGAGAAATAAGCGCAGGGATGGAGCTGAGGAAGGGCCCCAGACAACTGCGAGAGGGTTGCACCGACACCGGTTGATGAGGCGTCTACCTCGACTACGAAGGGCCTCCGTGGATCCGGGTGACACAGGACGGGAGCCACACAGAAACGCCTCCTGAGCTCATCGAAGGCCTCCTGGGCCCCTGGGGTCCATTTCAGGCTACGGGCCTCTCCTCTGAGGAGCGAGGTGAGGGAAGCCGTGATTCCGCTGTAACCCTGAATGAACCTGCGGTAGAAGTTCGCGAAGCCCAGGAAGCGTTGGAGCTCCTTGATGGAACCCGGGACGGGCCAGTCCCTTACCGCCTTCACCTTATCCTCGTCCATCTGGATACCCTGCGCACTGATTACGTACCCCAGGAAGCTAACCTCCTGGCGATGAAACTCACACTTCGAGAGGTTCAGGTACAGTTTGTGTGAACGAAGGGCTCCCAGGACTTCACGCACGTGGCTGTGGTGTTCCTCCAAGTTCCGGGAGTAGATGAGGATGTCATCGATGTATACATCGATGTAGACACCTCTGTAGATAGGGCCGGAGCACTTCATTCATGAACCCCTGGAAGACTGCCGGCACGATGGAAAGGCCGTACGGCATGACCCGATACTCGTAATGTCCGGTAGGTGTATCAAAGGCGGATCTTCCATTCATCACCTTTCCTGATGCGCACCAGGTTGTATGCGCTCCTGAGATCGAGTTTGGGGAACACCCTCGCCTTTCTCAGGTCCTCCAGGGCTGCAGGTACCAAGGGCAGAGGGTAAGGGAGAGGAGCGATCTGGGAGTTAAGCTGACGGTAGTCGATGCAGGGACGAAGGCCACCGTCCTTCTTCCCCACGAAGAAAAAGCTTGAAGCAGCCGGCGAGGAGGAAGCGGCGATAAAACCCTGGCTCTGTGCTTGCTGGATGTATTCCTCCATAGCGCGGTGTTCGGGAGCGGACAGAGGATAGATCCGGCCTTTAGGCAGCTTGGCCCCTGGGAGCAGATCGATGCAACAATCCCCTGGCCGGTGAGGAGGGAGACGTGTGGCGGCCTGGGCACAAAAAACGTCCTTAAAGGCCAGGTACTCCTGTGGGATTTCCCCCTGGGTCGTTGTTGTTGCCTCCTCTACTCTGGTCGCTCCTATTGTGACCTGGGGGACCCGTTTCGGAAGTTGGGTAAGGCATGTGGCGTGGCAGTGAGGACTCCATTGTAGGATGTCGCAGGGGTCCCAGGAGCATCTTGGGGAGTGTTGTTGCAGCCAGGGTCTCCCTAGGATCACACTAACGGTGGAACTGTCGAGAACCATAAACCGGATCTTCTCCTGATGGAACAGTCCCACCTGTAGGGTGATCACCGGGGCGCAAAACTTCACCCAGCCCTTCCCCAGTGGACGTCCCTGGATGGTCTGAACTGCTAAGTCCTGGGAGCCCCTCTCTCGGGGGAGCTGGAGGCAGTCGAGGCAGGCCTGGGAGATGAAGTTGGCAGGGCGTGTACAGAGAGAGAGAGAGAGGGGGTTAGAAGCGTTACTGTGGCCGGCGGATGGAAACGCTGCGCGTAGAGCGGCGATGAGGTCCTGAACCGGGTCAGAAGCGGTGCTGGGTTGGGCTTCCATTTCCAGGTAAGCGCAGAGAAAAAACGCTCCTAGTTTCGTTTTGTATAAGGTCCGTTATTCTGTAATGCGAGAAGCTGAGGCGGAAGCCGAAGTGAAGCAAAGCAATGTTTAATGTCAAAGTGTAGATAACGCCAAACACAGAACACATGCAAAAGGATATCCAGTTGTGCGCTAACATGGAGCGCGGCCCACAGAGTCCCGAACTGCAAGGCAAGGCGGCTCGTGAATATAAATCCCCAAGGTGCGCGAAGGGAAGCGCAGAGCAGAGCGCAACGTGAAGCGTAAGCGAAACCACAGCAGGGAAAACACAACACATGTATGATCAATAACGGACGGTGAGTGTGAGAAGGTGAGGGGTAGATATAGGCAGGTGATCAGTGGTTTAATGAGCTGCAGGTGATCCGAATCAGTAGTCGGGTGAAGAGCTCCGCGCGGGCGAGGCACGCACGGGAGACGGAGCAGGGAACTCCCTGACATGAATGGAGGACAGATGTGGCTTTAAAATCCCAAAAGTTTGAAAACCACTTCTATACACTATGTGGACAAAATATGTCAACTTTTTAAAAACAAATGTGAGCATTTAGTTAATTAAATTATTATTATTTTTTTTTACAATAAAAAAGTTTAATTTCATACTTACGCCATATAATTACATTCATTTGTAGTTTGCCTTCTTAAGTTATTTTTATCTGTACCTCTTATTTTTACAAAATGCAAAACCAGAACCTCTATCATATAAAGCAAAACAGCACAAACATCAGCATTGTGAGTAATACTTGTGTTAAAAGTTCACCATTTTCCCAATTAAATAATAATAAATAATAAATAAAATTATGTACCTGAATATAACTACATTCCCACAGTGTAAAAAAGAGAAATGAATAGATACACTACAGTAAAGATCTATAGAGCTCCATCACTCATTTAATTCTACACAATCACTTAAACGTATTTAAAGTCCTCGTCTCTCACACTGTCTCTCAAGCATTATTTGAAAAAGAAATACTTGATGTTACTGTAGATAGTAAACCCTAAAACCATTTTAATTGATTTAGACTGTAATTAATATGATCAATACTTCTACACAATTACTTCAAACAGTTTTGCACTAAATGAACAACTGATAACCTCAATAATGATGAAACTAAAAACAAATGGATATTTTGCATTACCCCGATAAGGATGAGATCCCCTTTGAGTCTGGTTCCTCTCAAGATTTCTTCCTCATGTAGTCTTTTGGAGTTTTTTCCTCAACACCAAAGTCTCAATCATTAGGGATAAAACATTAGGGGCAAATTTACGAATTTTAAAATGTATATTTTTATATTATATTATATTTGTTATTTCTTTTAAACTGCTTTGTGACAAATCTATTATTTAAAGAGCTCTATAAATAGAATTGAATCGAATAAAATCTAAATTGATCATTGCATTAAGGCAGACCAGGGTTTTTTTTGTCCATATTAAATTTGATGTCCAGTTCAACCCAAGTCATTAATGCTCAAAAAGCTTCCTCCAAAGTGCTGAGATGTTTCCACTCCATTCTGAACATTACCGAAGACAAAAGTGTGTAAGGGAGAGGATAATGAATATGAATGAATAGCATCAATTATACGCTTTGTTGAATATTTGACTTCCAGAGTACAGCACAGAGCAAAGTAATTTATCGTTATTTTATTTTCTTTGTTTATATCCAAAGCATACACATTTTACGCAAATATTCCTAATCTGATTAAAAGGAATGAAGTCTTATCAGATGTGTTCTGTTTGTGTGTTCGGTTGTGGGAAGGGAGGGCAGGAGAGGGGGGGGGGGCACGGGTCAGTTTGAGTTTGTCGCCATCTATATAAGAACTTCAGTATTGTGCATAGAGGTAATGAGGACTGAAGATTAAAGCAAGAGAGGAGCTGTGTGGGTAAGAGCTGACCTGCCAATGAACTCAAACATGCTGTTAGATTTTTGCCTAATTATAACTATAAAGCAGGATGTTGTATGAGACTTTAGCCAAATTATTAATCCAGCATACAATTACCATCCAGATTTTGCTATAATTTTAAACTGATTTAGTTTTATTTATTGGTATTCCATTACTCAGGATCACAAAATGACATAAATTTTCTTGAAATATATATATATAATTTTAAAAATGTTAGTTTTGTGAGTTAATGTCTTGGCTTTAACTCCACTTATTATATAAAATTTGGAAGATCAAGTTTGTAAGTTTTCTGAACTGAAAAGCAATGAATGAATTAATTGGATGAATTAAAAATTATTCACTTTCTCGGCTCCATGTAGAACTATTTGTTTTGCGTTTACTTACATTTTTAAGGCAGCAGGTTTCGAAGCTTAAACAACCTGAAAATATTTAACAGTGTAGTATTAGTCAACATCATTTCAAAGAAATCTCTTGAAAATAGTTTAATTTGACCGACCTTGAATGCAGAACATTTCCTTTCTTTTTGTTAAATTTATCAAAATGTTTAATGATTAGAAGTTAATTTCAAATGATTAGCTTTAAAAAAGAAATATATATATATATAACACACAAATAATCAGATTTCACGTCATATTCGAATCCCCAGCCCCCCCCAGAATCACCTCCACGTCGTACTCATGATTATATGAATCACACACCGTACTTATATAAAAACTGAGTCACCTATATCTATATTAAAGTTTATTTTTTTTTATATTATTTATTTTATTATCTAATACTAAAAAATAAAAAAAAAATAATATAAAAAATATAATTAAATATAATACAATATATAGTATTATTATGCCTTGTCATAATGGTGCAAGTTTGGATCTCCTAGTTCAGGTAAAGAGAATGTGATATGGTTGTGTCAGAGCTCAGACCCCATGTCCGAGCGAAAATATCAGTTAAGTGGCTCAGTATTAAAATCAGTTTTAGTTATTCATTACTTAATTACCAAAAAATATTATAAAAATAATGCTTAAACAAACTAAATGAAGACATCTTCCAGTAACGAATTAGAAGGAGCAAATCAGATTTATTGCAGTCAATTTCAGCCCTGTCCCATGGAGCTCTCGGGAGAGAACCATCTTGACAGCAATGGCACCCGTCAGCTTTCATATGCGAGTAAAAAATAAATATAAAAATATCACACCTGGGATTTACATATTTTCTTTAATATCTCCTCCCTAACAATTTACATACACCAACCATTTGACGAGGGCTTGCATACTCCACCCATTTGCTTACGCACATTCTAGTAAATGAATCCTCTTTCTTAGAAGACTCGTTTACCTCCATAAAATTCTAAATTACATGTAAAAAAATATCTCATGATAGTGACCTTTTCTTTGCAAAGCTGAGTACTATACTGCACTAATGCTAAATAATTGTTACATGAATTAAGCTTAAACTTATATGTTATATAACGTTATATGTTAAATAAAGCGTATTGCTAAATTATATTGTATATTACTAGATTCTACTACTAATAGATAAAGCTGACCTAAGCCAAACTCATGGGTGAACTTAACCACATCTGGGATGTCTGGGGAGACCTCTGGAGATGACCAATCTGATGAAACACGTGAAGCTGACAGCTTGCTGAACCCCACAGATGTACATTCTCATACCTATGAAATGCTCTTTGGCCCCATAAACAAACCCTTGGAGAGACACTAAAGACCACAAGACCGATTGAGCGTAAGAGGAAGAGAAGATCTATGCATAGCTCTAGGGTTCAGCAAGTCAGGAAACGAAGAAGCGCTTCCTCTAATGAGCAAGAGTCTTGGATATCCACAGATAGCTCTGGAGATGGATCGATCAATCAATTAGAGGGAACACAGATACCTCCCACATCACCATACCCCAAGATATATTATGATACCTATGAAATGCTTTTTGGTAACGGACGTTTTCCACCTGACAGAGCAATCGAGCCCACAGATTTTCCATATGATACCTATGAAATGCTTTTTGGTCACAGAAACGCACCCGACAGAACACGCTATGGAATTTTCCAGCTGAGTGACAGCGCATGCAATTCAGGATCAGACTACAGTCTGAATCATTGTGAACTGGACTGTAGTGGTGAGCTAAATACATAATTTCAACTACTTCAATGAAAATATTGTATTTTAAATATTGTTTTGCTTTACATCATATTTTTTATCACATATACACAGTGTTCATGCAATCAGCAGGAATATACACTAATATAATGCTTCCTATTACCCTGAATATTCCCTTTAAGAAAAGGTGGTTTGCAAGATGCAAGTGTGTATATTACTAGTGGTGGGCATTATTGAAGTAAATGTAACTCGATACTGTAATAAGAAATTAGTAATTCCATTTGGGGGAAACTTGTACTTTAACTTTACTACATTTAAAAAGTTCAATATCTCTACATTTTGTGAAATTAGTAATTTCCTTTTATTTATGAGGATAAAAACTAAATGTGCTTCTTTTGTCCTCTGAAAAGCTCTGACTGATGATGACATCACTGATGACATTGCTTGCCTGATGTCTCTGGATGAAAATATGTAAGTTACAGAAAAACTATTAGGAAGTGGGACATGGTTGCTTAGTGGTTCAAACAAAAAAATTGTGTTATTGAAAGAGTCTGAGCATTTTCAAATAAACTTCAGTAATCTTTGTTGCAAAATCAAAAATCTAGGAAGTGGAATCTAGTCTATTCCTACATGGACAGAGTCAAACCAAAAGTCCAGTGGGTGGAGACTAAGTGAGTTGGGGGCTGGACTTGTTGTTCAGATTTCCGTATAGTGTCTTGTCTATAGGGGTTATTGTTTCAGGTTGTAGAAGGCTCAGGTAAAGCTCTACCACCTTGACATTTAAATATAAAGATGTTAAAAAGTTATATATATATATGGCCATTGTCCCGGAAGGAGCCTCTACTGACAAGAAAACCCACAAACAATTTGCTGAACACGACCTGCCAAGAGCATGAATTACTGGATTCATGTCCTGTGGTCTGATGAGAATAAGATAAACGTATTTGGCTCAGATGGTGTCCAGTATGTGTGTTAACACCCTGGTGAGAAGAACCAAGAAAATTGTGTTTGCCTACAGTCTAACATGGTGGTGGTAGCCTCATGGTCTGGGGCTGAATGAGTGCTGCTGGTCCTGGGGAGCTGCCTTTTATTGAGAGAAACATGGATTTCAACATCTACTGTGACTGGAAACTGGAAACTGGGCCAAACAGCAGTTTTCCCCACATGAAAACGACCCCAAACACACGGCCAACATGACAACTTCCTTGCTGAGGAAGCTAAAGGTGATGAAGTGGCTATGTCTGACTCCAGACCTGAACCTTATTGCACACCTGTGGTGCCATGTTACTAACATCCAGCAGCTCTGTGATGTCCTTATGGAGAAGTGAAAGGGGATCCAAGCAACAACCTGTGCAGCTTTGTTAAATTCCATGGCCAGGGGGATTGAGGCAGTGCTGGATATTAATAGTGCTCACACCAAATATTGACACTTTGGACAACATTTTGATTTCTTTTTTACTTTAATTTTGACACTGTTCAGTAAGTGTAGGCTGGCAATGTGACATTTGGAATAGGCCAAATAGAATAGACCAAAACCCATGAATAATGTTAATGTGACAATTCATATTAGTTAAACCTGTCCCAATGTTACATTTCAATGGAAACATCCAATAGAAAAAACTATTTAAATTGGATTTTTTGTGATATCCCAAGTACACAAAAACATGCAGTTTTTAAATGTTAAAGCATCTGATTTTACACTGCTCACTGTGTCTCTGCTGTGTTTTGCAGGAAGCAGATGACATTCACACCAGAGTGTCTGTCTGTGGATTCATCAGAATACTTTGCAGAGTGTGGCTGAGTGGACAGATCATGCTATCTATCTATTCAAATCATACACTCTATCTATTATTTTCTCTCTCTCTCTCTCTCTCTCTCTCTCTCTCTCTCTCTCTCTCTCTCTCTCTCTCTCTCTCTCTCTTGCTCTTTTTCTCTGACTTTGTTAATGATTCATTAAAACAACAGCATCTATATTTTTCGTCATTTCTTTTCAACATTACTACAGTCACATTTTTTTTTTTAAATGAACAAATAAAGCTGTAATTTTTAGGTTTTTTTAATCCTGATTGTCAAGGTTCAAACATTCACTCAGCTGTGAGAAACACAGCAGCTGAAATCAACCACTACACTCAATATATAGCAATTTTGTGGTGTACTCTATTGTGTATTTGTGGATTTAGAGAAAGCATACGACAGAGTGCCAAGAGAGGAGTTGTGGTATTGTATGAGGAAGTCAGGTGTCTCAGAGAGGTATGTGAGGGTGGTGCAGGACATGTATGAGGACAGTGTGACGGCAGTGAAGTGTGCAGTAGGTACGACAGACTGGTTCAGGGTGAAGGTTAGACTGCATCAAGGATCGGCCCTGAGCCCTTTTCTGTTTGCAGTGGTGATGGACAGATTGACGGATGAGGTCAGACAGGAGTCTCCCTGGACTATGATGTTTGCGGATGATATTGTGATTTGTGGTGAGAGTAGGGAGCAGGTTGAGATGAGTCTGGAGAGGTGGAGATATGCGCTGGAGAGAAGGGGAATGAAAGTCAGTAGGAGTAAGACAGAGTACATGTGTGTAAATGAGAAGGAGGGCAGTGGAGTGGTGCGGTTGCAGGGAGAAGAGGTGGAGAAGGTGGAGCAGTTCAGGTACCTGGGGTCAACAGTGCAAAGTAATGGAGAGTGTGTAAGAGAAGTAAAGAAAAGAGTGCAGGCAGGGTGGAGTGGGTGGAGAAGAGTGATAGGAGTGATTTGTGATAGTAGGGCATCTGCAAGAATGAAAGGGAAAGTTTATAGGACTGTGGTGAGACCTGCGACGTTGTATGGATTAGAGACAGTGGCATTGAGTAAAAGACAGGAGGCGGAGCTGGAGGTAGCAGAGCTGAAGATGTTAAGGTTTTCGTTGGGAGTGACGATGATGGACAAGATTAGAAATGAGTTTATTAGGGGGACAGCGCATGTAGGATGTTTTGGTGACAAGGTGAGGGAGGCGAGATTGAGATGGTTTGGACATGTGCAGAGGAGGGACATGAATTATATTGGTAGAAGAATGCTGAGGATGGAGCCACCAGGTAGGAGGAAAAGAGGAAGGCTAAGGAGGAGGTTCATGGATGTGGTGAGGGAAGACATGCAGGTAGTTGGTGTGAAAGAGGCAGATGCAGAGGACAGGGTGGTATGGAGACGGATGATCCGCTGTGGCAACCCCTAATGGGAGCAGCCGGAAGAAGAAGAAGAAGAAGAAGAAGAAGACTCTATTGACGTTTTATTTCAAGGTAATTTTATATGTTTTTTTTAGCGACATCTGTTGGTGGATAAGGGAATGGGATTCGGTGTAAAAAAGTTAAAGTAAAATATAGCTGCAAGCAGCGATGGCGGGCCCTCGCACATTTGTGTATCGCTATACGGTGCCTCCCAGAAAACAATGCACGGTGGGCAAGTGCATCAAGTGGGTAAATATCAGTGGAATAATTTATGTTGTTACTGACCCATTTGAGGACTGTAGGTAAAAGAAACCCCACATTTTAGACAAACGGGGGCACTAGTGAGCCACTTAAGAGACACACCATTGTCCGACCTTTTTGTCCACACTTGTGATGTATGTGACTTGTCAAATGTGATGTTTGTGTCAAATTTCAAGTTAATCTAAGCACGCCAAAAGCGTTAAATATGCCTAAAATAAAAGTAAAGTATGAAGCATTGCCATGGGAACAGCGTTCGAGATATCAAAAATCACTTTGCAAATTATCATCTACAATGTGTCGACATCATGTTGATTACGTTTGGTGGCAATCGCATGAATATCCTAGGAGGAGTATTTAAAAGTTCACCACATGCAACTGTCAAAAAATTCACCTTTTGTGACTGACACACTTCCTGGCGCCGGTTGGTGGCGCTATGTCCAAGATCCACAATAGGCACATCGATGCTATCGGAATTCTTGGCCGAACATACACACTGCTAACATATCTAATATTGCTTTAGATATTAGACACTTCCTGTTTCTCTGAATTCGCCATAAATTTGTCGCCTAGCCATGGCAGCACCGTTCGAGAGATCAAAAATCCCTTCACAATTTAGCAAGTCCAATGTCTCGGCATCATTTTCACCACATTTGAAGTCAATCGCATGAATTCCCTAGGAGGAGTATTTAAAAGTTCACCGCATGCACTTATAAAACAAACCAAAATGGCTGACTTCCTGTTGGGCGGAGCTAATAGTTTAGAGGGCGAAAGTTGTTCGGGTCGATGAGGTCTATATGCGTACCAACTCTCGTACATGTGCGTACATAATTGCCCGATCTGTGCACGAATGTTTGTTTTTGAATTACAGGGGGCGCTACAGAGCCCCCCTCCCACGCCCGTATTCCACCCTTTGTCCGGCCCTAGTGACAAAGGACTCTGACGTGTGTGCCAAATTTCAAGAGTTTTCGAGTATGTTAAGGGACCTCTAATAGCCAATGTGTGTAAAAAAAAAAATAAAATAAAAAAAAAACAATAGGAAAACAATAGGGGAAAACAATAGGGCTTCGCACCTCTGGTGCAGGCCATTCTGGCCTGCTCCTCGGTGCTCGGGCCCTAATAAACAATGTAGTGCGTTCAGATCTTTAAATGTTTAGTCGAAAATAAGCAGTCCGGTGATTTTGGGCTTTCAGTCTCATTACTGCATTGAATATTTTTACTGTTAAAGTGCTACTCTGTGTTTTCTAAATTACACTAGATTATTTCCATGGATATTTATCTGCACTTTTCATTTTGCACAATGCCAATATTTACATTTCAAATAAACGCTAACAGGCATCTATCTAATATATGTATCTAATATTAACAGACTTAACTCACAGGGTGTTAAATTACTCTAATACAAATAATAATGAATAGGTCCAGTCCAAAAATGCCTTGTCAGATTTTATTCAAACAAAACATTTTTTTTTGTATGCTTTTAGAGGAAATTAAACAGGAAAAGGCAATACAATAAAAATAATCTAATTAACAAAATATTTTGTTTGTCTTGGTCATTCCTCTGATGAGAATTAATCTGTGTGTAATCTGTAAATTAAAATGTATGTTCTCATTATTTGCTTTTCATACCCTTTTTAATACTAGACAGGTTTGTCGCCAGCAGAGGGCGGTGTTGTACAGCAAATAGTTAACTCAAATCACATATTACACATGACAAAAACGTTTTTTTGTTGTTTGGGGTTTTTTTTTATAAAAGTTTCTAATAACGGATATAGCATATACAGTGGAAAAGAAGTTCTCTTTTTAAATAAAATCCACAACAAAAATTGTATGATAATTAGAGGCGTTATTTAGTCAGAAAGAATACAATGATAATGAAGTAGAGAAGGAAACCAAACAGACATAAAAAAAAAAAAAAAGTAATCCATGGCCAAACAGGGACATGCTACATGTTTTCTTGACTCATACATCGACTATATGATTACCTATTAACTCGGTGTAGCCAAAATTTGTGATCGTTGATTTTTGCACACTCTAGTTGTATGTGACTGAATTGTTTCTAAAGTATCGAAAAGCTAGTCAAATGATATAAGGTAAAAGTGGTTTAGTTTAATTAAAGCGAGATGTTTGTTAGGCCTGCTGTGTGGTTTAACAAGTCGAGAAGTACTCAAGGTCCTTCACATTCTTGTACTTCTCCAAGAAAGCAGCATACCTGCAACAGAGATGACAACACGATGAGATTCAGCAAGAAGTGTGAACTGTGAATCTGACATTAGAGCATATTGTTCTCCAAACTGGATAGCTTAAACATCAGCTAATACACAGAATAAATACACCTTTTTGATAGCATTGTGTTGACGTTATGCATGTCTTACTCACAGTTTGCTCAAATCTTTGCTAGCTGATGCAGGACTGCTTCTTACTGACAACCTGTAGTGATGTAACAAACAAAACATTATGCAACAAGGAAGCAAACCGGCACTTTTCTATTATTTCATGGGTAATTGTTCTAGCTTTTTAAAGATTTGTAAGTTCCCTTAAGATCCTTCAATGACCTAAACAGAGAAAATATTGGATGTTTGTCCTTGCTAAAAATGCATAAAAAAACTCACATTTTATTGAGGATGGTCTCAACACAGATGATGTCATCTCTGATGTCGTCATCGATCAGAACTTTAAAAAAAAAATTGCTAATTAGTAACTTGATGCATTTCAGTCTTTCACAGTGCTTTTTTTTTTACACTAAAAACTGTGACAACAACATTCCAAATAATATGGACTGAGATGTCTTTACTTACGAGTACAGGCCATGCTGCAAAGGTTGAGAGAAGGTTCAAGCCCAGAGGTGCAGGCGAGGTAACCTGGTATCTGGAACAACCCATACAGCGTCCACATGTTTTTCTCATCGGATTCTTCACTGCTTGATTCTGCGGACCTGCGCCTGCGTCCTCTGCTACCTTCAAGTCTGAAGGAGTTGTTTTTTGCAGGAGGAGTGGATGGATTTATTGTTGAAGAATTGAAACTATGTTTAGGCACATTCAATTCTTCCTCACTGGATTCCTGACTGCTTGATTCTGCAGACCTGATCTTGTGTCCTCTACCACCTTCACGTCTGGAGGAGTTGTTACTTACAGGATGAGTGGATGGATTTATTGTAGAAGAAATTAAACTAGGTTTAGGCACATGCAATTCTTCCTCACTGGACTCTTCACTGCCTGATTCTGCAGACCTACCCTTGCGTCCTCTACCACCTTCACCTCTGGAGGAGTTGTTACTTGCAGGAGGAGTGGATGGATTTATTGTAGAAGAAATTAAACCTTGTCTAGGCCCATGAAATTCTTCTTCACTGGACTCCTGACTGCTTGATTCTGCGGACCTGATCTTGCGTCCTTTACCACCTTCACGTCTGGAGGAGTTGTTACTTGCAGGAGGAGTCGATGGATTTATTATTGAAGAATTTAAACTAGGTTTAGACACATGCAATTTTTCCTCACTGGACTCCTCACTGCTTGATTCTGCAGACCTGCCTTTGCGTCTGCCATGATCCTTTTTGAGGAAATGAACACAGGGTCCAGGGACTTCAGTGGTGGTGGTGGCGGTGGTGTTGAAGTGGGAGCTTATTTCCACATGGTACACAACTATAAAATATATGGTAGAGAATCTTAACAGCAAGCAACACAAAAAAAACACTGCAGCATTCAAGTCATATCCTATTATTAGCAAGTTTCCAGTTTTCATTACTAGCACCAGCATTAGGCGCAGTAATTTTTTGTGTAATTAGAGAATAAATAAATAAATGTCTTTCTTATGAGATAGGTCAGAGGACAATGACCAAGTTGGATTGAGATTTTTTAAAACTCAGGTAGCAAAAAAAAAAGCATCTCGAAATGCATATGTCAAGTCAAGTCAAGAAGCTTTTATTGTCATTAGAACCATATATAGCTAACGTAGTGCATAGTGAGATAAAATGTTTTTCCAGAACCCTGATGCTACATAACACAACATAGACTAAAGGACTAAAAGTAAGTTGTCCCAGCCACATAAAGTGCATCGTATGCAACCGAGTGCAAATGGTGCAAGACAAAAGACAATACAAAACAAAAATGTGCAGGAAAGATACACAAAATACACAAAATAGTGCCAACCAGTATACATTTTGTATAATATGTTATACAGTACTATGTGCTTGAGATGGTACAAGCTGTGGTATGAGGTATGAGGTGTCATAGCTTGAGGTGGATGGGCTACAACAAGCCACAAGCAATTTCAATCTTATGAACGGGCACAGCTTTATAAAACTGGACCATTACAATGCGAAATATATATATTGAGTTTATCTTGTTCCAGCTGTTACCATGTTGGTGTAGTTCTGGTTTAAACCTGTTTCTGGTTTTCTAGTTTTTGCTTTGTTCATGTTGTTTGTTGCCTGCACCTTGAACTTCTCCCCTGATTATGTCTTTGTTTTGGCCGCCATAATTAATTAAGTCTTGTACAAGTGCACCTGCATCCATTTCTTCCACCCTGACCTGCCACTCATTCAGAGCAACCAAATGCTTCTAATACACTATACACTCCTATGATGTTAAACAAGACCATTGCTTTTTCCTGCATGCTTCATTAGGGAGGTGGTAGTTTTATGGTTAAGGCACTGGACTTTAGATCTAAAGGTTAAGTTCAAATCAAAGCGGCACCAAGTTACCCCTCCTTGGCCCATTGGCAAGGCCCTTAACCCCATAGCTGCTCAGATGTATAAATGAGATAAAAAATTTAAGTCGTATTGGAGAAGGGTGTCTGCCAAATGTTGTAAATGTAAATGTAATATCAGTCTCCCATGATTTTTAGTTGGGTCCTGCAGAAGCCCAGTCCCAACAGACACCACTTCACCAAAGCCAGAAACTCGAACAGTATTGTCAGACACTATAACCTCTTACCCTGTAACTAGGTGTGTATGTTTTACTTACGCTTGGCCACCAGGTCGCTGATCTTGTCCGTAAGGTTGGCAGGTAGACTTGAGTTCAGTTCTTTCCCCAGGTTACACTTGGTAAGCACCAGGCCATCACTTAGGCCCAAGGCCAGGAACAGCACAGCCGCCATCGCCATCATCTCCATGAAGGCACAGGTCTTCATAATTCAATCTGATTGTGTCTCGTAGGTAGGTTGTGAATGTTGAGCCTCTTATCTGCCAGATTATATATACCCCCGCCAAGTCCCATAAGAATTCCCCATTTTCATGCTGAGTCACTAATCTACGCACTTTGTGGACAGAACATAATAGTTTGCATTGGTTTTAGATTTCATCTGATGAGACAGTGTCTAACAACACTAGGAACACCTTCTGTGTTCAGAACAGTCAGGAAACAATGTCCTATCTCGGTTTCTGGGTATTCTGTTTCAGACGCATTGTCTTTTGAATGGTGTGCATAAAAAAAAAAGAAAAAAAAAAGAAAATAGAACAGTGCTGTTTTGTTGAAAGTAGTGGTAGAGTGTGAAATGTGAAAACTATTCAAATGAAAAGATCAGACTTTGACTTGAAGGTCAAAGCTGTTTTTTTTAGCTGAGAAACCAAATATATATTATGTTTGGAAAAGGGACAAAAAGGGACAAAGCATGGGCTCGAGCGAATCACGTCACACGGCGTCAAGTCTTACAAAGACAGAACAGTCATGTGCATTTCTCCACATACTGAAACCATAAAATCGCTATGTATTTTCACTTGTACAGATTTTTCCTTATATCAAGGAACAAAACAGTCAGGAAACTTGTGTTAATGTAAAGATTGATATATTGATTATGATTATTGTTGACAATCAAATAATCAATATTGTTGACATACAATAATTTCTATATGTGTTGTAAATGTTGACTTTTGAAACACTCACCTATTATATTTACCTCTTTCTATTTAATACTTTAAGGTTTTTCTTAGTTATTATTTTTAATAATAAAAAAGACAAAATAGACAAATTTCCCCAGATTGAATATAGATTTCATTAACATTTAAGACATTTTCCAGATTGACTTACAATTATGTCATTTATACAACTTGAGAGTTAATGGACTCAATGAAGGACACAGCAGTTGCAACTAGGTTTCCCATCCAAAGTTCAATATCTTAAACACTGAGCTACCAGTTCCACAAATTGAGATTTAAATATGTTTTTTTGTTTTTCAATTTTTTTGATGTCAATTAAAAAATCAACAAATTTCAACACCATTAAGTAATTACATAATATAATGAAAGAAACCAAAGGCTACAAAATGTAGATGTGAAATTTTGAGCTTGTAAGTGACAAAATAAGGAATGTTATAAGGTCAAGGGATCAGCAAAGAACCACATGAGGTGATGAAAAACCCCAGAAGAGCATTTCATACAAAAGGCTCAATTAGTCAAATAAGAGTTACTTCACAAAGATGTATTTATATATTGGAGTTTGTACTGTAATAAGGCAATTTCGACACTGGATAATTAAACCCAGAATCTGTTTTGTGAATGAGATTAAATTTAAGTGATACAAATGTTTTTTGTTCAATTCTAATTAATTACGCAGTTGACATTAGACCCACAAATAATTTGAAACAAAGCAAAATAATATATATATATTTTTTGGGAAATTTGTTCTACTAGATTTTTGTGTAGATTCATTCAGCCACAAGGGTGTTAGTAAAGTCAGGTACTGTAGGTGAGAAGGTGAGGACAGTTAGTGTTCACATAGAATAGAAGAAGAATAGAATACATCCCAAAGGTGTTCAATAGGGTTGAGGTCAGAAATCCTTAGTAGGCCACTTAAGGTTTTCCGAAACATCAGTACAAAATATTTTCATTTTTTTATATTTTTCTTCATTCAATGTGGTTATTGAAAGCTATGTGTATACATTTAATGAACTTTAAATTTCACTAGTTTACAAACTTTACTGTGACATTTATATGTACTGGAGAAGAATCGGACAAACAACAACTCGAAAATTATGGGATGGCACTGTCCTACAGTGTGCAATGTCTGACAGATACTGGGTTCCCGACTTTTATACTGAAAGTGTGATGAGTGTCACATGTTTTCTATATGTCCTTTTCTTTATTCTTGACTTTTATACTGAGCTTGGGTTATTGTGTACATGTATTGTGTAGAGTGTCACATGTTTTCTTTATGTCTTAAGTGGTTTCATCTGAGGTCTCTAGTTTCCTTCTTCCTCTAAAAAATCCAAAAGTCAGTCTTCAGCTATGATTAATACCCCCTAGGAGTGAACAATATGTTTGTGTGTGGTGCCCTGTGATGGACTGATGGAGATTTGAGTGTCAAACTGTTCAATGAGCCATTGTAGCAAATTGTTTATACAAAATACAGCCTAACTCCAACTTTATAGTTCAACCGAAACCTCATGGCTCTTTAGACTGTTCATGTGGCTGTTCATCCTCAGCTGAACAGAGTGGTCTCCTTTGGAAGAAAACACTGTCCAGAGGTTGGGCATCACAGAAGAATGAATAAATAAATGAATTGAAACTGTAGATGCAATCACTGAACTGTAATTAATTGAGCATTAAAGCCTACCTAACAAAACTTGTTATGCTGAAAACTTGTTCTATTCTTTTTCCATGATGTCACTGTTGGGAAATGTGACCTGAGTGTTCCTTTGCCATTGGTTCCTATGTCATTGGCAGCTTAAGAAGTTTTATCCACTTCCTGATCATCTGAATATTTGACCATCCATATTTTAAAATGGCAAAAAAAAAAAAAAGCGCCATAAACTGTAAATATCTGTACTTATACCCTTTCCCAATGTTTTCCATCTTTGTGACTGGTCTATCACACATCTTTAATGTCCTATATGTCTTCATAATCTCATGCTTCTGTTTATCGGCTCTTATTGTTCCAGGATGACTTGCAAGTCTGGATTCTCTTAATCATAAACCATGAGCCTTCACCTCAAGCAAGTCATTAAATGATTGAACTCATGCCAATAACATTTTGTTGACACTGTGTAATCAGGTGAGCAGCTCAGGTGAGTTTCTTTAAGGAAATCTTATATGCATTCATGACCACTGTAAATATGTGACCTAGGATTCAACACAATTTCTGTACATTTCCTTTAGTAGTACGTCAAATGAGGCAGGTTCGCCAAAAGTAAGATGACTGAAGAATCAGGAGAGCACAAGCCATTGTAGAATCCAAGTGATTTTTTATTGTGTGCACACAGACATCCTGAGCACTCAATGGTCTCAATATAAATTGGAGTCAGTTTTTATACTGGTGTGTATGTGCCAGTCACTCGGAACCATATACAGGTGAATCTCAATAAATTAGAACATCACTAAAAAGTTTATTTATTTTAGTGAGATTTTATTTGGTGAGTTTGCTGGCCAGTCAAGCACACCAACACCATGATCATTTAACCAACTTTTGGTGCTTTTGGCAGTGTGGGCAGGTGCCAAATCCTGCTGGAAAATGAAATCAGCATCTCCATAAAGCTGGTCAGCATGAAACACTTTAAAACTTTCCGTTAGACGGCTGTGCTGACCTTGGACTTGATCAAACACAATAGACCAACACCAGCAGATGACACGACTCCCCAAACCACCACTGACTGTGCAAACTTTACACTGGACCTCAAGCAACATGGATTCTGTGCCTCTCCTCTCTTCTTCTTCCAGACTCTGGGATTTTATATTTTCAAATGAAATGCTAAATTTTCTTTCCTTTCATCTGAAAAGATGACTTTGGCCCAACAGTCCAGTCCTTTTTGTCCTTTGCCCTAGTACGACACCTCTAACATTGTTTCTAGTTCCGACATGGCTTGACACAAGGAACGCGTCAGTTGTAGCCCATGGATACGTCTGTGCGTAGTGGCTCTTGAAGCACTGACTCCAGCTGCAGTCCACTCTTTCGTTTCACTTTTTTCTACCACATTTTTTTCCTTTAATTTAACTTTCCATTAATGTGCTTGGATACAGCACTCTGTGAACAGCAGCATCTTTAGAGATGACCTTTTGTATCTTACCCTCCATGTGAAGGGTGTCAACGATCATCTTCTGGACAACTGTCAAGTCAGCAGTCTTCCCCCATGATTGTGTAGCCTGAACCAGACTGAAACTGGTTTTTATTAGCTGTAAGCCATAATCATTAAAATTAAAAGAAATTAACATGTGAAATATATCAGTCTGTGTGTGATGAATCTATATAATATACAAGTTTCACTTTTTGTATTGAATTACTTTAAATAAATCAACTTTTGTATGATATTCTAATTTATTGAGGTGCACCTGTAAGTGTGCAGACTAATAGAATCGCACCCACTGTGACACAGAAAATTACGAAATGCAATCACATACATGAGAGAAGACCAGGCATGTGTATATAATGAATAAGTGTTTTCTGGTAAAGTCCATCACAAGCTTGGGGCAGCTTCCTGATCAAGCCATGACAATGATTTCAACACCTTCTTTGTATATATTATATATTCAGTGTATACACACATTTATATGACTTTTAGTACCCATAGTTCCATTTTATTTAAAAAAAAAAAAATGTGTGCGTTTGTATAGGGTTGTATAGTTGTATAGTTTTGTATAGTTATTCACAGGGTGTCATTGGCATTTAATTCATGACTAATTCATAACAATGGTATTGATAGTAACTTCCAACTTCGTCCAATCAATGAATTAATTAACGACGTGATGTGAAATGTTTCTTTTCTTTACTTTTGCTGCTCCCTG
>JBCEWE010000021.1:208725-236225 GCA_039877035.1 Silurus lanzhouensis
TGTAAAGCTGTTCTTCATGCTAAGAAAGGATTTTTCAAAGCAAATCATTTGGAACACCTAAAAATTTTCAGATTTGTTTGGTCAATGTCAATCTTTGTACCATTACATTACCGATTATGACATATTACATATTGTGATAGTAGGGTATCTGCGAGAATGAAAGGGAAAGTTTATAGGACTGTGGTGAGACCTGAGATGTTGTATGGATTAGAGACAGTGGCATTGAGTAAAAGACAGGAGGTGGAGTTGGAGGTAGCAGAGCTGAAGATGTTGAGGTTGTTGGGAGTGATGAGGATGGACAAGATTAGAAATGAGTTTATTAGAGGGACAGCGCATGTAGGACGTTTTGGGGACAAGGTGAGGGAGGCGAGATTGAGATGGTTTGGACATGTGCAGAGGAGGAACATGGGGTATATCATTAGGAGAATGCTGAGGATGGAGCCACCAGGAAGGAGGAAAAGAGGAAGGCCAAGGAAGAGGTTTATGGATGTGGTGAGGGAAGACATGCAGGTAGTTGGTTTGAAAGAGGCAGATGTAGAGGACAGGGGGGTATGGAGACGAATGATCTGCTGTAGCACCCCCTAATGGGTGAAGCTGAAAGAAGAAGAAGAAGAAGAAGAAGAAATGTCAAAATCAGCTCAATTCAACACTGAGTGATTTTTGCAGCTTGCTAGATATTAGATCATCTTGTATTTTGATCGTTTATTGTACCTGGCCAAATACACATTACAAGTAAAAGTTTTTACTGTGTATTAAATATTAGATACTAAAATGATACTAAAAAAAAAAAAAAAAAATTTTTTTTTTGCAAAAGACAAAAATAAATCAAATGTATTTATGCACAGAAAACACTAAGTGGATTGAAAGTGAAAATGTGAAATTTAAAAACATAATAAAAACTAGTAATGTTTTTGAATGCTTTAATAACTCTGGCACACTATAGGAGCATGGAACTGTTAAACATTTTGTGATTTAATAAAAAATTTAATGTTCCTGTTTCAGAACGCTGACTCAGCAGGAAAACTTCTTCCTGCTTCCTTTTAATACTCTTTACTGTGAAGGCATCTGAGGATAACGTAATAACAGCAGACGTTCATTCGATTTTCATCTTTTATTTTTTTAACCACACACACACACACACACACACACACAGTCATTGACTGTCTCTAAGGTAGGAAAGGTTTTTACCCTCCAACCACGTCCCACAAAGACAGCATCTGTTACCCCATAAACCCCCCTCTTTGCTCTGCAGAAGCTGTTGTTGCCCCTTTTGCACCCCCCCCCAACCAACACACACACACACACACACACACACACACACACACACACACACACACACACACACACACACACACAATCTTAATCCTCTCTGACTTTATTCATGCTAAGGTCATCTCACATTCTCCTTACACTCCCTCACACACACACACACACACACACACACACACACACACACACACACACACACACACACATGCACACATGCACCCACACGCACCCACACACACAGAATTCATTTAGAAAGAACTAGGCATCCTAGCAGAAACCAACAAAGCGCCCGAAAGTGTTAATAACGCAGTTATAACACTGTTATAATGATTTTATAATCAGCCAATCACAGTGCACTGAAACGCACAGTCTTTCAATTACCAGTTTCAAATCTGAAATCGAAAACTCGCCTCTTTACTGAGCTGTAAGAGGTTTTTTTTGGCCGGATAACTAATCTGGAGAAATATTAGAAGGATAATCCCTGAAGTGCATTTTAACCCTCAATCCATTCATTTTGTTGTAATTGAAAGGTGGAAGGTGGTCATGGTTTGGTTTTTTGTACCATGGTCATGTTTATAATGTGTGTGTTCACCGTACTGAGTAAAACCACTCATTCCGAGCATTTGTTTCCCTGTGTTTAAGGAAATATATATTAATAATAAGTAGATTTATATACGTATATTTTCTGAAAAGATTAGACACAGAGATGTGGCTGCATGTGGGTGTCAGTAGGGGGCGCTACACTTCTGTACGCATTTGTTAAAGCATAACCTATTTAAATCACTGTCAGGCAATCAGGGCCAACAAGGTCTTCAGAATCACTGACTCACATTTCTAATGTATATTTGTTAATAAATATGCATTCAATTATTCCCAACAGTCTTTTCTCTTTATTTCATAGAGTTTCTCTGTTTTTCATTAGAGTTTCTATCCAATCAGATTTCAGCCATCACACTGTTTATTGCTGAAAGGCCAGCACTATGAGCACATTCTGGCTTTTTTTTCACAATAAACTTAAATAAATGTTGTTATAACCTGTTGCTTTAACCAATCAGATTGCAATTTGGCTACTCCGTCTGCATGTTCGCGTTCTTTGATTGGACAGTCAGAGATCGAACTAAACCGCATTTATGGCAAACTGCTCAAAGATCAAATATATTTGTGTGGATTTAATATCTGTTTTTTCATTCCACAATGGCTGACTGAGGAGAACAGCACAGATACACTTACAAGGACATTTACCAGGACATTTACTTCTTAAGAAAACCTGGACATCGTAAGGAACGGTCGGATTAAACAGTTCAAAACAGTTATTACGCTTTTTCATGAACTGTTTATACGTTGGCCGTTGCCTTAAATTTCAAACCCCCAAAATTTGTAAGAAGACGTGTTGAATTGTGTTCATTGGGTTTCTTGCTTTAGTAATGACTCACTGTATGAGGTTCCTGTCTGCGATGCAGCGCTCTGTTCTACTTCTCTATAATATTAGTGGTTTCTATAAACGTTACCCCAGACACAAAAATACAAGGGGCTCTCCTATAGTTTTTCACCTTTATTTTCGTAATTATAATTAGCCAACGTAACCTGTATTATACACATACATTTATATAATGTTTCAATACAATGAACAATGTTGGAAAGTGTTGTCTGCATGCTAGTAATGCTCAATCATGCTTCCTAATCAAGAAAAAACACATTTATATCAAACAGTCTATGACAGAACACCTGTAGTTTTTCTATTTTGGCAGTTTTCCAAGGGCTCCAAAAAGCCGGCTTCTTAATCGTTATGAGGGCTCCTGTTTCTGGTTCATTCTCTAAAATCACAACTATGGAGGTAAGAAAAAATAAAAATAATAATAATAATAATTTATACTTAATAGTAGCAGCCCAAAAAAGAAGAAGAAGAATTTAGATGGAACAACCCAATTTGTTGCCTTCAAATCCCTTCTCAAAGTTAATTGGTCAGTGGCAGCCATGTTTTTCTCACCGACCAATCATCATTGAAGATTCACTTACAGATGTCACAGAAATCCTGTATATCAAATCCAGTTTTGAGAAAGATTATTTTTTAATTATAGTATTATTTGCAAATTTCAAACAATTTATGCTCATACATTATATAGACAAAGGTATTGGAACACCTTTCTTTTCCAGCCATATCTGGTTCTTCCTCAAACTGTTACCACAAAGTTGAAGACACACAATTGTATAGGACATCTTAGGATGCTGTAGCATGAAATCTTCCCTTCACTTGACTTCACTAGGAGACCCAAAACTGTTCCAGAATGTCAGTGCCCCTGTGCACAAAGCCAGCTCCATGAAGATATACTTTCCCTGCCTTGAAAGATGTGTAAGATCTATCAACCCGACTGAACACCTTTAGGATGAATTTGAATGTGAAGCATTAATATTATAATACCTTTATGGATAATTCACACCTCAGGTGACTGCGTGGCTAAAATGATAGCGCTGTGTTACTTTAGCATTAACGAACCACGCTTCACGTTTTCCATTGAACACACCGGTCCAGGATCAAAGAATGTACTAGAATACACTCTGGCTGCTTTTTGACATGCTCTTGTGTATGTGTGTCGGCATGCTTGCACACACACACACACACACACACACACACACACACACACGCACACACACGTTAGCACCCTCTTAACGTGTTAAGTGCCTTAAGAACCTGCCGATTCCCCGGCTGTTAGGTATTAGCCATGTTGACAAAGCCGAATGTAATCTGCCGTACGGCCCGGATTACAGTACCGCCGCCGTGGCAGAGAGAGAGAGAGAGAGAGAGAGAGAGAGAGAGAGAGAGAGAGAGAGAGAGAGAGAGAGAGAGAAAGAGCATGCAGCTCACAAAATGGCGGAAAAAAGGAAAACAAATTGTAGCGTAATCTCCCGAGAGAAAGCCTTCCAGCGCTAGGGAAGTCCCCCGGAAGAATCCATTTTGTCCTCGGTCCCCCCTCCTTTAGGGACCTCTGGCAATCCCATAATCCTCCGTGTTTGATGTCTGAGAGCTAATGGCACTGATGAGGGCAGTGGAAAGGGGGCTTTGTGTGGGCCGCGTGGTTGCCGGGCTATCGAGGGTTTGAATGACATGGCAAGAAGGGAGAGAGACGGGTAACTTTAGCTTAATCTGGGCTTAGCGGTGCTTCTCACACACACACATACACACACACACACACAAACACATAACACACACACACACACACACACACACACACACACACTCACACACAGGTGTGTGGCCCTCCAGCTTAGTGGGAGAAGTCGAACTCAAACCTCTCCCTGTAACCCACCCGAAAGATCAATCCACGTCCTGAGGCCTAGGATCAGCATGCGTGTGTATGTGTGTGTGTCTATGTGTAAGGTCTTGATTAAACCCCTCCATCCCATAGGGGGTTTGCTTTTCACCCTTCTCCCCTCCACCATGCTAGCCGTTAGCACTTTTTAATTAACGGCCCTCGTATTCTGAGCGGTCCAGAACAAAATCCGGCCTTGTAAACGAAGAAAAAAAAGAAAGAAAGGAAAATTGGCGGTGACTTCACGTCCCTCTTTTATCTCCGAATAAATAGAGCGGCCGAGGCGGGGCGTCCGATTCCCTCGCTTCTTATTCAAGAAGTCTGTCATATAAACATGAGAGCGCTGAGACTTCCTGCTTGCAGGAATTTAATTTGTTAACTGGTGCTTCAGCAGTTTTCTGTAAGTGTGGGGGTTCAGGACACACTGGGGGTTTTTACTGAAATCTGTAAAAGGTGAACAGAACTTTAAACAATCGATCAAGAAATCACCTCAGATCACCTCAGTACAATTTGCTATCACTATGGGAACCCCATAAGCTCTGCCCCTAAGCATTGTAAAAGAGGACTCGTTCCAGAAAAATGATGCAGGGAGTAATGCTATTTGAGAAAACACTGTTTTTGTATAAAAGTTAATTAATAAGCCAAATTATTTTGTTTTAATTATGCAGATTTTCAGTACTTGTTGCTACTTCAAGACAAAGTTAAAGGAGAAAACTTCAAACAATGAACCTCACCAAAAGGTTTTACAAAAATTTCACCTTGAAATTGTAACTTAAGTGCACTATGTAGGGTACTGTGTAGTACATCCAGTCTACAGACAGGTTTGTTTGCCACAATGCCATTCCTCTTAATTGAGAACGTCTGCTGTGGCCTTGAGCAAGATACTGAACTCCTTTAGTCGAGGAAGCCATGGCTCAGTTGATGTACCTTCACTGTCAAAATGATTCATTTTTTTTGCATCCACTTGACACCAAACCTACCAAGTCAGAACTCTACCAAGGTTTTCCAACTCTCAGAGTTAGAGGTAGGTATACATCAAGACACTTTTCTATTCTGGCACCGAGGTGGTTTAATGAACTTTCCATAGATGTCTGAACAGCTGAGTAACTGATTATCTTCAAAAGATCTACCTCCTCCTGAAACACATGAACCAGCACATATTTTCCCTGTTTACTTTGTACTATAATTCAAAAGAGATTTAGAATGATGGAATCATAAGTCTGCAACCTTGTGAACCAGTGTTGATTTATTAATTGACAGAGACTTCCAAGCACTTCTAAGGGTGTGTACTACATGCTGTAAAATGTAAATGTCTTGATGTTAGTGCATATTGCAAGCTCTCACAGTTTTAGTTCCAGTTTTAGTCTCAAATCATTCCGAAAGCTGTCTAGTCGAGTCAAGTAGGCTTTATTGTCATTTCAACCATATACAGTGCAGTACGCAGTGAAATGAAACAAGGTTTCCCATCACCAAGTTGCTCTATCAAACAACATCAATGAACAAAAGGAAGGCAGAACTACACAGAACTTTAAACCAACAACACAAAGTGCACATGTGCAACATTTAGTGCGAAAGACAAAAGGCAACATAAGACAAGGAGACAGTAGACACAGTAATTCAGTGATCCCCAACCCCCGGGCCACGGAATGACACAGTGGATTCAAGTTTATTATTATATTTAGAAAATACCAATTTTTATGGCGGTCATTTGATTTTGTTGTATTTATCCGCCACACCTTAAAGGCCGGTCCCTGAAAATATTGTCTGACATTTAACCGGTCTGTGGCGCAAAAAATGTTGGGGACCGCTGCAGTAATTGTCAAAAACGGTAAACACTGTGACACTGTAGTGTGGGTCAGTACGGTTCAGAAGGTTGTGCCCGTGGATTGTTTGTATAAAAATACAAATACTGTACGTTATCATTTGATTGGATGCGGACACTAAGTGTGTTCAACAGGTGTGCAAGCAGAGTTTTGTTTCCTGCCATTGTTGTGTGTGTGCTGTCATTTGATTGAGGTGTTGTCAGGTAATATTCCAAATAAATTATCCAGGAGTAATTTATCTAGTTTGCATGGCTTATTATTATCCTTTCTTGCATATTGTCATACTGTCATGTCTTTATGAAAGATGATTACATTTGTACTGAAAACAGTATGACCATCAACAATGTTTTTGTTTGTATTGTACTGATATGTAGCGCAATGGTCTCATAGTCGTCACATAGGTCTATATGGGCATTATCTCTGTCATTAAACTTTGAAGATCTTTCATACACCTCCTGGTGTCTGTGTGACTGATATTCCTGAATCTGTATTGGAGAAACTGAACAAGAACGAGTGGGATGAGACTCCAGAATCGCAGCTTAGAGACAAACACACGGGCAGACACACGGGTTTGTCCATCTTGTTGCCAGTCGTGACCTGGACAAAGAGAAAGTTGAATGTAGTAATAAATACTAATTATCATTCCATTTAGTACTGTACAAGCACACACATGTAACCTGGAGTGATTTTATATGAATCCAAAAGACCATCTATTGATTTTAGGAGCCCTGAAAACTTCTAGGAGTTTGAATCTGGATGACTGGATAGTCATCAGTCAGAATTTTCCAGAATGGTCCTACATATTAGTTGGAAAGTAAATGATAATCATTTATCATCTGTCAATCAAAGCCTTGCTAACCAGGACAAGGGTGTCCTTTAACTTGTGTATACAGTTACCATTGCCTCCAAAGCCGTCAGCATTGGTGTCTCTCAGATCTAGCATTCCTGCTGGTTTTGATCCTGAGGCTCAGATTGCTGTCTAGGTGGACATGTGTAGGTCCTCCTCATGGCCACATGGGTTACTTACAGCATTCTCCAGTTTCCTCCAGCAACTGTTAGGTGCTAGAAGGTAGATTAATAAAGCTAAATTGCCTTTAGGTAAATGTGTGGAGTGTACCATTCAGGCATTATTTCCACTTCACATACAATGTTCATGGGATCAGCCCAGGTTCCACCACAACCCTGACCAGGATAGCGTAATTACCAAACATAAAAATGGAGTATAAATTGTTTTTAAGTTTTTGGAGAAGCTTGTATATAAACCTAAGCACGATTAAGATATGATTACAATTCTCTCAAATTCATTGTACAAAAAAACAGCCAAACCGTTTTGCATAAATGCACCAAAAGCAGGTGTTTCAAACCAGAACTGAGGAAAATATAACTCTCTTGATATCTACCAGTAGTTTGAGCTTTTTTCCCATCTCTTTTCTCTCTAGGTGCAAATGAATGGAAATATCTGAGAAGCTCAGAATCTTCATCTCCTGAGTCAGAGAGAAATGAGAGCGAAGATGGCAGGAGGAAGCTAGGGTGGTCGAGGAAGATCGATGAAGGTGAAAAGTGGAAAGAGTATGCTCGATACTATTGCATTTGGTTCTGTGGCAACTTCGATTCCAGGGAAAGGCCAATGGATTTTATTTGATTAGACGAGGGGAAGAGTGTCGAGCCACTCGACCGGACGCACTTTGAAGATGAGATCGAGCGATCGAGCATCTGCAGGATGGTGCCGGACCATTTCGGTACGGGGCTTTCGCTAATACAGAAGTATTAGGTGGCGGACCGCAAGTTTGTTTAGTGTCCACCTTGCACTTTAAGCATAGTGTCTACTTTAAATGTGTCATAGTGACACTTTGAGTGTGTGGCTACTTAATCCGTACCAGAAACACGATTTGTACTGTGCATGCACGAAATCGCTACTTCCTGTAATCGCTAACGTTTTTACGGTCTCGCGATACAGATTCTTTTGCGTTTTATGTACAGCTTTAAGAATTTATTATAATCTATTATAATGAATGAAGGATGGAAGGAATTAATTAATTTATAAATAAATAAAGTGAATGAATAAATAAATATCTTGTGTGTTTCTTGCATAAAGACATTTGTTAAAGTATGCTGTAATAAGTAAAACAGTAAACATACATTAAAAAAAATGTATATTAAATATAAAACACACACACACACACACACACACACACACACACACACACACACACACACACACACACACACACACACACACACACACACATCTGTATTACCCAAATGGGCTCTAAAAAATGTTAACTATTTAAATAATTTTCCCCAAAAAAGAAATTGTATTTAATCAATTACATTCTTGATAATTTAATTGACCGCTTCTTCTTCTTTTACTTTTGGCTTCTCCCATTAGGGATCACAACAGCGGATCATCCATCTCCAGACCCCCTGTCCTCAAAACATCTGCCGTTTTTAAAAAACCAACTACCTGCATGTCTTCTCTCACCACATCTATAAACCTCCTCCTTGGTCTTCCTCTTTTCCTCCTTCCTGGTGGCTCCATCCTCAGCATTCTCCTACCGATATACCCCATGTCCCTCCTCTGCACATGTCCAAACCATCTCAATCTCGCCTCTCTCACTTTGTCCCCAAAATGTCCTACATGCGCTGTCCCTCTAATAAACTCGTTTCTAATCTTGTCCATCCTCGTCACTCCCAACGAAAACCTCAACATCTTCAGCTCTGCTACCTGCAGCTCCACCTCCTGACTTTTACTTAATGCCACTGTCTCTAATCCATACAACATCGCAGGTCTCACCACAGACCTATAAACTTTCCCTTTTACTCTTACAGACACTCTTCTATCACAAATCACTCCTGCTATAACTCTTCTCCACCCACTCCACCCTGCCTGCACTCTTTTCTTCACTTATCTAACACACTCTCCATTACATTGCACTGTTGAACCCAGGTACCTGAACTCCCCACCTTCTCCACCTCTTCTCCCTGCAACCGCACCACTCCACTGCCCTCCCTTTCATTCACACACATGTACTCTGTCTTACTCCTACTGACTTTCATTCCTCTTCTCTCCAGCGCGTACCTACACCTCTCCAGGCTCTTCTCCACCTGCTCCCTACTCTCACCACAAATCACAATATCATCCGCAAACATCATAGTCCACGGAGACTCATGTCTGACCTCGTCCGTCAACCTGTCCATCACCACTGCAAACAGGAAAGGACCCAGAGCCGATCCTTGATGCAGTAAAACCTCCACCTTGAACCAGTCTGTCGTTCCTACTGCACACTTCACTGCTGTCACACTATCCTCATACATGTCCTGCTCCACCCTCACATACTTCTCTGACAAACCTGACTTCCTCATACAATACCACAACTCCTCTCTCGGCACTCTGTCGTATGCTTTCTCTAAATCCACAAACAGACAATGTAACTCCTTCTGACCTTCTCTATACTTTTCTATCAACATCTTTAAAGCAAATACTGTATCTGTGGTGCTCTTCCTCGGCATGAAACCATACTGTTGCTTACAGATGGTCACTTTTTCTCTCAGCATGGCTTCCACTACTCTTTCCCATAACTCCATAATGTGAATGATTACCTTTAATTCCCCTGTAGTTACTGCAGGTCAGCACATCTCCCTTATTCTTAAAAAAACAATACCAGCACACTTCTTCTCCATTCCTTAGGCATCATCTCACCTTCCAAAATCTTGTTGAACATTCTGGTTAAAAAAATCTTTGTTATTCACAAATTTTAATAATAATAAAAACCAATGAAAATAGGAAAGCAATTTTATATTTTGCATTTTTTTCTCGTAAACTGTACCAAAATTGAACCGGACAATGATTTAAAAACCGAGGTACGTACCGAACAGTGAATTTTGTGTACCGTTACACCACAAATTACCACATACTGCACTTGTCCTTTTAGCGGTAGTGCGTTTTCTGAGGAATTGGATTTGACCAACAGAGGGCAGCAGGAAGCAGTTCATTTACTCCTTGTGATTAAAAAAAACCCAATGACTGCAATTACGGTGCATTCATTCAATAAAATTTGCAGAGACTTTCAGGTCGACTTTCTGTTTATATCTTTGTAGTCAATATTGTCTTTTTGAACGTGTGTGTCCATTTGGAGTTGACCTTGAGCTACTCATTAGGACTCTGAGTCTTTTTTCTCTCTCCTTCACTTCTTAGCCCATGGTGGTACGCTGCTAATTGGTTTAGTCTTCACCTCTCTTTCTCCTCTTGGGTGGCCTTTATAATCCAATGCCAAGTTCTTCACAGAAAGACCGACAGCCATGTCAAATTCGAGCATCCTGGACCTTGTTCAGTTGGTGGTCAAGCTTCTTCATTAGTACCCTTCTGTTTTGAAGCAAAGGAATGACCAGAACAACACAGACAGAAATGAATGCAGATCCCAGAAGCCACTGGATTCTTCTGATCCATTCCTCGAGTGCAGTGTGGAAGCAAAAACAGCACATGACACAGATGGAGTGAGGTTAGGAATGCAAGATGATCGACTAAGAAGAAAGGAGACTCCGATGGTTGAGGTCATGAATAAGGTGAGATGAGAGAACACACATGCTGGGTTCAACCATACTTTGGACCTTCAGTACAGTTCAAAACACACTGACTCTGATTAAAACTAAACCTTAGTAATGCAAGGAGTTGATTAGGATCAGGGTGGAGCAGGTAACATGGCTGCATTACAGCTGCAGGTTTCCTGCTTCGATCCTGTGCTCATGTTACTTTCCATGTAAAGTTTCCACGTAAGGTTCTTCCGGGTTCTCCGGTTTCCTCCCTCCATCCAAAAATCTGCCACTTGGTCGCTTGGCTGTAATGAATTGCCTTTAGGTGTGAACAAGTGTGAAAACGCAACCTTGACAAAGGATAAAGCATTTCCCAAACGTGAAGGAACATTTTTTCTGTATTTATTCTGTAAAACACAGATTATTCTTGAGTTTTGATCCTGATTCAGTTCATTAAGACTTCCAGCAGTGTTTAACTATTAATTGCGATTATCCACTGACCCGGGTCGGCTTGGCAACATGTCATCTATATGTCACCATTTCCACTGAAAGCAAGTCGTATCTCAGCACCCAAGCTCAGCTTTCAGATACCCTTCGTGCTCTACCACGTGAGCCGAACGAGGACACTGAAATGGACCTAAAAAAGTGCAATCCCCCTTCACCTCTGGTGGAAAAGGAAATAAAGGTTCTTTATACTAATCACATGTACATATCAGCAGAGTGAAATGTTTTTGTTTTTTTTCGAATATCCCAGCGAAGTTAGAAGCCATGATACAGCACCCCAAAGCACAAGTGTTTGGGTCAGCTTGGCGATAACAGAGCTTTAACCTCTGATCAGTAACCTAGAGCTCAAAATATTAATCTTAACCACTTCCTCTTGGTGGAGCTGCTTCTAAACCATTTTCAGGAGTTTTACTTATTTTTTTTTTTACTTGTTATGGATTTATTAACGAATTTTAGTACATAAAGGACATCCGTGAACAACAAAACTCCTCCTACTTTCACAGGAAGCTGGGAAATGGACACACACTGGTTCAGTCCTAAATAGGTTTGGATTTTTTTTTGCTGAAATGTGAAGAACTCCAATTTGCAAAGAAGTGGGCCTCAAAAAGCGGTATTAAACACAAACTGGTTTGAATGATGCTCTCTCTCTCTCTCTCTCTCTCTCTCTCTCTCTCTCTCTCTCTCTCTCTCTCTATGGGACAGCTGAACTAAACCAATTACAATGTACACCTCTTAGAAATCCTTACATCCTCCCTAACAACCTCCAAAACTCGGTGGATTCCCTTCAGTATAAACATACACCTTGGCATACTGACTACCTGAGCTTGCTGTCTTTCTTTACCCCCATCGACACACACACACACACACACACACACACACACACACACACACACACACACACACACACACTAACGTAGAGGCAGTGAGGGAAATAGTACCTGTCTGAGCTCCTGCACTCAGCAGGGATTAGGGATTAGTAGCGTAGTCAGCATTCCCCACATTCCCCGTTTCTGCATCGTTTCAGACAGAGACTGTGCTCCAAACTTACACCCACCCACACACACACACACACACACACACACACACACACACACACACACACACACACACATATACACACACATTTACACACACCACTTCTATATACTCCAAACACACAATTTATGGTAAACCTATCACACAAGTACCTCAAGGAAGTTAATAACTATTATTGGACGGATGTTTTCGGTTATCACAGCTCGCTTTATTTATATGACGTTTCCAAACAGTTTGTTACACGAAGGAACTGAACACTCAATTCTCTTCGGATCCTCAGCATTGTTTCAGAGAGATGTACCTCACCAATCTCTCAAAGACTCCAGATTTTATAATATTTGTTAGATATTTTTATGGTATGGCTTTCGAGAAATGCCTTTAAAAAATATTGGAAAAAATATATAATAATAATAATAATAATAATAAATAAATAAATAAATAAATAAATAAATAAATAAATAAATAAACAAAATACAATAATAATTAAAAAATCACATAACCATAAAATGGCGATAAGTAAAAATCTAATTTTATTTGTCACATACACTATCCAAACGTCTTACAGCAGCTGAGCGTCTCATCACCATACTGCGCTTGAGGTCTTCTGTAGATATCCACAGGGTTTTACGCCTTCGCTCACAAGAAACTCACCACACGCCGTTCCATGCACCAACACTGTTGTCTGCCATCTTGATCACAGGTCTCTGGACCGGCCCGTGAGACCTGTAACAGGACACACTTACTTCTGTGTGTAGGACTGCCACGCTAGCATCTTTTTCTATACCTGTAACATTACAAGTCACGGTTTGACTTGAACACCCCTGGTAGATAAAATAACAGTGTTATATCTCAAATAAAAGCAACAATAGATTTAATTTAAACTCATATTATTTCTTCTGTAGTGTTCGGTATAATAGAGACCTACATTTTCTTTTTTGAGTAAATGCTGATTTAATGTTCATTTGATTTTATCATATAGTGGCGTTTTTATTTTTTGGCTGTTTACAAGGATTGTAACTGTACACAAATTCACGGTTCGGTACGTATTTCGGTATGTTTAGGGGGAAGAAATGCAAAACATAAAATTGCTTGTTGTTTTTTTATTAACGCAGTTTATTATTATTAACATTTGTGAACAACAGTTTACAGTTTGAAAACAATTTTAAGTGAAATGCCTGCTTGGTTAAATAATATATTAAATTTATTTTTTATAATATTTTATGTAAATTAAATATATTCAAATAAAATAGAATAAAACAAAATTAATGCAATACCCTTTCTTATATTGATTAAATTGAGAAATCAATTAAATTGGCACAAATTTATTTGATTAAATAAAATAAAATTAATGGAAAAATGGATTTAAATCATTTACATTTGTTCGATCTTATTTGGGAAATACAGATGTGTATATACGTGTGTGTGTGTGTGTGTGTGTGTGTGTGTGTGTGTGTGTGTGTGTGTGTGCGTGCATAATATATTTAATATTCTAAAGATATGATCTATTTAACTGTTATACTTATTTCAGCATACTTTAACAAATGTCTTCATTCCTTCCATCCTTCATTTATTAATTCCTGCAAAAAGGTTCGGTGCAAAAACGTGTACCATCACACCCCTACTGTTTACGTGCTTTGGGCTTACTAGCCACCGCTGCCTTTTCCAATAATAGAGCTCTCTGAAGTTTAGAAGTCTCGGACACAAGTGATTCTGAAAGCTTTGAGAAGAAGCTCAATATGAGCCGAGTGTGAAGGAACTCCACCCTGCAGAGTGGTGTACCTCAAGGAGTGGTATTAAACCTCTTACGTTTTGAATGTTGCTGTCTTTCGGTCTCATTGAATAAGTGACTTAAGTGAACACAAACATTCATTCTCTCTCTCTCTCTCTCTCTCTCTCTCTCTCTCTCTCTCTCTCTCTCTCTCTCTCTCTCCCTCCTGGGCGGTGTAAGCCAGTGTATGGTCCCGCTCTCAAACCGAGTGCTCCTGGGTCTCCTCCATTTGCATTTGCTTCCCATTGTGTCGCCCAAACAATGGCCGCAAACAAACCATTAAGATGGAAATGGCAGAAATGTAGCTAATTAGTTATCTCTGTTGGGGATTGTTAGCCAGCAGAGATAGGGCTAAATTGCTTTGGGCCGGAGAACAGGAGGGGGGTTACGGCCAAGGAGGGGCAGGGGGCAGGCGGAAAAATGGCCAAGAGACAATTGGAGATGTTTGTTGGGCTTTCCAAAAGAATTAACAACACATTCAATGGCCAAGAGGGTCCAGATTGACACGAGCAACCGCTTTGGGTTTTGCATTATCTGAATTTGTCTTGTTTTCTGAGTGGATACTGTATGTACTGCCACTGATAGTCTGTGCCTTTCCACTGTTGGTTAATACACAGTCACAGTGAACCAGCTGGGTTTAATGTTGACTTAAATAAGTTTAAAATCGAAAAATGTATTATACAGTATTATACTAACAATGTACAGGTCAACTATATGTGCATTCAAACTGCCATTTCTGTGAGTTCTTAGTTTTAATATAAATTAATTTACAAACGCTTTCTGAATGTTTTTCTTTATTTTCACCCAACCAAGCACAACACACATTTATATTTATATATATTTTTTCCGCTCACATCATTCCAGAATCTCAAAAAAAAAAAATGTCGGGCCTCCGCCTGCTTTTTCTTTAAAGTGATAAATGTTATTTTTAATAATTACATTAGCCCCTCTTGTTGCACCCTTGGCGTCCCTTTCACGGCTGAAGGAGAAGGTGTGAATGGAAACATCTCGTTATCTGGCGTTAATTAACTGTGACTGTCAGCAGTTTGACTGCAACCGACATGCACTAATGACCTCATCGACAATACAGAGATTTTTCCTAGCGCGCCGGCTTTTAATCGTCGTAACGCACTCATCCGTCTCCATTAACGTCAAGAGCGCTCTGCCTCTTCTGCTTCTGTGGTCTGTGTGTGGAAGTGAGTGTGTGTAGAAGACAAACGACGTGTCATGTATCTGTGTCTTTGTGTATTACGGCTCAGGATTTCCTTTCCCCCTATACACACACACGTTTTTTCTTCAGCATGTGCACTGGGGTTATTCAGCTGATTAATATTTACACTGATAAATAGGTGATAATTAACCCTGCTGATTAGGATTGCTATTGCGGCCTGGGGGAGGGGTGGGGGAAAAAAATTCCACCCTCACATATGGCCAGGAGAAATCTTACTTCGACTGCCCTGTTTTAATGTCTCAGTTATATAACTTGCTTGTGACTCCTTAAGAGGAACCCGGATCTCATCTTTCCTGCCGCATTCTTTACTGTATTTCAGCTTGGAGCATAACTTTTCCACAATTCATTACAACATGGCAAAGTTATACACATACATTTTAGGGGTGTAACGATGCACGTTTTCGTACCAAACCGTTTCAGTACTGGGCTTTCTGTTCGGTACACACGTGTACTGAATGCAATCCTTTTTACATGCGGACCATAGTTAAATGCTGAGTTCCCTCAGGAACGTATTAAGTGGCGAGTGTGTTTAGTCTCTGCCTCGCACTTTGAGCGGATTAAAAAAAAAAAAATTATTATTAAACTTAAAAACAAACACAACTTTGCCATGGGAATATATTAATCAAGAAACTAGAGTTAGCGCAGTGTCACTGTGGCTACGCACTCCGTACTGGAATTACAAAAATTGTGGCTACTTCTGTTTTTACGTTAGTCTCGTGATATGGAATATTTGGTGTTTTATGTCCAGATTCAAGAATTTCTCTTTAAAGGGGAAAATAATGACAATAATGACGGAAGGAATGAAGACATTTGTTAAACTATGCTGAAATAATTACAAAAGTTAAGAAGAACATATCTTTACATTTATATATTATTTAAACCATGCAGGCATTTTAATAAAACAATTTTTTTAATTGTTAAAAAAATTTAAACTGTTGATGAAAATGTCAACTGTCTAATTAATAAATGTTAATTATAACAAACTGTGTTAAACTGTGTTAGAGGGGAGTGGTAGTTTAGTGGTTAAGGCGCTGGGTTACTCATCGGTAGGTTGGGGGTTCAAGTCCAGGTATCGCCAAGCGGCCACTCTTGGGCCCAAGCACAAGCAATTCAATGTTTTGAATTTTTTCCCCCCCAAACTCTACCAAAATTGTTGAAACTGAACCGTGAATGTTTTGTACCGTTACACCCCTACTACATTTACATCGGTTAGATGATTTAACTAAAAATAATGTCGGGATTTGAAGTTATATCCCACAACTTTAAAGTTGGCGTCTAATCCTATTTCATGCATTCTGAGTTACTGACACCGTTAGAGTCTCAAGCTAAACATGGCCAAAGTGTCAAAACACGATTATGATGGAATATTTCTGTATCAAAAACACTTCTTCTGGGTTTTTTGTCTTAAAGGTGGAATTCCTTGTATGGTCATTTTGCCCAGAAAAGCAAGAGCAGGAGAACTCCCACCACTGTGCTTCATTCCGTTACGGAAGTTGTGTGCAGGACTCGCTCGAGAAGAACGTCTCCAAAGTAGTGTGTTTTTGGATATAATCGAAGGAGAACCTTGTGCAGTTCTTGTTGTAGTTCTCGTTGCTGTTTAATTTCAGACTCGAGATCCGATTCTGGATCAGATATGTATAGCTGGATCTGACTTTTAGCCGTAGTTTCTGTTTTATTTATAGTGATGTCACAGCTTGCAGACGATTTAGCAGACTATTTAGCTCTGCCCACTACCTCGGAAAAAAATCCGATCTAATCTGATTTTTAAATTTGATCAAACTGAAGACCCTTCAGAGATACAAAGGATGCAACACTACTCTATACGTAATCAAGATTAACATGAGATTGGCCGATACTGTGTCTTATGTCCCCTTCAACCACTTGATGAACTTTTATTTTTGGACAAAATGGCAAACAATTTCAAATGAAAACCAGTATAACGGTGCAGCAGGTGGTCTTTTCCTCAAAGCAGGGTTACCACAGGTCTTTACCTCAAACTGGCCTAGACAGGTGTAAAACAAAAAATGGAAAACAGGCTTTTGGTTTTTTAAATAGTCAGTTTTAATGGAAAAATTATAAGTGCAGACGTTGTACTGTACACCATAGAGATAAACACACCGTGACACCTGACTTTTTTAGCCATATGCAGTTCTTCCATAACCCGATACCACAAAGTTGCAGACACACACTTGTACATGATGTCTTTGGAAGCGGTAGCATGAAATTTTCCCTTCACTTAACATCTAAGAGACCCGACTAAGAGACCCAAACCTTTTAAATATATGCTTTACATGTGTTGGAGTGAAAGATCTCCTATAGAACTCTGACTTCGACCCTATTGAACATCAGTACCTGACTTTACTAACAACCTTGTGGCTGAAATAAATCTCCACAAAATCGAGTGGAACATCTTCCCAAAAGAGTGAAGGTTATTATTACAGCAAATAGGGACTAATTGTGAAATGCCAATCTTATGGTTAGTCTATATAATGCAAATCAGAAATGGAAATAGGGAACAGGGGGGGGGGGGGGGGTGAAATTATGAGCAAAAAGGGGATAGTGCAAATCAAAAATGAGTGAACAACCATTTTTGTTCCTATGCAAAGATGGGGAAAAGATTTTCCAATGCATAAACGTTTTTTAGTTGGCTCGTTGAAGTATAGATCTGAAAAGTTTGCAAACTGGTTTGATCCTGAGCTTCTGTTTGTGAAGTTTCTGAAATTTCTGTACAAGTTCTTGTTTTTCTAATGGACCATATGTGTAAGTTTCATCTGGGTTTTCCGGTTTCCCAAAAACATGCCATTAGGTGTCCCTACATTTGTATTATCCTTCTATCCATGGCATATTAGAATCAGAATCAGGTTTATTGGCTAAGTGTGTTGATACACACAAGAAACTTGCTTTCAGCTGTTGGTGACTCTTGAAAGAACATTCATAAATAAAAACACTATACATTTAGCTTATAGAGACGTACTTTTAACTTATTTAGCTTATATACATTCAGCTTATACATTTAGCTTATTTAGCTTAAGGTATTTTCAGGTCTCTCCCTGCGACAGACTCCGGACCCACCATACAGTGTCTCTTACTTCCTGTCACTGTCGGATAAGTTTGCTAGCAAATCTTAACTAGCACTGAACGCAGTCCAGCCCTACTGCACACATTCCACTGATATCTATTGACCCATTAAGACCTTACGCTCCAAAACAGAGCAAGTGTCGCTAAACCTAGCGACCATCTGAAGGGCAGAGTGACATACGCTAGTAACACTAGCGCTCATTGTCAGTCAGTGTGGTTTCAGACCTCAAGACTTTAAGCATATTCTAAGTAAGCGGCAGGATCGTCGTCTCTGCGCGTCTCTGCCTTAAGTATATTATCAGCCAAGTTCTTTAGAGAGACGCGCAGCCAAAGGAGCTTATGGTTCATTACAATAACACATCCAAGCGTCGCTATAGGCTCGGCCTTGTAAGCAGCAGCCCGGTCTCATTGACCCGATCTGTGTTTAATCTTACACATACACACACACACACCACACCACGCAAGAATAGAGGGGTTTTTATTGTAAGTCAAATGGGATAACTCGTATAATCTTTCAGGAGTTAGGCTTCATAACAAACGAGTTAACAGCGTAATGCGTAAATCCCACAAAAACAACATGGCATGAGCAAAGCCTGAACTTTTTTATTTACAACTTAACTTCTGCTTTAACTCTGGGTTCTGTTTAACTCTTTATGATGAGACTTATGGGTAAAAATTTGACCATTACATTTACAAAAGTCTTTCAAGTGCAAAAAAAATAAATAAAAAGATCTACTTCCTGTTTAGGATTTTTCTATTTCCTATTTTTATTTATTTTTATTTTTGTAACTTGTGAACTTTGAATGAGTGTGTGCCTGTGACTGAATACACTTTTATTTTACATCGATAGTTATATAAGTACTTGGTGGTGATGGTGGGGGACGTGAGCAGAAGGGTGAAAGAGAGAGAGAAGGAGAAGGATCAGGAGGATTAGGCATCAGTATCCCTTGGGCATTGTCTGGAAATCTGGAGATAAAGAATGCACTGTGTGTGTGTGTGTGTGTGTGTGTGTGTGTGTGTGTGTGTGTGTGTGTGTGTGTGTGTGTGTGTGTGCACGTGCGTGTGCTAAAAGAGCAGGTGGTAAGAGTGTAGGGGGACGGCAGAAGGTATTTTTTTTTGGGGTTGTTGGTCTTTTTTTTTAAGGGACGGGGGGGGGGGGGGGGGCATGCATTTATTTAAAAACCTCTAATGACACTGCACTTCGAGCAAAGGCTGCAAACATGTTGAACACCTGAGTGAATATTTTGCTTTATAGAGAAGCTTATTGCAAAGCAAAAGACCTCAAATGAGCAAAAGACCCAAAGAAATCCTTATAATATTATGTCTGAGGTGCTGTAAATGTAGTACAGAAGTGTTTAGATTCAAATAAAAGGTTAGCATAACCTCCATGTCTAGTTGGCTAGTTATTTTCTTTATTTTGGAATACAAATTTGGAAATGGCATCTCGTTTTGACACTTTGAGACTTTCCATTCTCTAGAATTATTACAAATGAAAGCGCTAGCAGCATGTCAAAAATTCTGGTCAGGGTTATTTCATTACCTCTCTCTTCTAACGTCAAAATAAGCACACAAAGGCAGAATATGTCCACATTAGCTACCCAACATAAGAGGGTATTAACTAGGTAGCTAATGTTACAGAATAATAAAAACCTAACTATTTCTAGAAAGTTCTCTCAAACAAATCCTAGTTAGTTAATGTTACCATGCCCAAAAGCAAGCTGGCTAGCCAATGCAAGGGAATGATTGGGAGAGAAAAGCTAGCTGGATAATATAGCCAAAATATAGCTAATCATCAAACTTTTCTATAATATCTTCAAACAAAGCCAACATGCTTATGTAAGTTGTTAATTAAGCTAACGTAGTGTATGTGCGAACTTTGAAACTCATATTTATGACCTTTTCAGTCAACTCCAACATGCTAGTTAAGATTAAGGAATAATCCCGGGCTTGCTAACAATTTTAAGCATTTCACAAAAAAACTAGCTTGTTAAAGGCAGAGAAAGCTACAAAACAATAGTGATGAGCTAATTTTATGTAATATGCCCTCCCCACAAAAAACTAGCTTATTAACATGCTAGCTCAATGAATTTACATCCACAGATCCATTCAGTCTTCTGATGGAAATTCTCAGTGGCTTGCTTTTTTATTTTGACATTTTCTAAATTGAGCTCCTTGAAGGATCCGACATATGTGATGCCATACCATTTTTAGAATAAACAACCTTGAGAAGTCCACTTTAAACTAAGACCTGATTTAATCAATGATTAGTACCCATGCTAAACAAATGCTAGCCCTCAAATCTGTGTATTGTTACCAGTTCATGCCATTTTAACAGCTAGCATAATTAACAGTACTTTTCCTTCCTCCAATCATCCCATCTTTCCTCACTCTGTCTCTGTCACTTTCTGTATTTAGACTATACATTTACCTCAGAGGACGTCCTGAGGAAAAACCGAGCCATTACAGTGTCGTTAAGGGATAATTCCCAAAACAATTCTAATGACGGCTGAAAGCTATGCTATGTCTCTTAGCACCCAGTCCGTGCTGACTGACATTCTGAACAATTAGCTCAAAACCATGCTAACTAGCAGGTTCTTTCCAAGTTGTTCTTTATAATAACATAACATTAGCCATTTAAGCATGCTTTAATAACAACCTGACGCTTTGGGTGCCTGAATGCTGCCTATGTGAGCAATTCTGATGCTAATGAGAGTGGATTCTTGTTATCAGTGTCGATGTGTGATTAGCTGCTTTCCCGTTTGCCCTCCAGCAGCAGAGCTAGAACTTTGTTCAACAAGTTGTGCTGGTGGTGGTTTTTAGTGTCTATCTCTTTTGTGATGTAATAAGGACATATAAGGATATATATATATATATATAGACCCAAAGTAATTTGCATTATATAAAAGCTGATGTCTATACACAGTTTGGGCAAAAGCTTTTGGACACCAGAACCTTAAGACTGATATATGCTTTGCACATTTATGTCCCATTTGCTCTTAAAAAAAAAGCTTCACTCTTTTGAGAAGATGCTCCACTAGATTTTGTGGAGATTTGTGTGAGATTTCATTCAGCCACATGGGTTTAAGTAGAGTCAGGTATTTATGTAGGTGAGGTGAGGAGACCTGGGGTGCAGTTAGCATGAATTCATTCCAATGGTGTTTAATAGGGCTGGAGATCTATAGCAGGAGATCTTCTACATCTTCCAACCCATGTAATGCATATCTTCATGGAGCTGGCTTTGTGCATAGGAGCATTGTCATGCTGGAACAGGTTTGTTCATGCTACAGCATCCAGAGTTATTCTGTGTTAACTGTTTGTGAAAGAACCACATATGGCGGTCAGTTGTCACAATATTTTTTCAATGTAGTATTTACATATTATTTTTTTTTCATCTTCATACCAGTTGCCAGAAATTGCTACAAATCTTTAAACCCAAGACCTTGTTATTTAGTTCATAACACCGCTAATATAATTTTCTCCTTTAGCTAAATAGAAACGTCGCCTGTTTTTTTTAATGCTGCCTGTTTGTTTTTTTCCATCACGCTAATGATCCCATGGAAGAATGAAATTCCCAGGTGGAATAGTTGATAATCCCTGTGCACTGCAGTCAGGTGATTCGCTTAATAGCGTTAGCTGGAGTACCATTAGTTTGAGATTAATTCATTAAGTAAATGTGTGTGTAAGGGGGGGGGGGGGCAAGTGTAACTTCGGGGAGTGTGTGTGTGTGTGTGTGGGGGGGGGGTGGGGGTTTCACAAGGGTAATATGACACATCACTGATTTGTCTTCACACTCACCCTGGGGAATCTCTCAAAGACACACACAGAGATGGTAGAAATGTGTCTATCTATCTATCTATCTATCTATCTATCTATCTATCTATCTATCTATCTATCTATCTATCTATCTACAATTTACATACGAAGTAGAGATTTTTTTTTTTTTAATTTTGTATTACATTTTTTTAACCATTTTAATTGTATTTAGCACAAAACAATTTTTTAACAATCACATGGCAAAATCTTGTACAGCATAAAACAGGAATCAACACACTGGAAATTGATACAAAGTCTAAATTATTTTACTTTTGCAAACATGTGAAGAAGACAACTCTAGTTGCATAAGGACATTTTATGGACATTTTACGGCAGCCACAGAGATTCCCATAACATACCAATCTCCCATGTCCAAACACTATACTGTACACTATACATTTTACTGCTACAATACCTATATATATATATATATATATATATATATATATATATATATATATAAAATGTGTGTGTGTGTGTGTGTGTGTGTGTGTGTGTGTGTGTGTGTATTATGGATGTTAAGATTCACCAATGCACCGGTGACTGAATCGTTAAAAAAAAAGTTGCATCGGTAAAAACTGATTTATTTATGTATAATTATTATTAGATTCACTTTACTTGTATTATTTAGAAAGTGACCAATAATTTGTGACCAATAATTTATATGTAGATTGGTTTCTCATGTGTGCTCTCTCAGCACCAATGCAGCCACGTAAATATGACGTATCACCACACTATGGAGACCGAGGCGTATCCTGAGAGTCACATAGAATACTGGTTAACATGGCAGAGGTAGAGCTGCATCTAAATGGATTCAGAACAGGAAATGAAATAAAAGTGAACTATCTGTGGCATACTGAATTGCATACTTTGTCCATTGCATCATATTGCATTGAATGGCATTGTGTTAAATTAAATCGGAATCGGATCGCACTGCATCGTAAAGGGGTGAATGGTATCGCATCGCATCGGTAGCTGCTTTTTATGTATCTTAAATGTATCGTATCATTGGCTATGCATCATGATGTGAATTGCATTTGGCTCAGTTATGGAAATGCACGATTTCTTTTTTTAACCTACTAACCCTAAAAAAATTATAAGTTGAACTGTCCTAACTGATTGCGAGGAAAGTTTTTATAAAATGTGAAATACAATATTTTTTGGTCAATTTACTCAATTTCTTTGTCAGATTTCATTAAAAAAAAAGAACATAAAGATAACCTTTAGGTCTGTGCCTAAACTTTTGTAGCAGACGAGGACACGTGACCCGAACCTTGCAACCGACTCATGTGGGCTAGACGTTTTATAGCAAAAGAAAAGTGGGAGTATTCATGCATCAGGTGAGCAGTCTAGACACACACACACACACACACACACACACACACACACACACACACACACACACAGGCCTGTGGTTTTGTCAACACTCCACTCTTGTCAGTGGCACTGTAAATCCTCGACTGATGAGCAGATGGACTTTCAGACTCCCACCCTCACACACACATACACACACACACACACACACACGCACACACACACGTGGAAAGAGAGTGATCTCTGTAACAGCATGTAATATCCTTGAGCTCTTTTTAAAAGTGTCTGAATGTCCAATGGATAGGGTAACCTTTGGCAGGTGCTGCTTGCAGCCTAAATCATTCGTCCTTACCTCTCTCTCTCTCTCTCTCTCTCTCTCTCACACACACACACACACACACACACACACACACACACACACACACACACACACACACACACACACATCAGGGTAACACACTCCATTGGCAGCTAATCTGCTCTGTGGCAACGTGCATTGTTGCTCTATGCAAATGTAGTCACTTTAGAAAAAAAGAGATGCGGGGGTATGAAACAGAGCTAAGTTTTGAGAGGATAATGTGAAGGGGGGATTGGAGACGGGGTCCTACACCCCTAAACCACAGAGGGATTACCCTCTCTCTCTCTCTCTCTTTTTCTTTCTCCTTCTCTCTGTCTCCTCTGGGTGGCCCCACACTGGCCATCAGGAGCGAAAGGAAGAAAGAAAGAAAAAAAAAAAAACGTTAAACGCATTCACACAAGACGGAGCGCCGGAGAGCTTAATTCCATCAAAGAGGAAAGAAAGAGTGAGAGAGAGAGAGAAGAAATGATTAATTTATTCTCTCCATCCTAACCTCCGAACCCCCAATCACCCACCCCTCCATTCCCCACGCTGCATTGTTAGGCTCTGAATGGCGGTCAGGAGAAGAGCATCTGGTTCTGGTCAGGCTCCGTCCCTTAAGCGGTCCAGACCAAATCAGGAAAATGTCCCCCCTCTGAACGTTCATGGACATTCGCCTGATCTCATCTGCAAAGCTGTACGAGGAGACGGGCTTCTCTCTCTCTCTCTCTCTCTCTCTCTCTCTCTCTCTCTCTCTCTCTCTCTCTCTCTCTCTTTCTCTCTCTCTCTCTCTCTTTCTCTGTCTTCTTTTTCTTTCTATTTATATGATTTTTTCTCTCAGGAGATTAAGAGCAGAGGCTTTGAGTAATCGTTTGTGAAATGCTGCTCTTTTCGGCGCCGTACGTGTGAGCAGCATTAGTGCCTCAGCGCCGCTGATTTTTAAAGAGTAATTAAAGAAGTTTAATGATTTTCTGTGAGGGGGCTGAGCAGATTGAGCTTTTGTAGTCGTGTGTATGTGTGTGTAAGTGTGTGTAAGTGTGTGTAGCAGAAGTAAAAGGCCCGAGTTGATGAAGTGAGGCCTGGAGGTGCTGGGTTTGGATCGAGCACTTTAAATGGCGAGAAATAAAGGAAGATCAGACCTCGAGTGAATATTCAGGGTCTGTTGATTAACCTTTCCAGGTTTCCCCCTTCATCTTTCAGCTCAGATATCTATTCATTTATTTATGTTCTGCCATGCATCCATCCATCCATCCATCTGTCCATCCATCCATCTATCTACCTATCCAGCAATCCACCAAATATCTGCCTAGAACATTGTTTTATCTTCTAATCTAAACTAATCTAATTCATCCATCCATCCATTCATCCATCCATCCATCCATCCATGCATCCACCAACTCTCTGCCTGTCATCATTTCATTTTCTTATCTAATCCATGCATCTATCTATCCATCCATCCATCCATCCATTCATCCATCCATCCATCTACCTATCCATCCATTCATCATCCCACTAAATATCTGCCTGTCATCATTCTATTTTCTAATCTAATCTAATCTAATCTAATCTAATACATACATCCATCCAGCCAGACCATCAAACCTTCCATCAATCAGTCCACCAAATAGCTGCCTGTCATTATTCTATCTTCTAATCTCATCTAATCCATCCATCTGTCCATCCATCCATCCATCCATCATCCCACCAAATATCTGTCTGTCATCATTATATCTTCTAATCTAATCTTATTTAATCTAATCCATCCATCCATCCATCCATCCATCAATCCATGATATATTTGTCCGGAAATTTCTCGGTCCATCTATGAAACATTTTATAACCAATCCATCCAGCAATTATATATTCTTTCATCTATTCATCCATCCATCTCTCAATCGAACTATCCGTCCATCTATCTATCTATCTATCTATCTATCTATCTATCTATCTATCTATCTATCTATCTATCTATCTATCTATCTATCTATCTATCTATCTATCCGTCCGTCTGTTCATCCATCCATCACCATTCTCTCTTTGCTTTGTGTAATGAGTAGCTGTAGCTGTCTCTCTGTCATTATGTTGAGGGCGATGTCGTGCTGTTCATCACATAAAGCTGTGTAAATGAGAATATCTCCTTCTTTTCACCTCGGCTCTACGAGTTCTTCTTTCAGTGTTCTCTTTTTGAGACCTGCCCTCCCTCCTTTTCCCTCCACTGTAGATAAGAAAGTGAGTCGCCCAGCAGGGAGTTCGGCTTTTTCTTCCCTTACCCCTCCCCACCTCCACCTCCACCTCTGTCTTTCATATTTCAAATCATATTTCACATGAAAAAGCCCCAGGTTTAATCACGGCTCTATAAAGAGATCAACAAGTGTGTTTTGTGTTCGAGGAAGAAAAAAAAACGCTTCCGTTTCACGACCTGCCGAAATGACACGCACCGGCCAGAAGCAGCTTGGGATCCTAATGCAGCCCTCCTGGACAGTGTTGTTACGGGAAGAGAGAGATAGCGTGATGTCATTAGGATCAGCCGCTGGAAGATGAGTGCGGATGAGAGAGTTGGGGGTTGAGGGAGCAGTGGGTGATCATACCTATCACACCCTTTTAACTCCACCAGGCCTTTTTGCCTTTTGTTCCAAGATTATTGAGTCTATGTTCCTGCTCTCACCATCAGCCTGTAGAGTGTTTGCTTGTGTGTGTGTGTGTGTGTGTGTGTGTGTGTGTGTGTGTGTGTGTGTGTGTGTGTGTGTGTGTGTGTGTGTGTGTGTGTGTGTGTGTTAAAGAGAGTGAAATAGAAGCTATTCAAAAGCATACTCCTAAGACCCTACCTTATGCTCCTTCTCTTTTCTTTACTTTCGCTTTTTCACTGAGGACTTGATGCTTTTCAGCTTCTTGCTTTAAAGTCTGATACACAATGATACACGAATAAAGTGTGTGTGTGTGTGTGTGTGTGTGTGTGTGTGTGTGTGTGTGTGTGTGTGTTTACATTAGACTACCATAAAACTTAATATCTCAAGCGCAATTTTAGAAAAAAAGGATTTGTCTCTAGTAAATGTGGATTTGTATGTCTTCCCTGCTAGGACACCCATCCTGGATGATTGACTAATAATGTTATAGTCTATCGTTGTAGTCATATTTTTCATAATATTACACAGTAATAAAACAAACCCAATATAATTATTAAGCTACTATATGAATAATAAGAAATAATTCTTACTTGAATATTAATTAACAAACAATTGCTTTTTTTGTTGCTACACCAGAATAAAAAAAAAACTAAATAAAACCAAGAATCGGGTGAGAGTTAAAAATCAGCCTGCTGCTGTAGGAAAGTAATAAACCTCAATATAAAAAATGTAAATGTAAAATAATAATAATAATAATTAATAATAATAATAATAATAATAATAATAATAATAATAATAATGAAAAATAAAAAAATTTCTGATAAATACAAATTTTAATAGTCGATAATAAAAATAAAAAAAACCAT
>JBCEWE010000021.1:238725-276225 GCA_039877035.1 Silurus lanzhouensis
TTCTTCCCAGTAAAGTGCAGGTTATTCTAACAGCAAATAGTGACTCAAAAAATCTTTTGTCCATATAGTGTGTATTAGCGCTGGCATTACACCACTCTATTATTGATTATTACTCCTTAACAGCATAGTGTAGAGTCATATACACATCATCATAGCTAGTAAAATTAGAGCTATTATATACGCTATTAATAACTCCTACATAACTAATAGTATTCCTAAAGCATATTCCTAAATATTTCCATATTCACAACGAATTTAAAGTAATGTTAATTCTGATGTGAATGCATAAAGACAGTTGCAGTGTTTCTTAAATATTTAGAGTATCCTGGTCACACTTTGTATTCATGGTCCCAAAATGTACACAACTAAACAAAGAGCACAAGCTTTTTGCTGTCGGATGTTTGTTTTTGTTTTTTTTGAAGAAATGCACACAGAGATACAAGGTTCGACGCCAGGTTGCGGCCTGGTCGAAAACTTCGATAGACAAATTGGATTATGGAAGAGAGGATTAAACACAGAGAGAGAGAGGGGGGGGGGGGTGAGAGGGGACAACAAACACGAAAAGCTGGCTGTGATCAGAGACTTTAATATATTTCTTTGCCTTTCTTTTTTTCCTTGCTTCTTTCTTAACTCCCTCCTCCTTTTCTCTCTCTCTCTCTCTCTCTCTCTCTCTCTCTCTCTCTCTCTCTCTCTCTCTCTCTCTCTCTCTCTCTCTCTCCCATAGAGAAAAAAACATGGCTTAGTCCTGGACTTATTAAACCCGGGATTAATTTGTAATGCTCCCTTTCCCCCGAAGGCGACTCACAGATTTGTTATCTAAAGCAAACAGGGCGAAGCGCAATAAAACAGAACGACAAAAGCACGTGAAGTTCTCCAGTTTTTAGGTGGATGATGGAAGGGGTTGTAGGGGGGGAGTTGCAGGATTTTAAGGGGCTTTTGGAAGGCGGATTAAAAAGGAAGTTGTATCCTTTAATATTTCCTCAAGTGCACAAAGAGGAGAGTGCGTAGAGTGGATTTAATCGTATATTAATAATCAGTTTTATTTGCGTAGAGAATGACGAACATTCAGAGAGGATTAAGAAAAGAGAAAGAAAGAAAAAAACGTTTACAGGCCAATTACTCAGACATTTATGTCGTGATGAAAGGATGAAACGCGTACAGCAGCTGATTTGTAACGGCAGGAGAGGATGATTTTGGCAATATTGTGTTTTGATATAGATATAGATATATGTGTGTGTGTGTGTGTGTATAAATATATATATATATATATATATATATATATATATATATATATATATATATATATATATATATATATATATATATATATATATATATATATATTTATACACACACACACATTTTTTTATATATATATATTAATGTACTGTAATATTTCTCACAATATATATGTTGTCTTAAAATAGTATATTTTTGTATATTTTATAACAGGGGTCTTCAGCCTTCTTTTACAGCAAGTGTCAGTGCGGCTGAAGGCTTCATTTCTTGCCAAAATCACAGCCACCACTTCGAATATATAAACTACAGATCGACTGATTTAACAGATAGGATCAGGCGTTGTAGATCCTGACTGGCTCCAATGAGAACCTAAAGTCATGTGCGTAATGGAGTGTATAGGGCACTTTATTGTGTAATATACAGAGTTTTTTGTTAATAATACAGTTTACTGTTCAACATATGGATTAATGGACTGTATAGTGAACCATAATGTGTAATATATAGTGTATTATGACAATAATAATACAGTTTACCTACTAACATATAGATTATAGTATAATATTAGAGTGTATAATGCATTATATTGTGCTGTTTATAATGTAATATGGTGACAATACAATATATTGAATAGCATATGGATTACCGGAGTCTATAGTACACGATACAATACAACCATGTGTAATTAAATTCATGTACATAAATTTTTTGTTTAATTTAAAGTCAAAAGGTGTTATAATGTATAATTTTAAAGGTATTCAATGATAATTTCAATGATCTAGACTTTATATGAAAGCCTGAAATCTTAAAATACAGTAGCGATGCACCACCTAGACATCTGCAGTCTGCTAAATACAGAAAATACACAAGGCTTATATGTGCAATCGAGGTCTAAATATCCGCTGAGAGATCCTCTTAAAGATTGCAACATGCAGAAAAAACAACCAGCACTTGAGCGTGTATGTTTTTGGCTTTGATTTCTTATGGCTAGGATTAGCATCGTTTTGCTCCGGCTCTACGAAAGACTTGATTATGTCCCGGCAAGTTCGTATCTAGCATTCAAAGATTCATATGCATGTGTTGTTTGGTATCCACGTGTATCCATGTGGGGTCAAATCCAAGCTTACACAAGCTCAGTAATCCGAGCTTTAACTGGCACAATAAGTCTGCAGTTGTTCTTTATTGCCAGTGGCATGGCCTCGCTCCGATCGCAAACATATTATATTTGTGCGCTCGGGTTTTCGCTTGGCACGGCTCCTGAACGCTGTCAGGAAAAGAGGATGCAAACAAAAGAAGTGGAGATTTACTCAGTCGATAGGGTTTGATCTGGGAGGAGGGGTGAAAAAAAAAACCAGAGAAACGATTGGTCCTAATGGCAAGATGGTTTATTTCTCTCGTGGTTTATTCTAGTTTCTGTTCACGCCTGTCCGTTCAAGTTTGAGTTATTTGAGGTATATGAGCTGCGACTGGCTGCAATAATAATTGTAATGTTTGTTGTAGACCTAGTTTACAAAAGGCCTTGTTTGCAAAGACTTGGACGAAGTTTCTTTACTTGAGCAATAGTACTAATCCCCTCCTTAAATATTCCTGCAGTAAAAGCAAAAAAAGCGCTCGTTGGACATTGAACCGGAGTACTTGCTTTTAAATGAACCTAAGTATCTAAGAATTCAATTCGTTAATTCAGAAATGTATCCCTTTAACTTTATCCCTATGGACGAGAAAATCCTCCCTGAGACGATGGAAGAGGAAAAAAACCTCGTGAGGAACCAGACTCCAAAAAAGAACCCGGGTGATAAAGGAATCTGGGTGACACGCAGATATTCATTCATTAATTCTACTTCCATCACTGCTGAAATGATCATCTGTACAAAAGTAGTCATTTATGAGAACCCTGTGTAAATAATGGATGTTAGTGATCCATTCCCCTGAACATCAAACCTTCATAAAGAGAGAGTTTTCATACACTTTCATACACACTCTCAGCAGGACCGTAGCATTATGTTCATGCTCTTGCTAAAGCTTCTTATCAAACGCTTATTAGCTTTCCCTTCATAGTAATGATGGAGAACATGTTTTTCTAACATGTAGTCAAGCAACATATTACACATTCGCATAGAGTGAAGGAAACGTTCCCCAACATGAAAATACTCATGTGTAAAAAATGTGTTTACTTTCTGTCAAACGCTGCTTGTAAGATTAACTTTCTATTCTCTCCTTTATTCAGCATTTTTAGCTTTTTTATTTTCTTTCTGATATTAAATATACAATTATTCTGTATAAAGCAGTCGTTTTCTAGTCAATCATTCTTTTCCCCTAGATGTCCGTACAGAGGAGTCCCTGGCGATCTTTAAGCGATGGTTGAAGACCTACTTCTTCCTGAAACACTTAAATTAGCACTTTCCAAGTTTACTTTGTAAAAATCAAGAGTTACAGTCTGATTTATCTTAAGTTTGTATTCTAGAGTACCAGTGTACATTTATTCATTGCTAGAGACTCAAAGCACTTTTGTGCGTCGCTCTGGACACTGGCGTCTGCTAAATGCCACAAATGTAAATGTAAATATATTCAATTATCCTGTAAATGTCATTGTACTTTTATATCCCAGATTATCCTCATATCTATATATTATCTGTATATACACTGTGTATAACATTTGTACAGTTGTACATACAATGTACATATCCCATATAGTACATTTTTATGTCCCGCATTATCTACACATATTGTGCCTCACACACATCCTGCAATAATATAACCTCTCATATATCTATCTATCTATCTATCTATCTATCTATCTATCTATCTATCTATCTATCTATCTATCTATCTATCTATCTATCTAGGATCTTATTAGCTCTTGCAATTTCTTCTCCTTATTATCTCCTCTCAAATGCAAAAGACAGAGAATAAATACCTCAATACCTATCTTCAAACAGTTTCATTATAAAGAGAGATTTGCAAACAAACATCAAATCTGTAAAATGACTTTCAGCCATAACAGGAACAGGAAGCCGAGGTAACTTAACACTGTCAGCTTTCGTTTCTATTATCTGGCTAAATTAGCACATTCTGGTTTGACGCAACAAATAGTTGCTTGAAAAGTTGTTCGGTTGGAACATAGGCGTGGTCCATATGTTTGTTTATACAGCTAACAGATAGCAAAGCTAGCATAAGCCCTAACAATTCGTTCTAAAACCTTTGGTTCATTTTATGAAATAAATAAGCGTTTTAAATCGGGACATCATATTTCGATTTCAACTTTTATGTATTTATATAGCACATTTCAATGCATCTTTGTTTCTCAAGGTGCTTCACAACATTTAAGAAAATCAAAGTACACCCACTAAACATTTTACACAAATAAAACAAACACATTAAAGGTTACAAATCACAATTTCCCCTCCTTCAAAAGTCAGGCTAAAAAAATGTGTCTTTAACAGAAACATAATAACCTCTATAGATGAAGCCTGTTGAATATAAAGGGGGAGACCCTTCCACAGACCTACTACTGAAAAAGCGAGATCAACTTTTGACTTCTTTTTAGACTAAGGAACAGCCAAAAGCGCATAATTTGTTGACCTACCCGATGTGGAAGACCATATGAGATTGCAGATATAATTTGGAGACAAATTCTGTGTCGCTTTAAAAACCAATAATACAATTTGTATAATGAAATCAATCCCATACTTGACTGGTAACCAATGGAGAGAGGACATCACCAGAGTGATGTATTCCCTTCTTTTTGTGCAGGTCAAAAGCCTAGCATTCTGCACAAGCCGCAAGTGAGATAGTTTCCGCTGACAAATCCCTACATACAGACATTTACAGTAATCTAGTCGGGAAGTAATAAAAGCTTAAACAAAAATCTCCAAATCTTAAAAACCCAAAAAAGGTTTTAACTTGGAAATAATTCTAAGCTGATAAAAAGCTATATTTATTCAATATTTTTACAAGAAATGCTCAAGAATGTTAGCTAGCTAGCAATAACTGTTACACTGATAGCAATTTGCTCAGAGGCATGCTTAGTGTTTTCGTTGCTTTTGTTTCACTCAGAGTAAAAAAATTACCTCAAGTCATATTTATAGTAATCAGATATATTATTTGTCTACTTGTTTATTAGTTTGAGTTTGCTAGCTCCTGTTCAGTTCTGTTTCAGGAGTTTTCTGGATTCTGTAAAAATATATTTACTACTTATTTAATACTTAATACTGTAATACATAAAATATTTTTTTATATTACTTGTTGTATTACTATCGTCATTGTATGATTGAAAAATCTAACTATCATGTGTATCATGTGTATACCTGTGTGTGTGTGTGTACATATATAAAAATTTATTTGGATCTATATCCCTTTCTATAGTCTGTGGCTTTTTTTTGCAAAACCAAACATAAAAAAACAGCCCTCCTAAAGAGTTCTAAATGCCAGAACATGTTATCTGAACTCGTCATACACCCGACAGACAATAAGTCATTGGGAGAATTCAGGTGTGAATGAACCTCGCTCCTCTATAACGTCCCTATAAAAGGTTTCCAATCGGCCATTATGAGGCCCTCTATCCCTCAGCGGCCTTTCCAGCTCAACGCTTAGGTCCATATGTCACATAAGCTTTTCAAACCTCTAATTCCGACTGATTGATTTTGACCCGCCTTGGCCCCGGCCCGCGGGTCGCGGGTCGCCGTGGCAATTTCGGGGAGATTCTGATAAAGGCAGTGCTTTGTAATCAATAAACTGTAATTAGCACAGGTTTAGGAATCCAACACCCTTTTCCATATTGTAATGAGGTGATCAGACCGCGATCTGCCAATTTGATATCGGTTAATACGGTTGGGATTTAAGGCTCGTTTCTCCGCCAATAGCATGTAGAAGAAAATGAAAGGCTTGATTTTTTTTTTTTTTATCTAAGCGTAATGATTTTACTACAGGAGTCACACATAATGATTTGGAAATTGGCAGATTGACAAAACGCCGTGAGAAAAAAACACGTAATGTCGTAAGGTCTTTTATGAGATCTGAGGGCTTTATATTTTATGGTTTAATGGTTTATGGTTTTTATGCTTATAAAATCAAAACAATCTCAGATCAGGTTCAGATGTTTATTCAGGTCACTAGAAACACTAAACTTAGAACTCAAACTTAATTAGTCTGATAACAGTGACATGATCACATATTACAATAAGGTAAGTATTACATTTTAACTAACATACACTGGATGGGCAAAAGTATTGGAACACCTGACGTTTCCAGTCAGGTCTCCCAAGGCGGAAACGTGAAAAAGTCTCAGGTGGTTCTTTCCGGAACTTTTACCACAAATGTGAAGGTACACAATTGTATAGCATGTTTTTGGATGTGTAGCATGAAAATTTCCCTTTTCATTGAACTAGGAGACCCAAACCTGTTCCAGCATGACAATGCCCCTGTGCACCTTAGCAGGCTCCTTGAAGATATGCTTTTTATGGTTTAAAAGAGAAACATATCCTCCAATAGAACTCTAAACCCTATTGAACATCTTTAGGATGAAGTTTTTCATGCTGACGGCACCCCAGGCCTTCTCCCCTCACCATAAGTACCCGACTTAACTAACATCCTTGTAGCTACATGAATCTCACACAAATCTCCAAATCTTACACAAATATCATCTTCCCAGAAGAGTGGAGGTTAATATAACAGCAAATTGTGAGGTAAATGTGGAATTTGATGTTCAAAAAGAAGCACATACCAATCTTATGTTCAGGTGTCCACAGACTTTTGTCCATTCAACGTGTTTAAACAACAGATTCCTGAATTATTTCAATTCAGTTGAATTTTATTTGTATAGCGCATTTTTACAATGGACATTGTTTCAAAGCAGCTTTACACAGATACACTCATTACCACATTCATTTATTCTAATGTATGAACTGTGCTATTAAAAGACAAACCAGGATTAGAAAAACTTGGTTATTTTTTATGGGTTTTTTTTTCAAAAATATATGTGCAATTATGTTACAAAAGTACAAAAATAAAAATATAAAGAAAACATAACTAGTTTTTTCCAGAAACTTTAGGAAAGCAGCAAACAATGAGGTTTTCTGTATGTTATATTTCCAATTTCTTAAAAATGTCACATTTATTTACAGTAACACAATGGATCTTGAAGGGAATTCAGCAATATTCTGATATCCTGCGAACCATAAACCTGATCAAGATTCATTAACTTTCTATTTTCTTCTTTATTCCTCATTTATTGAGAACAAATACATCAAAAACGATCATCAATTCAAATTACCAAGAGTTTCAGTTGTATTATTATAGGGATATTAAAGTATATTATAGGGAATGCAGGCTATGAATAGTCCAGTTTGAACGAAGGAATAGTCAATACAATTGTTTATACAGGTTTCGCTAACAGACAGTGTTGAGCCATAACAATTCAACTTTCGGTTCTTCTCAGAAAATAAATAGGGTGTCAAGGTTTAAATCGTCACAACAACATAAAAAATGCACAAGAACGTTAGCTAGCTAGCTGCAACATATAGCTGTAGGAAGCTCAATGGAAGCAATGGATTTGGAAGGAAGTTCTGAAATATTCTGATATCCTGCTAACCACAAACCTGTTTAGCTAGAACTGTAGCTAGCAGAGATGATGGCTGGATTACTATAAACAGATTATCTTAACCTTCACCACTAATCTAAAAACTAGAATGCCATTGTTTATCCTATTAGCCTGCATTTACCATTATAGTGATCTGTCATAAAAAAAACCATAACACTTACTAACTTAGCCACAGACCTAGAACTATCCCACATGAAAATTATAGCTTGCCTTGTTTAGCTTGCCTTGTGTGTGTGTGTGTGTGTGTGTGTGTGTGTGTGTGTGTGTGTGTGTGTGTGTGTGTGTGTGTGTGTGTGTGTGTGTGTGTGTGTGTGTGTGTGTGTAAAATCCTAAACTTTACCAGTAATTTTGTTTCATACTGGACGTATCTGGACACAGCACCAACTGCAGAGCCACTGCTGGAGTAGATAAGGAGAGAGCAATTGCAGGCCTCACTGAAGGAGAAATGGATTTCAGCTCTGTATGAACGACTGAGTGCACACACACACACACACACACACACACACACACACACACACACACACACACACACACACACACACACACTTCACTGTTAGAAATCAGAAGCACATATCCCATCTAGCATTTCAGCTTCTGGATTGATATCAAGCCAGCCAAGATGGTGCAACCTCTCTCTCTCTCTCTTTGTCTGGCTTTTCCTCATACTTCCACTGGAAGTGAATTTGTGTGTGTGTGTGTGTGTGTGTGTGTGTGTGTGTGTGTGTGTGTGTGTGTGTGTGTGTGTGTGTGTGTGTGTGTGTGAGAGAGGGAGAGAAAGAGAGAGAGAGAGAGAGAGAGAGAGACCCTGACAACAGTCACATTTGTAAATCAGTTTTCTTTCTCTCACACGCTCTCCCTCTCAGTCTTAATCCCTCTCTCTTTCTTCTCTTTCTCTCTCTTTCGGAGCTTTCTGAGGGCGGGTCAGAGAGATCTGAACCTGCACATTCTTGTGCAGCTGTGCAAGGCTCACATGGTAACCAGTGAAATGCAGAGAGAGGGAGAGACAGAGAGAGAGAGAGAGAGAGAGAGAGAGGGAGAGAGGGAGAGAGAGAGAGGGAGAGAGGGAGAGGGAGAGAGATGCAAGTTTTAACCTGACTCCCCAAGAGCAAATGCCAGAGATTGAGAAAGAGAGAGAGAGAAATGGAGGCTGGTTTTGTCCAACCAGGACAACTTTCCTTGAAGGTGAGACCTAAATATGAAGCTACACCTATATCTGTGTGTGTGTGTGTGTGTGTGTGTGTGTGTGTGTGTGTGTGTGTGTGTGTGTGTGTGTGTGTGTGTGTGTTTGTCTGTGTGTGTGTGTGTGTGTGTGTGTGTGTGTGTGTGTGTGTGTGTGTTTGTGTGTGTGTGTGTGTGTGTGTGTGTGTGTGTGTGTGTGTGTGTGTATCTGGTTTCTCCTCCCGAGTTGTATATGCGACGCAGAGTCTTTCATCCCCTGCCCTGTATTTACTCTCTTAATGAGGTGGGAGGGACACCCTTATGTGATTGACAGCTATGTACTCCCCTCTCATTTACTGGCCCACCACACACACACACACACACACACAACCTGTTTCTCACCTTTCACTAGTTTTAATTCTCTTGATGCCTTTTCAATCATTATTTTTCAGCATGGATTTAAATTCTATAAGTGTTCAATATACACCTGCTGTATTGGATTCATCCCTGTTCAGTGTTCAATGAAGTACAGGCAAAAGTTTGTTGACACCCGAATATAAGATTGGTACGTGCTTCTTTTTGAACACCACATTCCACATTTAGTCTCCATCTGCTCTTTCGATAAGCTTAACTCTTCTGGGTAGATGTTCCATGAGTTTTTTTATGAGATTTAGATAAAATTCAGCCACACGGGTGTTGGTAAAGTCAGGTCCCCTATGAGGAGGCCTGGGGTGCAGTGAACATGACAAATTCTAGATCTTCTAGGGTTGTAGATCTATATAGAAACCAGGAGATCTTCCACATCTTCCAACCCATGTAAAGCATATCTTTTTGGAGCTGGTTTTGTGCACAAGGGCATTGTCATGTTGGACATTTCCATGCTACCATATCCAAAGACATCCTGTCCAATTGTGTGCCTCCAAATTTGTGGGAAAGCTTTGGGATAGAACCACATATGGCTGGAAATTCCAGGTGTCCCAATACTTTTGTCCCTATAGTGTAGATTTAATGAGGATATTCTGAAAGCCATAACCTGGGCTGGATTTGCTTTATAAAAGATTTATGATCAAACTCTTGATGTCACCCAACTAAGGATGGGTTCCCCTTTTGAGTCTGGTTCCTCTCAAGGTTTCTTCCTCATAACATCTAAGGGAGTTTTTTCCTGCCACAGTCGCCACGGCTGCTCATCAGGGATAAATACACACCATTCACCTTTACTGTTGATTTCTGTAAAGCTGCTTTGAGACAATGTCTGTTGTGAAAAGCGCTATACAAATAAACCTGACTTGACTTGACTTGAAATAAACTTGACTTAAAACTGCCACAACTGTAATCGCTACTGCAATCTAAATCAAAGGATGTCAATCCTTATTGTCTCTATGCTTCTCTAATTCAGATTGCGCAGTTTGTTCATAATTTAAAAAAGTGTATACCATCTGATCATGTCGGTAGAAGGTCCATCAGAGCATGGTCTATGTTCTGTCTCACACAGGAGTCAACAAAATACTGTGAAATTGTCATGACTCACTTATCCAGGCTTTGTCAATGAAACTGCCCGAACTAGCAAGCTAAAATAACTAGCTAACAAACATGCAAGTTTCTAGACAATATATAGCTAATCGTAACCACTCTAGAGTTTCAAAAATGTACACATACTTGTTACTTGCTTGTTTCAGGAAAAGTTTTCTTTCAGTAGAAAAAATTACTTCATACAATACGAGACAAACACAAGTACAATGCAGACAAAGTTCTGAGAAATGTCACGCACGTTAAATTTCTCTGGATTCTCTGGATTTCTCGAAAAAAATTGCCTCAATTTTTTACGAGTTTAAATATTTTAAATGTTTATTTTAAAAGTACCCAAGTATTTTTTTTTTATAATGGTAATGGTAATGAAAATGAAGACAATGGCAAGGTTTAAATGTGAAAACAAACTTTTCCTGAAAATGTCCTTCACTATGTGTAAGACTTCAGCTCGTGTCCATGACTAGCCTCACACCGTTTGCTAACACACTCTTCAATAGTAACGTATGATAAATGATGTTAGCTAGTTGGCTACTGGGATCAATGCCAGTCTAAACCAAGATTAGCAAAAGAACAAGCTGAATGTATCAAGCGTAGCTAGGTTTACCGCTTCTGATTGATTGATTATGTTAGCTACATGTATATAATTCATGTCTTGTTCTAAATGTATTAGACTTTTTTTTTTTCACCATGAGGAAATTATTAACTCTCTCTTAGTTTTCAATTTCCAATGTCATTTTGATTCCAGATATCTATCTATCTATCTATCTATCTATCTATCTATCTATCTATCTATCTATCTATCTATCTATCTACCTATCTATCTATCTATCTATCTATCAAGTTGTATATTGTTTACAGGACTTCTTTTTCAATGTCCTCACATCTGTCTTTTTTCCCCATTCTATAGCAGTCCCACTGCAAAAAGCAGATGTTGATGTTTTCTATCATTTCCCAGTTGTAGAGTGAAAAGCTTTTACCACCATGTTTACACGCATTTGACAGTGTGCACTTGCATGTCTTTGTGAATGAGTGTGCATTATCTATGTATACACATGACGTACATGACAGGAGGAATGAGTGGTCTGACCTGAGGGTGGGGCGGGAGGATATACAGTACAGTATGTTTCTTACTAATGCGTGAATCGCAATATACAATTATTTATTTGTAAAAGAATAAGTGACATTATAAATGTCACTGAAATTGTCTGAAAAACACGAAGGAATTTTGTGTGTAAGGATTGTAATCGTTTAAAAATTGCATTCCGACGTATAGATTTAGTGCATGAATTCCAGATATTTTATAAGTCCACAAACCACAAATGAACCAGGTGTCAACTTTATACACACTTTCTCACACATTCCTTATACTGTGTTTGTACCCTGGAGGATGGACAACTGGAATTATATTCTATGATAGTCATTCATGAGTCCTATGTTTGTCCTGAGCAATTAAACTACAGGTTCCTGTAAAAAGAAAATTCAGGAACTGCAAATCATCTGGTTTTCTAGAATGTTCTGCATATCGTGCTTTTAAGATAGATAGATAGATAGATAGATAGATAGATAGATAGATAGATAGATAGATAGATAGATAGATAGATAGATAGATAGATAGATAGATAGATAGATAGATAGATAGATATTTTTTATTGTCATTATCAGGTACACCAACGAAATGCTGTTAAGCATCTACCAGAAGTGCAAATAGTAACAATTGTGCAAATTGACATAAATATATAAATATATCTACTACAAATAAATATAAAGGTGCCTGGCAGCATTGCCTTTAAAAATCCTCATTGAGTAAAAGTATAGATGCCTTACTGCAAAACATTACAATTTACATTACAAATTAAAACCCGCCAATTCCAATACCACTTGAGTAAAAGTCTTCTAGTATCTGATTGGAACATACATTTCAACAAATATTTGACTCATATTGAATGTAGGCTCCAAGATGCAATAGTCCTCAACACCAAGACACATGTTAATGAAAAACAAAGTATGATGAAAAAGCACTTCACTGCATGTCGTACCCTGTATTTATGTGTATGTGACAAATAAAATTTGATTTGATTTAAAAACCAAAAACAGTTGATTCGTGAGGTTTTATTCCCAAAAATACGAATCAAATTGTATACCTGAACACTGCATAAACCAACACAACAACCTCGTCAACAAGCCAGAATGAAGCAAAGATCAAACAATTCGGTCAACAACAAAAAAGATAAAGTAGTAAAGCGATCTTCCAAAAAAAGGATCTTCGATTAACAAATAAAATGACAGTCTCATGTCACAAAGAAAAAGAACCATCAGTATTCAAAGGACAAATAAATTAAAAGGTCATAATTGTAGATAAAGCTGCTAAATTGTCGCTCACAGGCAGCAGATATGGACAGGGGAGTGTTGAGCCTTAATGATGATCAGTAGAGTAAAAGTTGAATATCTTTAATACTCAGTGACACTAGAAAGTAGCCAAAAAAAAAGTACAGTAACGAAGTACATTTACTCAAATACTTTACAAAGAAATGTGCGGGACCTGGTGAGTCAGTACATTCAGAATCTATATACATACTGTATATATAAACATACACATCAAGTAATAGTAATAACATGCCTATATAATGGGTTATATAGAGTTAGAATAAGGAATATGTACATTGTATGTACAACTGTTTAAAGTTATACACAGTGTATAAACAGATGATAAATAGAGATTAGGATCATTTAGGATACACAGTAAATACACAATTATATACAGATCCATCACAGGATGAGGACCAACACCCAATGGTGTACATGGTACTGACCAACACTGGGTATTTGACCACTGTTTTTGTCTTTCTATCAATGCTGTAACAATTTCTAGTTGTGGGAAACGGTGCATTTTTAATTTGTGTGTAAAAAATGTTCATTGGAAAAAAATGGTTGATTCACTGTCACTGGTGTGAGGGGATGTAAACTTTTGAACTAGATGATCGTGCAAATTTATATTATGCGAAATTAGTTTGTAAACCTGTGATCTATTCTGTATGCGGATCTTTTATTAGGAATGTATAAACTTGTATGGGATGAACATTGCAAAGTTATAAAGCACTCCAGCTGTTTTCCACTGCATCCAAAGGGAGAAGCAGAAGTTCAAACAGACTGTTTTATGGAACTATTCATAGTAACTGTTCACTCCAATGCTAATATACTGGATTATGATTTTTCTCCTTCCTTTAAAGACCGGAAGTAGTCCAAATTTGCATGGAACTGACATTTCTCATTACTGTTTTATTCCATTTTATTTGTCAATCTATGTAAAGGTCGGACAGACCATCCTCTTGCGAATACACACTCGGGCCAACACTCTCCTTCACACACACACACACACACACACACACACACACACACACACACACATCTGCGCCTCGTTCATTATGTTAATTAAAGCCGGTTGTGATTTAAAGTAAAACGGGGTCTCTCTTTACACGCACCAAAATTAAAGCCTCGTCCCCGTGCGCGCGCGTGCGTGCGTGTGTGTGTGTGTGTATGTATGTGTATTGAAACGTCACTTCAAGAGCTTACCAATACACTCCAACACTTTCTTTCTTTCTCTTTCTTTCTCTTTCTATCTTTCTTTCTTTCTTTCTTTCTTTCTTTCTTTCTTTTTATTTTTATTTTTTCAGCCCAATCTAACACAGCGCAATTATTTTTTCGTTTTCAATCCAGATGTGTTTCCTCTTGTTTTATCCCCTTCTTATTTATTCTGTTGCTTCTTCTTCTTTTTTATTATTCTAAAGCAATAGTGTGTGCGGTGCAATCGAATGCCTTTTTAATTTACACTTTTAAACACAACAAAGAAACATGCATATATTTGTTCATTATTGCGTGAGTTATTCTGGAGCCTCGTGGAGCAGGAAATGCGCAATTTTCATTCCCAAAAATTCACAGATTGACCCAAGATGTATGTTCACTAAAAATTCAAAAAAGTAAAAAATTTAAAGAAAGAAATCACAGTAGGAACAGCATGCGCGCGCCTTACCTGTGCCAAAAGTCCCGCTCGGGAGGAGGGACAAAGTTGCATCTTTTTTTTTCAAGTGCGCAATTTATTGATTATTAATTTTTTAAGGCGAAATTTTGATTATTTTATTGCCCCAGGAATCTGTGCGACTCTTCCGTTCCTCGTGTATCTGAAATGAGATGTGAAATGTTCCGCGTTTTATAAATAAAAATATAAAACGAGAGAAACTCGTAATGGGTTTGTTGTTGCGCGCGTCTCCGCAGGTGTTTAACTGACAGAGAGGAAGAGGAGGATGTTCAAATAAACATGTCCTCGTGCCTTTTTTTTCCCGATTTGGCCTGAGGGGATTTTATGCATCGTCGTTTTAATAAGTGCGGACAATTTTTTACAAGCAGGAGTAAAAAAGGCGCATGACGAGGCCAATCCCAGGCCGGGGTTTTAGCGGCTTTGAAAACTAAGGAAACTCCGGGATTACACACACACACACACACACACACACACACACACACACACACACACTGGGACAATAGCAATAGCTGCTCAAATATCTTCATACACAGTCATATCGATTCAAATTATTGTTTTGCTTCTTGACATTTAACTTTTTTTTTGAACGACTCCAGAAATTGACTGTAGGTCAAAAATAAAACTGTGTGAAATGTTTTAGTCTGTAAAACGCACTGCTTGGAAGCCTGTTGGTTAAAATAGATTAAATTTGACATATAATAATAATAATAATAATAATAATAATAATAATAATAATAATAAATGAACAAAAAGTCCATGGTTCTGAAGTTTCCAGCATATAAACACTGTTTATTGGGTTACAATTTCTGGCCGAATAAATAAAATAAAACAAAATAAAATATATCATTTCAATATATGAAAATCTGTACAGAATTTGTGCTGAAGGTTTGTGTCGTCTGATTTTTTTTCTGATACGAGAAAGAAGTGAAAAAAAAGAAAACGCACAGTGGTATTTTTTTTTAAAGACATTTGCGCAAACAAAATCGATTTTATATTTAAAACAAGGCAACTCGTTTTAACTTATTACACACACACACACACACACACACACACACACACACACACACACACACACACACACACACACACACACACATATACGCCTATATATATATTAATGTATTATATATTTTGTGGGGTTTTTTCGTTTAATAAAAAAAGCTCGGTTAATTCTATATGTATATATATACAAATTTTTTTTAATTTTTTGTTGATGTTTTTACATTTTGGTAGATGCAGATTAAGGGGCCTGCAATACATTGTAATTAGAAAAGTTTATATTTCCACATCTAAAATAACCCTAATTATGTAACATATCGTGTGTGTGTGTGTGTGTGTGTGTGTGTGTGTGTGTGTGTGTGTGTGTGTGTGTGTGTGTGTGTGTATTTTGGGTTGTTCTAAGATAAAAACAACTCCTCCACTTTAATGAGTTTAAATACATTTTTAAAAGAGTGTATGTATTTCTTTGCTTTTCTCTGCTTTTTTTTTTTTTTTTTTTTTGCACGTCGACCCGCTCGATTCGCGCGGTGGGTCATCGTGACGTCACAACGAACCTGCCGCCTCTCTGGTTGGTGATTGGCCGGGCGCGCTGAGTCGTAAGGAGCCGCGCGCGCTCTGATTGGCTGCGGCGGGCGGTCCCACAGGTATGCTTTTACTCATAGACGGGACGTCGGGGCAAAAAAGTGATCAATCCCCAATTGGACAACATTTTGGCAGTCCTGCGCGCGCGGATGTGAGAGAAGATCGAGGGCGTTTGGGGCTCTGGTTATTTTGTGATAGAAAAAAAAAAAAATCAAGGACTATTTTGGTGTTTCTCCTCTGATTTCTTTTCACCGTCAAATAAACATTTCGTGTGGCGTTTTGGCGTAAACACCGGGATTTCCTTATCAGGGAGTGTGTGTACGAGTGGAGACTCACCAGGTAAGAAACTGCCCTTAATCCAAATTTATTTTCTTGTTGTTTCGTTTATTAAAAAAAAAACCGAGTGTGTTGTGCATTAAAAATAATCACGTGTTCAAGCTCACGCTGTTTTTGGTTCAGGAAACAGTTTTGCGACATGCAACTTTTTTCAATACACTTCGGTTAGCGAATGTGCGTTTCACCCCCACCCTCCAAATTAATTGTGCAAATGTGTCATTGTTTATGCAGCTCGTAACTGCTGCGTGAAAAAGCGACGAGAGTTTGGGTTTGGGGGTGGGGGGTGTTTTTTTGGGGGGTTTGACTCGGTTTACAGAGTCGATAAGGTTTCTGGCTGTAAATGAAGGAGCCCCCCACCACCACCGCTACATAAACCCACCCCCTCTGAGTCTAATCTAAATGGCTAAGACGGATCATTTGCACAGTTGCTGCTGATTTACATTTGGTTTAAATCAGTGGATTCTTTTGTCTGTCTGCTCTAAACGAGGGCTGATCCATACGAATGCGCGCGACAATCAAAAGCGCACCATGTCGTTTAACCAAAAACTTTGTCTTTAAAAAACAAGTGATTTGGTACAAAACTTCGACATGACAAAAAAAAAAAAAAGCTGCGAAACGAGTTCGGATCCTCACAGATCATTTCGTCCAGGAGCCTAAAGCACAAATTCCACTCGAGTCTAAAGTCTTACATTAGTTTTTGTTGTTTTATAAAATCTTTTATTTTTTTATAATAATAAAGTTTTTGCTTTTTTTTAAAAAAAAAAGGTCAGTCCTGAACTTCAATTAAAACTTCAATTCAATTAGAACATTTAGAAAGCGTTTAATGTCTGATCTTAATTTGTTTTTAAAACTTTTGTGCGTAACTGTTGAGACGCGCTTGTGCGCTCGCGTTCACGTAGCAGAGCCTGAAATATGGCACGCATGAGCATTTCTATTTGTAAAATGTAAATTCGGTTTATTGGCCACTACATAATAAAATGAGTTAAAAATAAACCCTATACAATTAAAAAGTAAATGTAACTGATCATCACATTTATCGATCACTAGATGTATTTATTTATTTAATTTAATAAAAGCTGAAAGTTTGAGAGTTTGTGTTTGTAGATGTGCAGAAAGTGTGAACGGCCAATTAGTGTGTGAAGTCGTGCTGATTAGTGGAGTGTGAAATGAGGTGATTAGGACGCTGTTTATATTTCTGATTGATCCCTAAAGGACAAGTCAGCGTTTTTCTTTCTTTCTTTCTTATGGATTTTTTAGCAGTCAGGATAATTTTGTTATCGGGATAATTAATGGTCGAGACCTGCATGATGTCGGGGTTTTCTGTGAAGTCCAAACAGAAGATGTTTTAAGCGTCATTAATATTATCAATTCAGATTCCAACTCTCTCTCTCTCTCTCTCTCTCTCTCTCTCTCTCTCTCTCTCTCTAATTTATTATTAGATAAAGATTCAACACTATCAATAAATATTGATTATTGTATTTGTTCCTCTAGTTGTAATCGGAAACCTATTTTTCCACACAGTTACTTGTAAACTGGTATTTAATTTATTTACATTTATTCACCTACTTGTTTTTAAAAAATAATAAATCAGAGGTCTTATAACTATAACAAATATAGATTTTTTTTTTACTATTACATGTACAATCAATTTAATCCGGATTATTGAGCAAGTGTGGGATTTATTAATGAATGTCTTTTTTTTTAGCAAGATCTTTTAGACGAGAAACTTAAACAAGAAAAGTACAGAAAAGAAAAAAGGCCTAACGATTCACAAGAAGAAAATGATTCAGATTGATATATGGATTCGATTTTTTTTTTTATTATTAACTTTATGGGAGGGGAAAAAACTCAACTTTTAAATTGTCTTTTATTATTTTGAAATATACATTTTGTTTTATCCTGATTAATCATTTATTATTATTATTATTATTATTATTATTATTATTATTATTATTATTATTATTATTATCAGCAGTTCACAGGTCGGTATTCACTAAACTTTCATTCATCACCTCGTCTACTGATTTATTGATGAAATGTGTGTTTCTCCCTCCTCTTTTCCAGGTGTGTGTGTGTGTGTGTGTGTGTGTCAGCTCGGCGGGGAGACTCGGACCCTCCAGCGCGGACTCCGCCGTACCCCCACACGAGCTGCGAGAATGATGTCATACCTCAAACAGGCCCCGTACGCCGTCAACGGCCTGGGGCTCGGGGGGGCGCCCATGGAGCTCCTCCATCCTTCTGTCGGGTATCCGGGTACGCGTACAGCTCTCTCTCTCTCTCTCTCTCTCTCTCTCTCTCTCTCTCTCTCTCTCTCTCTCTCTCTCTCTTTTTCTCTCTCTCTCTCTAATAATAATGCTAAAGAAATAACAGTGAAATAATGATGCTAATAAAATGAGAAGATCCTGGAAGATGGATTTTAAGAGACTTTTCGTATTGTATAATAAACGGATCTTTTCGGAAAATGCACTCAGGAACCGTGTTAATAATTACAAAGTGTTTTTATCATTCTTTATCATTGTCTAATTGGTTCAATTTTAAATTATTATTACATTAAAAAAGGGGAAAAAAGGATAAACGACGTTTAATTTAACGGGATTTTTGAAAGGGCGCTTGGGAACTTCTTAAAAATGGCAAATGTGTGTTAAAAAGTAAAACAAAAAAATTGTAATAAACAGATTCCTAATTTTGGAGTTTTTCTTTAAAGTAATAATAGTAAAATTAAAAATCCTGTACGAAAGGGAATTTTTTTTGCCGAATGTTGAATTGGCCGAAAAGTCCGCAAAAGTCCATAAAAACCTACCAAACATATTATATATATATAAATATATATATATAAATATCCGGATTGAAAAAAAACTTGGATTGAAAAAACTAAACAAAAAAGCCGAGCAATAATCGAATAAAAAACTGAACAACAAGGAGTCGGACAACTAAATTTCTTATGTAGAAATGCGCGCGTGTATACACACACACACACACACACACTCACACACACACACACACACACACACTCACACACGCACGCACGCACGCACACACACACACACACACACACACACTCTATAATTCCATTACGTTTTATTTCTGGCTTCACATCCTTCACGCGCAGCCTGTTGAGATGAACTCTTACTAATTCTCAATAAGAAGCTCTTTGGTGTGTAGATCATCGTTTGATTCATTTTTTTTGCAAATTTAGCAAATACAAATCAATTTTGAGCTGGAATATATCGACAGTAACTGTTCCAAACATGAAAAGCATAACTTTCAATTTGTACTGTTGCACGCAAAGTAATAAGAATAGACTTCCCAAGTTTTGATTCCCAGACCAGCCTCATGCTGGGATTTAAAAATGCACATCACACCACTGAAAATTTTCCTGGGATTTACAGGGGATCTAAACGAAATGTATCTACTAATACACTCAGATGAATCTGCCTGTGCTAGTAAAACTTTCATGAAGTGTTCAAAGGCTTGAGTAAATAATTAGACTAATTCAGAATTTACTCTATAACAAGTATATATATTTTTTATAAATAAATACATGAGAGAAAATGAAAAAAAAACCCAGCCAAAAAAATAATTGTAGGAAAATTATAGGGATATATTTGGAGAAAATGGTTAGAGAACATTTAGGCTCTAGAAAATGAAGGGCACAAGCTTACAATTTACAAGAAATAATAATAATAATAATAATAATAATAATAATAATAATAATAATAATAATAAACACTAAATTAAATACACTTATATCTGTAAACAGTTTATTGTAAATTGCTCTATATTATATGTATAATTTTTTTTTTTAGGAATTGGTCAACCTTGTTTATTAAATGTTTAATTGTTTTTCACTTTTAAAGCTAATCCCCGGAAGCAGAGGCGGGAGAGGACCACATTCACTCGCACTCAGCTGGACATCCTGGAGTCTCTGTTCGCCAAGACACGATACCCAGACATCTTCATGCGAGAGGAGGTGGCGCTCAAGATCAACCTGCCGGAGTCCAGAGTACAGGTAAGGGCATGTATGTGGTGTGTGTGTGCACCGGTGTTCACACGAAATTAAGACACGTACCATTTCCAGTGGCATCATATTACACTAGCAACATATGAAAATGCCATTATATTCCAGTTGCATATTATTCCAGTATTATCCTATTCTAGTAGCATCTTGTTCTAGCGGCATCATATTCCAGTATCAACTAACAAAGTGGCATCGTATTTCAGTGGCATTATAATCCAGTAGCATAATATATTTGAATACTATCAATTTCCAGTATCAATATATTCCAGTAACATCATTTTTCAGTAGCATCATTTTTCAGTAGCAACCAAATTCCCTAGCAACATTTGAAAGTGGCATCAAATTCCAGTGGCATCATATTCCAGCACTATCATATTCCAGTATCACAAAATTATCATATTATATATATTAAAATCCAAGTACTATTGAATTTCAGTGGCAGCACATTTTAGTACTCATATTCTGGTGGCATCATATGCCAGTACTATAATTTTCCAGTAGCAACTAGCAAAGTGGCATCATATTCCAGTTGCATCGTATTAAAGCACTATCATATTTCAGTGGCAGCATATACCAGTACTGTACTACCATAATCCAGTGGTAGCATGTTCCAGTAGCATCATATAAATGTGGCCATCACCAATAAATCATGGATATTAGAACAGATTTGAGAATTTAATAATCTCAGTATTCAATTGTTAGACAAATATGCCACTATTCTTAAGCTTTCCATCATCAAAACACAAATTCACGTAAAAAATGTAGGTCTAAAAGCAGCAACTTCAGACTTCTACATACGATACGGTACAATTTCGATTCGATATTCAAACGACGATACAACCAAGTGGAAATGTGACTACTTATTGATAATTTGGAGCAGGATTCTGATAAATTAAAATAATGCATAAATGGATTACAAAAGTGCCGGCCTATTTAGTTTATCTCCACGTGAGTTATTTACCACCTTTTAGGGCAAAGCATCAGTTCAGACTATTGGATCCTCAATATTCATGTCATGTTTCATTGGTTTATGAATCTCAAAGCGGGTTGAAATATTCAGAACGCAAACATAATTGTGCTTTTCATACTTTTAAGTTTATTCACTTGAGCTGATTTAGTCAAATATGCTTGACTAAACAGGTGATGGAGTTAGAGTGATCCCTGAAAATCACTGGTGTATAATATGAAGCAATATTTAGAGATTTTTATGGGTGACTGGGTTTATATGACTGTGCCTTGGAGCAGGAAAGTACTGTTGCAAGGGAAAGATAATAGATACCATACTGTCTTGTCACTATTTCCATTTGCTTCTGCTAATCTCTTTCCCTGTTGCATGGACACTCCTACATTTCCAGTCCTACCATATTAGATTCATCTGTTAACTTCATGTATTTCCTGGAAACCTAGGGTGCATGGTACACCTGCGTTATATTGTGTACTTATGCGTTCTCTCCCTGACCAGGTGTGGTTCAAGAACCGAAGAGCGAAGTGCCGGCAGCAGCAACAGAACAGCAACAGCAGTAACACTGGCAGCGGTGCAAAAATCCGGCCTGCTAAGAAAAAAGCCTCTCCCTTACGAGAGAGTCCCGGTTCAGAGAGCAGCGGCCAGTTCAGTCCTCCGGTGGTGTCAAACACCAGCTCGTCCTCATCGTCCTCCTCATCCTCTTCAAACTCAAACCTGGGTGGACTAGGTATGAGTAGTAGCTCCTCATCTGGGGCCACTCCTGTGTCGTCTATCTGGAGTCCCGCCCCTATATCACCCCTTCCAGCTCCTCCGACCATCCCAGACCCAGCGCCTCCGACCAGTGCGTCGTGCATGCAGCGTGCGGTTTCAGGAAGTGGAGGCCCAGCTGGGGTAGCCTCCTTCCCTGTTTCCTACAACCAGACGCCCACTTATGCCCAGAGTTACCCCAGCACTGCGTCCAGCTCATATTTCGGAAACATGGACTGTAGCTCATATTTGGCGCCCATGCACAGCCACCACCCGCATCACCCCCAGCTGAGCTCCATGGCAGGCACCGGGGTGTCTGGACACCACACGCACCCGCATCACCCACACCACCTTGGGCAGAGCAACGGGCACCACCCTCACCATCACCCGCACGCACACACGCACCAGGGCTACGGTGGTGCAGCACTCCCCTTCACCTCCTCAGACTGTGTGGATTACAAAGACTACAAAGACCAAGCTGCTTCACCATGGAAACTAAACTTCAGTGCAGACTGTTTGGACTACAAAGACCAGGCAGCTTGGCGCTTTCAGGTCCTGTGAGAAGTGTTTTTTTTTAAGCATTTTAGGGTTTTTTTTGTTTCTTTCGAAAGCCACCAAAACCATCAGTTGTGCTCTAAAGACTTGATGAAGGAGCCAGCTGGAAATGGATCTCGAGGTGGAAGTCTTCCAGTGGAGGAGATATTTTAGACAATTCTAGACTGATGTTGCAGGATTAATCCCAGGCCAAAGGTCTTTGGCTCTCAAGTCTGACGTTGGTATGCCTTTACCGCCTTAAACAAGACGGAAAAAGCCCTCGCTGGGAAGTAAAGAGGGGTAAAAACTAAGTACTGTCCCTTCTCCCTTCCTGATGTGTATCCTGGATTAGCTGTAATTGGGCTGTAATTGGGTACACTAAACAGATCCACATATTCCCTCTCCATCTCCTTGCCTTCCTCAATCCACGGCAACTCGCTGCACTTGAACTTCTTGTGTGTCTATGAAGGCAATAAATACAAACTAAAATTATTCAGTGCGATTGTCTTGCAACAGAGAAAAACTCAAATGTGAACCAAACTTTTTTCTGTGAAATGTAAAAAAAAACAAAAAAAAACGAACTGACCCTTTTTTTTGCGTTATGTTCATGAAATAAAATATGTTTTAAATCAAATGGAATGTTTTTTCTATATCACCTTAACAATGAGCAAACCCAAGTCGTATGTTTGAAGAAATACTTTAGCTTTAATTACATTTATTTAAAGAAAATGTATTTGGGGATAGAAATGGAAGTCATGCTAAATCTAAATCTAAGTTCTAAAATATAAATAATTAATCAAAAAGAAAAAAATTTTTTATATATATATATATATATATATATATGAGCATGTAAAAAAATCTGGGTTTTGTCATGGTACTGCTGTTGCCATTTCACATTTAAAAATTTTTTTTTTTTTATAAAAGATAAAATCAAATAGAACTTTATTCATCCTGAATGAAATTATTTTGCCAGAGACTGCTTTAGATTACAAGAAAAATAAATAGAATTGAAAAGAAAAATTAAGTGAAACATTCTATGTAAAATATAAAACTTTTTAGTAAAAAAAAAACATTAAGAATTAAGTATTCTATTAAATTTTATCAAATGCTGGTTTTGTAAAAAAAAAAATAGTAAAAAAAAAACAAAAAACAGGGCAGAGGTGCCCAAAATATTTTCCATGAATCGGCAAAAAAAAAATCAAGCTTAATTGACAGCCATGGGCCGAAAGCAAAGGTTACATGTAAGTCAAAATTTTTTTTTGGCCATACTTTGAGAAAGCTGAATAATGTAAATATGTACATTCAATTTTGGAAAAAAAAAATGTTCAACTGTACATTTGTTTTTATTTAACATCTTTTGCAGCATAAAAAAAAAGATCTGTGTAATTTAAATTTCCCACTTTTTTTCCTCTTCTCATATATAGAATAAAGGGGTCAAATATAAGGTCACCACAAGCCAACAAGGACCTAGTTTGGACCTGGGACCAAGTCTATGTCCTAAACACACAGTGAACTCGCGTTTAAACTGGGCACAAGTCATACATTAGTACAGGGTGAAAATAAAGTTCTGACTACAGGGAAGAAAAGGAATTATGAAGCTGTACAGTAAAGTGACTGTAGCTCCACTAAAATAAATGTTAGATCTGGAAAGATGAGACATTTGCAAGTGATTAAAATACTGTGCTTGAAGTGTGTGGAGCAGAATACGGGTCAGGGAGCTACTTTATTTGCCTATTTGTAACTTTAAAAACGTTTTCTTATCGTTCCACCAGGAGACATTTTGACACATTTTAAATTTCATCAGTTGAAATGAGAAACCTGACAAAAAATTCTGATAGTGATGGTCAAACTCCCATCATCTTCATATATATATATGTATATGTAAATGTATGTATATATATAAATGTATATATATATATACATTTAATTCATTTAATTGATTGTGTACAAGTGTCTGCTATTTGCTACATCAGTTGTTTTTGTCATGTTGATCTAAATATATCATTGAATGCAAAATGGTTAAACCAGTTGTCAGAATCTGTCATCTAAAATTTCTATTCAACTTGGGGTTTTTTTTGTTTTTTTGTGTAAATGTGTTGAATTGATGAATTGTGCAGATGAATCTTGAATGTGACTAATGAAGGCGAATGAACAGCATCAGATCGACTAATGATCCACCAGTTCTCTAAAATTAGTCAAAGCTAAATCTCGTGAACCTTCAATTAGAGACAAAAACAGAATTACAATTTCTAAAAATGTGAACGATCAAGAAACGAAATACTGAAACTGCACGCCGTCATACTGACAACACGACTAAACATTTTGACGATGTTGTTTATGAACACTGCAGTTTTTCTCAGCTGCTTGGGAGCATTTTCTAGAATCATCCTTATTTGCAAACCAGTGAGTGCATTTCTTAAAACAATGTGTACAAACAGCACAACACACTGGATTCTTTTTGCAGAAGTCTGTACTTGTCTCAAAATCCTAAATTCATCTCTCAAAAGTAAGTATTCGTTTGTTTCTTAGTTGTTCATCCATTTTCAGAATTTGTAATTCTGTGTTTTGCTCCGTCTCTATTCGAATGTTCACGAGATTCACTGTTGACCTGTTTCAAAGAACTGGTTGATTATTGGTTGATCTGATGCCATTCTCTTGCCTTCATTAGTGACATTCAAGATTCATCTGCACAATTCATCAATTCAGCACATTTACAACAAAGTATGATAGAAATTCTAGATGACAGATGATGACGACTGGTTTAATCATTTTGCATTCAATGACGTACACAATGAACTGATGCTAAGATGTTTTTGGAGGTTAAAACTATTCAAGTGAAACCAGTATAATATATTGTGATCAACATGAACATAAACAAGTGATAATGTAGGAAACAGCAGACACTCGTACGCAATCAGTTCAATGATGTACAAAAGCGTTCGCGATTTGATGAAAGCAACAAGAAATGTTCTTATGATGTGCTCAAGTGACGAAATGATGTGGAGGTTGAACGAAGAGTTTTGAGAATATTTCATTTCTGATCTAAGAAACGATCCAACGCGACTAAGAAAAACTGTAACAAAAAGACTTCTGATGGGAACGAGATGTTCATTGTGACAAATACTTTTGAGAGATGAACTAAGGGTTTGGAGAAAAGAACAGGCTTTTGAAAGAAATTTAGTGTGTTGAACAATTTGTACAAATGCACTTACTGCAAATATCAAGGATGATTCGAGAAAATGCTCCCAAGCAACTGAGAAAAACTGTCGTTTTCCATCCTGTACTCTGGTTATAATGATAATAAAAGCCATATGGACTGGACCATTCATTTGATAAGAAAAGCAATTTGTGTGTGTGTGTGTGTGTGTGTGTGTGTGTGTGTGTGTGTGTGTGTGTGTGTGTGTGTGATATTTGGTGGTTTGACGATTCTCTATAGAGTCACGTGTTATTTCAGGGTCTAATTAAGTAATGAAAAGCGCACTGCTACATGTTTTGTTTTTCCTTTCTTTTGCATAGGACACCATGCAATTCCTATATTCCAACTGAGTTGAGGGCATGGACAGATGCATTTCGGTGTGTTTTTATACCTTGAAAATGCCCACTCTTGAAGGTCACACGAGTGACGCACGTGTGCCACGTGACTACGCAGTTTCACGTGGCGGTTATCTGGACGTTTGTGAAGATTTGAGGTTGTTCTCTGGATTTATGACGTCCATTCAAATCGCATCCACACGCAAATCCACACGTTTCCTCTTCCTGTCCAACACTTCGAGCTGCACATGAATTTATTTATCCAACAGAAAGAGGAACAAATCCTGATTTTAATTAACATCGTGCCACATTTGCTTGTGCCCCCCCAGACGTGGGGCAGCTGGGTAAACATGTCAGTGTGTGTGTGTGTGTGTGTGTGTGTGGTTGACAAACAGCTCGGGATTTGCAGTAAATCTGCTCCAAACAGTGCCGCTAATCTTCTGTCAGGCTTAAAGCGCTCAGTTCACTGATTTACCACCAAACACCTGTTTCAGCAGCTCATTACTGCATACAGACATGATACACTTTATTTATTCAACACTGCCATAACACTGAACTCAGATCAGGGACATGATTTACAAGCAGATTTATTGCTTGGAGGAGGACATTCAGATACAACGCAGTGCAGAGCTGCAATACTGACACACAAATGCAATCACTGGTAAAAAAAAAAATAAGAAAAGAAAAAAAGAATAATCATAAATAATCAAATAATCAAATAAAAGAGAAAGAACGTTTAGAAGACCAGTCCTGTTTTATTCAGATGGTTTTTTACACTGTATTCTTTTGAACTGCATTCAATTTATTAGAAACAATTATTGAATTGCATGATTTCTGGGGGTAGGTGGGGGCGGGTGGGGGTTGGGGGTAATTCTGATCTCTTGGCAATTATAATCTCTACAAGCCGACTATCTATTTACTTTGTCATTTACGTACATGATTACCGAACAAACGATAGATAGATAGATAGATAGATAGATAGATAGATAGATAGATAGATAGATAGATAGATAGATAGATAGATAGATAGACAGACAGACAGACAGATAGACAGACATACGGACAGACAGACAGACAGACCGACAGACAGACAGACAGACAGACAGACAGACAGACAGACAGACACTTTTCTACCATCTCTGTGTGTGTCTTTGAGAGATTCCCCAGGGTGAATGAGTCTCTCTGAGGCACTGAAATTTTTCAACAGTACTTTTTTTCTTTCTTTCTTTCTTTCTTTCTTTCTTTCTTTCTTTCTTTCTTTCTTTCTTTCTTTCTTTCTTTCTTGTCTCTCAAAATAATGTTTGTTTCTTGACTTTTTGTTCTCCTCCACCCTGTGCTGCAGTGTATCAACATCCCTTTGTGTGTGTGTGTGTGTGTGTGTGTGTGTGTGTGTGTGTGTGTGTGTGTGTGTGTGTAAATAATTCAGCCTCAGAAATAAAAAACAGGGTGCTGCTACCTCTCTGATTGCACCACAGCCTGAATCTGATCTGATCCTCAGCTCCAAGTGTCATACAGTAACACACACACACACACACACACACACACACACACACACACACACACACACACAGAGACAAGTTTACTGTCTTTATTTATTTTTGTCTTTTGCTTATTTGTCTCTATTTATTTTGGCTATGGTGCGATGGCATCATGATCCAGGGAACCAGATTAGCGTCCCAGGAACCCTCATTGCCTCAGGAGGAAATGTACTTCAGGGAAACCATATCAAATTAGTTTGTATTAAACTGAGCATACAAATCCTACCTGAACGATTTCCATTTGTGAGCTCATAAAATTAAGAATTGCCATTATATATTTTGCACATGCACACATGAGCCCCTTTCTATTGCATGATGTGCACTTTATACCTGCAGTGGTGTAAAGTATTTGAGTAAATGTACTCCGTTACTGTACTGAAGTCATTTTTTGGCTACTTACTAGTTTTGCTGAGTATCAAAAATATAAGAAACGTTGATCTCTAGTTAACTGCATTAATGATTCATTATTATTCATGTATTGTCTTTTTACTCATAATCACACATTCCAGTTCTCAAGTAAGTTCTCACTCTCCAGTGTTCTGTATTGTTTAAAGATGTCACCCAAATAAGGATGGGCATGTAGAAGAGGTTGTTGTTTTGGTTAATGCAGTGTTGAGGTGTACAATATGATTGGTATTTTAGGAAACAAAGCAACTCACAAATCAACATTTTTTTCACTAAAATGAATTGTTGTTGAAGACGTTTGCATCTTTGAGCGTTTGTTCAGTATGAGTCAAACACTCAAGTACTTCACATGAGATACTTTAACTTAAGTCATATTGCAATTTGCGTGTCTTAACTTGTAATGAAGTTTTGCAGTTAGGTATCTTTATTTTTACTCAAGTAGGTTTTTCTGGTACTTTTTACACCTCTGTATATTGTGCACACACATATACACACCTATGCTTTTTGCACTATTTGTAAATTATGTCTTTGTCGGTTTTCTTTATGTCCTTAATTTATGTCGAGTCACAGAGTAAAAATCTCATTTGATGGTGTATCAGACTTTCATTAAACTTTTGAATCCTGAATATGTATGATTTAAATAATTGATAGAATTGTTCATCTTTTGTATCAGGGTTGAATTCCGAAGTTAATTATAGTGCATTTTTTGTTTATTGCTTGTTGGGGACTTAAGACCTGATTTCTTACAATATTACACCATACATAATAAACCACTGAAGAATCATTTTTACATTCAGCTGACGTCTAATTTGGGGGACTAAAGGACTAATTTATCTCCCTGTTCTCCAAGGAGGTAGTCACAGCTCTCTTGTGTTGTCCTCTGGTAATACCGATAGCAAAGGCTTGCACTTACTAAAGTTATCCAACCCTGGCTGCCATGTTTAAAATTACAGGTCATGCTATATCAGGGACAAAATAAGTACAGACAGGCCACTGTGTGGAAATATGAACGGGGCAGCTAGGAGAACTCAGCACGGCATAGTATTACACAGGTCCTGCCCTTCAGTAGAAAGAGCTAATCGGTAAAGATGTTGGTGAAAAAATCCTTTCATATCAAATTCTTAGGCTGATGGGCACAGAGTCCAAAAAAAACCCTTTAAAGTCCAGGGGATGGCATCAAGACCTGTTTTAGCTGCCCCCACATTGAAACCAAAGTCCATGAATTGCAAGAAGTGGAGAAGTGGAGAAATGTTTAAGAGTTGGGACTTTATAGAATGCATTAGATAAGGTCTAGCTCTAGAATTTTCTTTGGAACCAAAGGTTAAATATTTCATTACTGCCTAACAAAGAATTATAAATAAATCTTTGTCCGAATTTTCTTTATCGCACATCTGTGTTTGACTTCCAGTATGTTCGATGTTACAATGTGACACATGTCTGGCCAAGTTTCCCCTATTTTGCATCATCATCTCTATATCAATACTCCGCCCACACATGCAGGTGGAGCCCAGACCCCTCCAAAGCCAGTGTTGTCTTGTGCAAATGGACAGATGTGTCATGACACAGGACTCAAACCTGCCATGCTGCCCCCCATGCCCTCAGCTTCAGATTTTAGATTTGAATAATGAATGAATGTCATTTGGCATGAAAACATTATCGATTGACCCTAGTTGTGGTAAATAAATGTTTCATGCTCATGCATGGTGTCTCAAAGCAAGGAGTGCTAATCAGGAATGAGAAATTTGGAAAACGTACACGTTACAGCAATGGTACATTGACAAAGTGTACATTTTAGTTAGAATTACTAATAGAGTGTTATATAAAAACACTAGCATTCAGTAATTGGTCATTGGAAAAAAAAATTTGTGATCAATAATTGGTCACTGCGAACATCAGTGATTGTGATCAGCTTGTGAGAAAAAGAGGGATCTGTAATCGTTCTTTAGTAATTTATCTTTGAGTTCAATAATGATCAGTATGTGGTCATTGAGAACATTGGTGCGGATTGATTGGTCATTGGGAACATTGGTTATAAGTGATTGTGGTTAGTCTGTGAGAAAAATAGTGATCTGTGATTGGTCATTGAGAACAAAGGTCTTTAGGGATTTATGTTTGAGTAAAATACTGAACAGTAAATGGTCAGTGGGAGCAGCAGTGATCAGTAATTGGTCATTGAGAACATTAGCAAAGAGTAATTGGTCACTGCGACCATTGATTAGATTAGGTTAGATTAGATTCAACTTCATTGTCATTGTGCAGAGTACAAGTACAGGGCCAATGAAATGCAGTAACAATCACTGGTGAAGAATTGGGAATAATTTTGACCAGTAATTGGTCTTTGAGGACACTGATGATCATTGATTTGTCATTTGAAATAATCATGATTATTAATTGGTAATTGTGAACATTGGTGATCAGTGATTGCGATTAGTCTGTGAGAGCAATAGGGATCTGTGATTGACAACAATAGTCTTTAGTGATTTATATTTGAATAGTGTACTTAACGGTGATTGGTCATTGAAAACAACAGTGGTCTGTAATTGGTTGTTTGGAAACAATGGGAATCAGTAATTGGTTTTTCACATTGGTAGTGAATTGAGCAGACCTGCTTGTATAGCTTGGCAGCTGTGAAGTAAGCTGAAGAGCTGTGTTACATGCAGGACCGTCACTTCTTTGAAACGTCTTCTCAGAAAGTCATTAGATATGTAAAATGTCTTGTTGCTAGACACATTTTTTCAACAAATCTAACAACAAGGCAACAAGACTATGGGCACTAGCCTCCCCTACAGCTTAGCCATGTATCTCGACGATAAAACCAAACAAAGACACACCAAACATGTCACGGCTGATTGATTACAATGTTCTACTGTGGATTTTTAGACTAAACTATTTCTTCTACTGTCATAAACTCCAGACTGGAATTTTACAATCTTTCTCGGCCGCAGTGTTCAATTTTGATTTGAACCACCCTGATATTAACCTTTATGATGAGACTTTGCCGCCTCCGCCGTATGTACTTTGTATCTCAGTACTTCTCCTTAGCTGTCGTTTGAATACTTTGAAAACTTTTAAACCATTTCCATTCACACACGGTCTCTGGCGCGTTGTTCGCTTTATCCAGCATCTTTTTTTAAACGTAGACATTTGTATATGTTTGTGTTCGAGTTTTCTGTTTGCCGTGCGTGCCTCTGCAAGAGTGAAAGCTGATCTCTCAGGAGCCTTTGGGTGGTGCTGTCATGGCTTTGATTGGCAGGTCCAGGCAACAGGAGAGAAGTGCAGGATTAACGGCGGCCAAGCATAAACAAAGCCTGAGGTCTGTGGAGTGCCGAGCCCATTCACACACACACAACACAACACCATACAACACACACCCACACACACACACACTCCTACGCATGAGTTTAGTCAATCCTGATATTAAAATTCAATGCCTTTGATAACACTTGAAGTTTGATTAATATTGCTTTACATTTCTTCCCTATTATACAATATAAAATAAATAGTTAATGAACTGAGCCCAATTTCAAACACTGAAACGGAAGGAAAGGTAGTTTTTATGTAAATGTTTGCGCCTCCAGGTACAACGAACAAAACTGTACCCTGTACCAAAACGGCCATCTTTAAAGCAAGACAAGGCTACATTAATTATACTGAACAGTTCATACACACAGGAAAATGTTCACACGCATTTATGGTGAAAAATATTGGGACTTCAAAGTATTAAAGATCCCGTTTGATCCCGTCTCTTTTGCTTGTTTTCTTTTCCACTAGATTTGTGACCATTCGGCTATAAGAGCATTTGTGAGATCGGGTACAGTGCTAATTTCAGGATTTTGAGGAGGATCTAGTTTAAGATCATCCAAAAGGTGTTTAGTGGGGTTGTGTCAATCAGGGCTTTGGGCAGGACACTCAAGTCCTACAAATCCAACCTTACCACTAACAATTATGTCTTTCCACATGAGGATCGTTATCAAACAGTGTTTGGTATCTTGGTTTGTAAGCTACAGCGTATAAGGACATTTCTACCAAACTGTGTGCGTTTTAGTTTTGAGTCAAGACCTAAACATGGACAGTTTTTAGTTTATTTGAGATCTGAGACTATGAGTTGATCAGAATTTCATGATCTTTAAAGAGATACAAGATGTGTTTTGGTTACAGTTCCTTCCCTGCAGTGGTGGACAGTAATGAAGTAATTGTATAAATTACTGTACTTAAGTAGCTTTTTTGCCTATGTGTACTTTACTGAAGTATTTCCATTAGGGGAGAGTTTTACTTTACTTTACTTCAGTACAAGTCAAATATCGTACTTTTTATTCAACTACATTTTACGAAATCAGTTTTTCCTTTTTATTTATAAGTTGAAAAAAGAAAACAGGTTAAGCACGCAGCAAAGCCACCAATCAGGGTCGAGCGAACGCTCTGTTTTTAACTCGTACCTACTTATCACCAACATACAGTTCAGCATCAGTTCGACAGCAAGCAGAGCATTTAGAGAGGTATAAATGATGGAAGAAACTCCAGACTCGAACTCGCCACAACACACGTGACCCCATTTGCTAGATTTTTTTTGAAAGAGGTTTGGGGCTCATGATAATTTGAATAAATATCAATCAGTGTTTTATTCATTAAGATCTTTCTATTAATAGATCGGTGTGTTGAGAGTCACATTAGAGCCTTTTCATATAAAATGAGTTGATAAAGCATAATATTTTCATTTATAAAGAGTCTTGTGACAAAAATCGAAATAGGAACATTAGAGCCATAATAATTCATAGTACGTTTGATACGTAAGTATATTTAAAGGTTAATACTTTGTAGCTCTCAGAGTGTAACGCTACATTAATTCAACTACATGGTTTGTGTACTTTGTCAACCGCTGGGTTCCTGGGGCTTTTTAATGACATGGTGTCTGCTCTGATATCACAGACTCTATGATATTGCATGGTGTTGGGCAGATGCCCGTTTCCAAAGTGACTGGAAACTATTTCTCTTTATATAATAGTTGAGGGTAAAGGGCCTTGCTTGAGGGCCCAACAGTGGTAATGAGTTGGTGCTGGGATTTGAACTCACAACCTCCTGATTAGAAAGACGACATCTAAACCAATCGCATTTCCCTGCACGTATGGTCTTTAAAGACTGTTTCTGGTTCCATCACTCTCAGATCCATAATCTCAATCTAGATAAAAGCAGGTATTGATCTGGCTTTATCGTTAATTACGAAGCAGGCCATTTTGAGTAAACTCTAAATAAACCGACTAACTAAACCAACAAACTCGGCACTTTAACCTTGTTTACATTTAATTACAGTGTTTATGTATGTTTTACTCGAATCGAGAACACTTCAAGATGTGATCACTAAAGGCAAAATTCTTCAATACTAGTAGACCTGAAACACACACACACACACACACACACACACACACACACACACACACACACACACACACATACATCCACACAGATCCATACAGATCCAGTCAATTTATCTTTGGTGGGTAATTAAATGGGTGGGTGAAACATCAGTGTCCCCCCCCTCTTGCTCCTCTCCTGCTTTTCTCTTTGCCTCTATCTCTTCACCTCTCCCTCCCCCCTGTGCTCCTCTTTCGCTCCCTGCTTTTGTCAACTTTAAAGTGGCCGACGGAGTGTTCATAATATGTTGCTCTCTGTTCTTTTTTCTTAGCCCCCCTGCTCTCTCCTTCGTCTCTCATCTTCCTTAAGTGGGCAGGATGGGGTCTTTTCAGGGCGTCACCCGCCCCTGGTCCCGTCGCTCTTTCATGCTTTCTCTCCCTCGCTCCCTTCGTTCTTTATCCTCTTTCATGCTCCGTGGCTCCAGTCCCACCCTTTCAATTTGGGCTCACCGCAGCGCCACTTTCAGGGCGACTGGACTGGAACTGTTGCTATCTTTGTGATCTTCCATAGTGTGTGTGTGAAGTGTGTAGTTCGAGTCTGCATGTGTGTGTGACGATGTTCCCGCACCTCGTCCACTCGAGAATTCAGCTAAAAGTCCCGAACGTGTCCTTATCAGACCAATTTTGACTCGAGTCGAAGTTTTTAGCCTCTTTGAGCTGAGGTTTTAACACAATAGCTGGTCCTCCGGACTTAAAAGTGCACTTGGACACCCTCGTTAATGCTTCACCAGCCAAGCACCCGCTCCTGCGCCCTTCTGCCAAAACAAAAGAAAATCCCAAATTCCCATTTGTGGAAGTCAGCCAGTGGGCGATCAGAAGCGTCTGGAGATCTTCTAAGGGTGGGAGGCTTGAGAAGGTATGCTCGCTCACACTTCAAGGAAGGCCAGGTGGTAATGGGACGCAACCCGTGGACCTAGGGAGGACCAGGCCGCTTCCCGCCAGCACCCACCTGCCCCAGGAAACTCACGCCATCTCTCTGGAAGAGATTTAGGCTATTGGGTTTGCATACACCAGAGAGTCTGATGATTAAAAAAAAACTTCCATAACATCCTGGTGAGCACAAAGATGCTCAAAGGTGCAGTTTTTAATTCTTAATGACAATGCAGGCCATTGTAGTATTAAAATAAAGCTTTAAAACTGTGATTTGAAATATCTCTTCTTAATTTCTCTGGATCTGAAATAGTTTATCTGTGCCTTGGTTTCTACTTCTGTTTTGACGCAAGACCTGAGGTTGATTATAAAGAAAATTTTACTGTTTATACTACAATTACAAATATAGAGTTATGGTTAGGGTAGGATGGATGGATGGATAGACAGACAGACAGACTGGATTATTGGTTGTTTGGTTGGTTGGTTGGTTGGACGGACGGATGGACAGACAGACAGACAGACAGACAGACAGACAGACAGACAGACAGACAGACAGACAGACAGATAGATAGATAGATAGATAGATAGATAGATAGATAGATAGATAGATAGATAGATAGATAGATATTCAGCGCAGATGGAAATTCATGAAATGTAGTTCTGCTAGACCTTGTTGATGAGAGATAAAATTTAGTTGATTAGAGATGAAATGTTGATGGCCAAACTGGTTTAAGTCGACAGGAACTCAAATAACCTCTCTTTACAAACAAGGTGAACTGAAAAGCATCTCAGAACACTTCAAAACTCATTCTTGACATCCAAAAACAGGAATTTGAGGCTACAGTGAACAAAAATAGGACTTTTAAAAAATGTTCCCTATTACACATGTTGCTCTTCAAGTGGCAGCTGAGTGTATAGCATCGACAATACCGAGAGTCATGTACCAAAGGCTCGTGATGAATCACACCAATCATTAACCAAAATTAGGACATATTTAGGAGATGGATTAAGATTGTACCGCACCAATATGGGTGTCTTGTATCGTCGCTGATAAGCCAGTGTACAATAAATTGACATATTTAGGAGACATGTTTGGACCCATGGACCAAAAAACAGCATCTTTGTCCAAAGCTTATGATGGATCAGTTGGTCAGTTGGTGCTCGCTGGGTAATATTCTGGGGTAACAGACGGAGATTTGTCACAGTACAAGCCACATATGTTGATGAAGGTCTCCTCCAGTGTAGGATTTGATCACTCTATACAAGAAAAACACAAAGAGTTAAAACATTTTACAATAAAAAATTTCAGAATTTTTTCATAAAGTTCTCTGAACATTGCTAATAATAACCAGGAGTATAATATGGGATTCAGACTGGGGGCCCACAGATTAATTAGTGGTGTGTGTGTGTGTGTGTGTGTGTGTGTGTGTGTGTGTGTGTGTGTGTGTGTGTGTGTGTGTGTGCGCGCGCGTATCTAACTGCTTTAGCAGTAGGGGTAGAGAGCAGCAGCATGTGGCGAGTCCCAATAACATTTCTGTAATAGCGTCAGCACTAAGCAGAAAATAGGCTTAGCATTCGGCTAGCAGAAGCAACAAAGAGAACAAGCATACCAGCTCAGGCTGATTACAGTCTCCCTGTCTCTCTCAGTCTCTCTCTCTATCTCTCTATCTCTCTCTTTCTCTCTCTCTGGATCTTCCTTTCTTTCCCAACGATGTCTATCTGCTGCTGTCTGTCTCTCAGTCTTTGTCTGTTGCCAGATTTTAAAATCAATTTTATAAAGCCAGGCACATTTTATAAAGACCACAACATTCCCATTCACAAATGTATATTAATTATTAACTATATATATATATATATATATATATATAGTTATAGTGTGTGTACACTTGTACACACACACACACACACACACACACACACACACACACACACACACACACACACACACACACACAAACAGCTTAGATGATTTCACACTGCCGATCTGCTCTCGGACAAGTCTTTAATTAGTAAGATGTGCCCAAAAGAAACACATGCTAGTAAAAAGAATGATCACACACACACACACACACACACACACACACACACACACACTCTGCTCGACATAAAAAAACCCTCCATGCATATCTTTTAAATTGAAGAACAGTGGACTACTGGAATGGGATTAGTGATTAGAAGGTGTTGATTCATTCAGCATCAACACTAACAATGCAGGCACTTTAATGTGCTATTGGTTTGATAGAAACATGACATTTAATAGAAATTTGTATGTGCACTTTCTGCCTTTTTAACTTTAGGGAAAAAAGAAAAATTTATTACATATACTATAATATCAACTTATACATTTACATTTACAGCATTTTGGGAGATACCCTCAGGGCCCAGCAGTGGCAGATTAGTTGTGGTGGGATTTAAACGTGCAACCTTCTCACTAGAAGTCCTAGATCTTGACCACTGGGCTGCTTCTTTCTCCCTACATGGATACAAATGGCAAATTTGAAATAAGTAACATAATTTAGGATATGCTTTTGGTGGGCAATAATTTGATTTTGCTGTTGAAAGTGATTGGACATTAAAAAGAGACGGGCGCAATAAGTGCATTTGTTGATTTACACATCTTGCACTAATATATATAGTATATATAGTGTACTAGTTTACCAGCTCATGCTCATTTTTTCACTGCTATAGACTTTATATTTATTTGCTGTACATTTATCTACATATACAGCAATCAGGCATAACATTATGACATTATAACATTATGAGTGGTGAAGTGAATAACACTGATTATCTCTTCATCATGGCACCTGTTAGAGGGTGGGATATATTAGGGAGCAAGAGAACATTTTGACCTTAAGGTTGATGTGTTAAAGTTGACCGGTGAGTCATGGGCAGCCGAAACTCATTGATGCACATGGGATCTGTCTGTCTGTCGGTCTGTCTGTCAGGCTGTCTAATTAGTTGTTTGTATCAGACAATTCATGAAAATCGATATAGCACTTTGGCGGCCATAGGCGGT
>JBCEWE010000021.1:281225-351225 GCA_039877035.1 Silurus lanzhouensis
AGAGTATATCTGTCATTATGATGTACACTGCTTTTTTTTTCATAAATACTTCTTCTTTCTTTCGGTTTTGACAGTTTGATCCTCACATCTTGTTATTCTTCACTGTGTGTCTTTACTTCAGAATAAAGTGTGCACTGATTCTAATGTGCTGAACAGGAATACCTACTGCTCATAGCTGTCAGTCATAATTGCAGTGTAATAATGAGCAGTGATGTCATTACTGTGTTGTGCCATAATGACAGCCTTCATTAATGTTACTCGTTCTATCATGTCACTCATTAAGGAGTCTATAGAATATACATACAAGGTGGTTTCAAGACTGGCTTTGTTTACAAGAAAGTACTTTATCTATCAACGTTTCCCCACTATCACCTTCAAAATAGTCCCCCTGCACAGCAATACAGCGCTCCCAGTGTTCCTGCCAGTTCTGGAACATGTCCTGGATGTCTTCTTTTCAAAGCGTGTCAAGCACCTTCTGCTATTTACGCTGGATTTCCACAATGGTGTTAAAATGGCGACCTTTGAGCTGGAGCTTAATGTTCTGGAAGAGTGCGAAGTCTGCAGGATCTGAGTAGGGTGGGTGTGGATGTGGATGTGAGATCATGTTGTTTCCATAGTGGATTTTACCGATAGCGATATCTAGGTTGGAGTGTACTTGCTGATAACCGATTAATCATTTTTACGGATATTGAAAAAAAAAAAAAAAAACAGCTGAACATTACAGTTTTTCTCAACTGCTTTCAGTCATTTCTCACAACAGAACTGCATTTCTCAAAACTACTCGTTTCACCGTCAGATCCTGTTGTAAGTTCTTCACATCATATCAGCAATGTCTTGTTGTTTTCATTAATTTGCAATTGCTTTTGGACAACATGCAAATGGTTCTGTACATCTGCCAGCTGCTTTTGACAATTCTTGTTGCTTTTGTCCTGCTCTGCAAAATAACTTGTCCTGGTTCTCAGCTGAAATGTCACAACCACCAAACCAATTAGTCTTTTTCTCAGGTTGGAAGTCTGTACTATCAAAATGAGTGAACATGCTTTCAGAATTGTATGTCTGTACAGAGTACATGTTTGCTAAGAAATATGTCCAGAATTGAGAAATTGCTCTCAGTGTGTCTTCACCTTCGTTAACGAAGAGAAACATGTGCAACTCTAGATTAACCAATGAACCAAGGATCATATTTTGGAACCGTACAACACACAGCATCTCCTTACATTCTTATACAATCTCTATAGAAATGTCATTCCTGATGATGAGAGGGATCCAGATGATCTACCAAAGTATGTAGTAATTTGTGACAATGTCAGTTTCCATCACTCTGACAACATCAGGCAGTGGTTTGTCCACCACCGCAGGATGCTGATTGAATTCCTTCCACCCTACTCCCAGTTCCTGAACCCAATTGAAGAGTTTTTCTCGGCTTGGAGGTGGAAGGCTTACGATCATCAGCCACATATGAAGATGACACTGCTGGCTGCCATGGATGCAGCATGTGAGGACATCTCAGCAGATGCATGCAGAGGCTGGATTAGGCACTCAAGAAGATTCTTTCCATCGTTCATAACAAGGGAAAATACATGTTGTGATGTGGAAGAGAATCTGTGGTCCAACACACAGGACCGACATGACGCATAGGAAAACTGCCACGTAATTTCACCTTTACCTTCTGTTGTACATGTATAGTTTTTGCCACTTTGTCTTTTTCAGGTTTCCATTTGTCGGTAAATAGCCTATGTGTAGTTTCCTTTGTTTTCTGTATGTAAGTACCACTATTGACAGTACAGTAAAAATGTGAATACAGTCTGATCTTTTGTTTCGATTCTTCCATATACTGTTACGTGGGTCGATGTTGATTGGTTAGATGAGGTTAGATGGAATCAATCACAAAAATTATCTATTCATACCATGTAAATTACTTTAACACCTGGTTGATGAATGAATGAATGAGTTTATTTGTACTTAATCAGGGACAATGGACAGAGAACATTATTCTAAGAAAGAAGAGATGTCATGTGACAGGTTATAGCAAAAAAATGCTAATTTCCACCTGCAGTCCCTAGACAGAGGTTACATTTGCAAAAGGTCATGAAATACATACAGTATCATACATGGAAACATTATTTCACTCACATCAATTAAATCATTAAAACACTCTCCACTTCATAATTTAACAGAAGTTATACAAGAAAAACCTTACTTCACTCACATCATTAAAAACACTCTCCACTTCATGAATCTAGCACTCACTCACTCACTCACTCACTCACTCACTCACTCACTCACTCACTCACTCACTCACAGTCTACTTTGTTCATATCACAGTCATTTAGTGCTTACACGTTTGCTTTGCTAATAGCCACTGTTTGGTCAGGCGTGTAAATGATGCACAATGGTTTGCAAGAATAACTTCTTTTTTTACCGGAGGAACACTGTAAATTATGGCACACACCAGTACGGTAATTTTGTGGTTTCTAGTCATCAAAACCTGACTTGAGTATCATTTAAATAACTAAAACTAAGTATGATGTTCTACTGACAACAAACTGTAAAAAGTACAGACTGTACAGAGAAAAACTGTAAAAAGACACTTTAAATAAACAGCATGTGATGTCAGTGATTCGTGTCTAGAGGCCGCTCTCGTATTGTATATTGCAACCCGGAAAAACTATCAGTGTGGATAAATCGGTCAACCTCTAATATATAATATGCTCCTGAGGTACCAGTAAATATTGTTCCCTTTCGAGTCTGGTTCCTTTCACGGTTTCTTCCTCATGCCATCTCAGGGGTTTTTTTCTTGCAACATTCACCACTGGCTCACTCATTTGGGATCAACTTACAATTCTAAGGAACCTATAATTTTTTTTATATCCGTCATCTCTGTAAAGATGATTTGAGACACCGTCCATTGTTAAAAGCGCTCTAGAATTAAAAATGAATTGAATTATAGAAATGTTTGTGTATACACGCCTGTAAATATGTGCAAAGTGGGTGTACGTGAAGGTGTACCTATGTGTCAAAGAGAGAGAGCGAGATAGTGTGTGTACGTTTGTGCGTGTGTGTGTGTGTGTGTGTGTGTGTGTGTGTGTGTGTGTGTGTGTGTGTGTGTGTGTGTGTGTGTGTGTGTGTGTGTTCAGGCTAGGGCCTGTGAAGCTTGAGGCTGTTAAATGAAGCATCGTTGCTTTGCATATGATGCCAAACAGGAAGTCAATCAATGGATTCATTTACACACAGAGCAGTTTGACTCAGCTTTCAATTGCACTTTTGAACCGCAGACTCAAAGGCGTGTTATTGACAAGGAAACAGTGGTGTGAAAATGTATGCTCACCCCACTGTGCAGGAAATTTAGCACAATCTTCTTTCCAGAATTGTTTTCAGCCACGTTGGAGGGTTTGTGCGCATGAACGGCCTGTTTAAGGTCATGCCACAACATTTTAATCGGATTTAAATCCGGACTTTGACAAGGCCACTCCAAAACCTTCATTGTTTTTGTTGTTGTTTTTTTTGAGCCATTCAGAGGTGGACTTTCTGGTGTGTTTCAGATCATTGTCCTGCTGCAGAACCCAAATGTGCTTGAGGTCATGAACTGATGGCCAAACACACTTCAATTTTCCACAGAATTGTGCATATTCAGTTATACTGATTGAGGCGGCCAAAAAACGAAATAGAAGAGTTTTCATCTGCACCAAAATGATCTATGGTAATAAATTGGTAAGGATGCCAAAACTCATATTTAATATCATTATACCAAAATCAAAGTGCAATAATACAGTAATGGAATAGAACAAACAAAATAAACACACGTGTGACGTGGTTATGATAATAGTTTGCAATCAATGTTACAGCTCAGAAGCACAAAACTCACCAATATAAATATTAAACATCAGTTGGGCATCAACAATATACACCAGATTGAAAAGCACATGCACTTGTACTCACATTGATACACAAACCCATTATATAAAGGATTAATAAAAGTGCCTACATGAATATTTGCATTCCGGTTATCCTGTAAAATATTATGACAGGTTTTCTGACACCTATCGTGAGCAAAAATAGAGACAGTGTTATGGCGCCACCTAGCGACCATAATCACATCCCAACGATCTCAAACTCATTCTGTGTACTTGAGGTGATGCTGTCGGTGTTTGTGTTAACTAAGTGTTAGTTTCCGGTGATAGAGGAAAAGCCAATTAATATTATGACTTATTGACTATTATGATTATCTTAAAATGTAAAAATGTGTTGAATTAGGAATGATATCGTTTTACATTGTAGGGACAAAATAGTAATAAACTATACTGTTCCAGTCTGGTTGGGTTATCTTGGAACACACCACATATATACTGTACACACATATGTGTGTGCGTGTGTGTTGTGTATTTGTGTAAATGTGTGTGTATATATGGTGTCTTCCAAGTTGATCCAATCAGACTGTCCTGAACTGTTATTCTTAACAATGCTTTATACTTTTATTTAAGAACATATCATAATGAACATGCTTATATGGGCAAAAATATTGGGACATCTGACATTTTGGAGCCATATGTGTTTCTTTAACAATAAAAACAGAAATAATAAGATTCACTCATTTATATAGTAAATTCAATAATTTCAAAAGTAATTTTTACTGTGAGAAAAAAAATACCGCATTTAAGTTTCCCCTATAAACAATAATGCAGTGACGTCATCAAAACGTAATGTGACTGATTGGTTGATTGATTGATTGATTGATTGATTGATTGATTGATTGATTGATTGATTGATTGATTGATTGATTGATATTTATAATAATGTTAGTATTCACTGTTTATTTTTTCACTGAGGCATTATTTGACACATCTGGTGAAAGAAAACGCGTTCATCACAATGTTTGCCTGTGGTTAATAAGTCTGTGGTTCAGTTTATCTTGATTACGGGGGTTATTTTGATACCGGAAAGAAAAAAAAAGACGCACTGCGCAGCCGGATCACCGCGAGGCGGCGCTGTAGAGGAGACACTGCGGTCAGTGATCTCCAACACTCTCCATCCATTATAACGTTAAAGATAACTGCGTCTTTCCGAGAGCTTGTAAAAGGGTATCCTTCTCTTCACAGCACAGGGGGATAAACGAGGGCGTTTCACGACGCCATGCTCACTCTGCTCGCCGCGATGTACTTGGTGGTGCGCGCTGCTTCTGCGCAGGTAAAGCAATAAAACGCTTCTCTCTCAGCATCAGCAAAAAACAAGGCACTGTATGCTATAGTGTGTTGTTTTTAGTGTTATACATTTGCTTGCTTTATTTTTTATTTTTTAATAATTCATTATAGTCTGGTGTTGGTGAGTTCATCCTGCAGAATTGAAATCCGTAGCGCGTGTGCTGTGGCTTCATTTCTGCAGAACTGAGAAAACTGATCTCTGCAACGATCATGCATAATACAGGACAAAAGAAAAAAAACAAAAAAAAAACGCAACGCCCCTTTTTACTGGGGTTTAACGTCTCATTGCTTTATCGACGAATGAAGCGTCAGCAACGCCAGATCCGAGTCCAGCACCGTGGATAGCGACCTCTGGTCTCAGGGGCGTGGCCACTCTATTGGCCACCCCAAACTCTGTCTTGTTCACATTCCAGAGAGCTTCAATAACGCCTCGGCTTTGTTGTACTACTGAGAACTGTTCCTAAATTGGGAACTATGGTATGAAAAAACTTTGAACTTGGCCAAAAATCCCTTAGATTCTTTGCAACCCTGTTCTACATATTTTTAACACACGTGGTCAGAATAACATGAGTGATGCGGATGGACAGGATTAGAAACGGGTTTATTAGAGAGACAGCGCATGTAGGACGTAGAAAGTGAGGGAGGTGAGATTGAGATGGTTTGGACATGTCCAGAGGAGAGACATCCGTAGGAGAATGCTGAGGATGGAGACACCAGGAAGGAGGAAAAGATGAAGACCAAGGAGGAGGTTCATGGATGTAGTGAGGGAGGACATGCAGGTAGTTGGTGTGACAGAGGCAGATGTAGAGGACAGGGGTGTGTGAAGACGGATGATCCGCTGTGGTGACCCCTAATGGGAGAAGCCGAAAGAAGAAGGTCAGAATAACAAGAGTTGCACAGCTCCCAAAAAATACAGGACCATGTTTTTTGGCACACTGACTTATAAAGGTCAGTGCTTCCTGTGACTGTGCGTGCAGCCGTGTGCTGCCATCTGTTGGCGTGTTACAAAACTAGTCTCGAAACCTTTTGATACCACCTCCTACATAAGTCGATTTTGTGTAGATGGTGAGAAGGAAACTCGATTTTTTTCTTATAATATTTGAATATGATATGACTCGTCTGTAATAAGTCAAATTTATTATTATGTGTGTCTCTGTGTGATTTTTTTCCTACACGCCTGTCGATTAATTATAGTGTAAACTTCTCAGTATGTTAAGCTTTTCACTGAAAACTAACATTGTGTGTAATAAAACGCACTATGTATTTGCTTGAATAATATCTCTAGGCTTTCTACAAGCATTCATTCATTTTTCTTCTTTCTTTCGCCTTCTCCCATTAGGGGTCGCCACAGCATTCATTCATTAAATCAGCAAAAAAAATATCAGTGTAGCGTTTCAGAAATGCTCTCCATATATGGTATTGGAATGGGCGTGACGAATCAAACGCAGAGACGCGATCAATGGAAGCAGGGATTTCTGGGATATGTAGTTTTTTGGGGGTTTAAACATAAACGCGTTATGATATAGAAGAAACTACACTTCCCGACAGCTCTTGACATTAGCAAGGTCTTTTCGGTATAAGAGTAGAGGTGACAGTGTTGTCTGGTCCTGACTTGGGACAGCGCAAGTCCTAGACGCACATTTCAACTCGTCCAAAAAAAAAAAAAAAAAAGAAAAAATTAAACATGGTGAGAAATTAAAATGTATTTAATTTGATTTGAAACAAGTTTTTGTGGATATTTTTAGCAACTTGTAAGCTGGTTAGGTGTTTTTTATTGCTTTGTTAAATTTGTGTAATGTGCCTGTTTTTGGGGAATGGTACAGTCCAGATTTAAATATTATCAATGACATTTATTAGTGGTTTATTATTAGTTAATTAGCAACTGTTCGGTTATGTTACGGGCTGTTAAATGTGTGTTTCTGCTTTCTTTCACAGTTTGGATGAACTTTATAATTCAGAGACAGGGAAAAAAAAGAAGACAAAAGTCAAAACTGTGGTTAATTATTAACGAATGAATTATGCATAATATCTAATTAGCATAGAAGGCTTTCTTAACGCACATGCGCAGAAGCTCGGGCTGCAGGATGCTGTTTGCTGTCTGTTTGTATTGCAAAACAAATTATCCAGAAATCCAGGAAATTTTTTAATCGATAGAAAATAAAACAGCACTTCTTTGGTTATGAATCTAAATAGGCAAAGTGGTTATATATAAATTTCAGAGTATAATAACGTACATTTTACTATATATAATGCATGCAAAAAATCTATGTATAGTATAATATATGTATAGTAAATATTATGACTTATTATGACTATTATGATTATCTTACAACGTAAAAATTATATAGAATAGTAAATCCTGTGCAAGACAAAAAACAGATGCAAATAAAGACAAAATAAATATTCTGGTTTTATTTAATTGTAGTTTATCTCCACGCAAATTACGCATAACTTGAAACATCAAGTCTTTTCAGCACCATCATTTTCCCAGGCCTCGTTTTTGAACTCTGGTTATTTTCACTGATACACAAGTTATAATTTCTCAGGTCTACGTGGGAGCAGGTTGCCATGTTTTGTCGTTAATTATCCGTTTTGTTTTGTTTGGTTGTTTTTTTTTCCTCCCCCGACAGGCCGAACCGATCCGTGTGCTGGTGACGGGCGCCGCCGGTCAGATCGCCTACTCCCTGCTCTTCAGCATCGCCAAAGGAGATGTGTTCGGCAAAGATCAGGTTGGAAAGTGCGATTGAACGTGTTAAAATCAGTTGCATGTTGTGTAGCAAAAAATTTTAGTGGGGGAAAAAAAGTCTAGTCAACAATTTATTGGTTTATTTATTATTTTATTAGAAGGATCACAGCTCCAGCTTGTTATATTTGTCTTGTTTTTTTTTTTTTGTCTTCTGTATCTCAGCCAATCATCTTGGTGCTCTTGGACATCCCACCCATGCTGCCCGTGCTGGACGGTGTTGTGATGGAGCTGCAGGACTGCGCCCTCCCGCTGCTCAGAGGTCAGAACCAGGGATCGGTCTCAAACCAGTTTACATCGCACACCTTCGAGCTCTGTAACATGAGGCTGATCCTTGATCAGCATTGAATCAAAGGGTAAAGATTCGAAAAAGTGCTTCACATCTTGAATACTTTATCCTCCATTCAAAAGCCATGACTCAGCAGCTGCCTGAGCGCCTGGAGGTGTGTGTGGTGCTTCTAGTGATCCTATTGGTTCACTCTGAGCCAATCAGAACAGAGAAGGGGAGGTGGAGGAGTCCAAAGGATGGGTTGCATTGTAAAAACTGACACGCAGACTGAAGTCCATTCTGATAAAAAGTGTTCCCGATTCAAGACTCAACAGACACTAATCAGACAGAGGCAGTTAATAATCAGTGGCCTAGTAAAAAAATGTAGGCTTTTTATAATAATGAAGCAGATGCAGACTCGGTTCTGTAGGTGGCAGTGTTTGGTAGAGAAGTACATACTTTTGCAAGAAATCTAACGTGTTGTAATGTTTGTACAAATGTTTTAAGAAATGCACTTACTGGTTCACAAATATTAACAAAAGAAAATGATTTTTTATTTGTATAGCGCTCAAAGCAGCTTTACAGAGATAAAACAGTTATACAGTTGTATAAAAGAGTGTATAAGTTTAGTGCCTATAAGTTCGTTCCTTATAATTGTAAGTTGATCCCTTAAGAATGAGCCAGCCGCAGAATTGGGGTGAAGAAAAACTCTTCCTCAATAAGTCTGAGGGGCTTTTTCCTCACCCCAGTTCTTGAGAGGAACCAGATTTAAAAGGTAACCAATCCTCTTCCTCAACACCAAATGTCCATTCATTAAAGTTCCACCATTGTTGAGGTGTTCAGTGATGGATGCTTAAATGCAAGACTGTTCATGCAACCGGTGGTCCTGAGCCACTGTAGTAGTCTTGGTATTAATTACAGTGATTTACACAGAGAATGTGTGCTTGCAGAGGTGATCCCTACCGACAAGGTGGAGGTTGGGTTTAAGGACTTGGATGCCGCTATCCTGGTGGGTTCCATGCCCAGGAAGGAGGGGATGGAGAGGAAGGACCTGCTGAAGGCCAACGTGGCCATCTTCAAAACGCAGGGAGCTGCTCTGGACAAGTACGCCAAAAAAACAGTCAAGGTGAGGCTTTGGACTGTATCAGGGTGTGAAGAAATCAGTAGTTCAGGCATACAGGGGAAGATTCTGTACCTGTGCTGGTAGGATTTATGCATGTTTGATCGAGTAGGATTGGGTTTAACAACCTTAGTGGATAAGATGTTGGACTTTTGTTCGGAAGGTTGTGGGTTTAAATCCAAGCTGCTACTGTTGGACCCTTGAGAAAGCCCCTTAATTGCTCAGCTGTATAACTGAGATAAGGGTAAATTTTCCAGTTGGCATGGTAGGTAGTCGCTTAGTCGTTAACTCGGGCAATAACTTCTGAGCCAAAGGTCATGAGTTCAAATCCCTGCCACACCAAGCTGCTACTCTTGGGCCCCAGGGCAAGACCCTTAATCCTCAGTTTCTCAGCTGTATAACTGAGATAAGTCGCTCTGGAAAGGCAAAAATCCATGAATGTAATTGAATGCGTGCGTGCATGTATGAATGTGAATACGGTGTAACGGTACACAAAATTCACGCTTCAGTTGGCAATTCGGTTTCTAAGACGCGGTTCGGTTCAATTTCATTACGGTTCGGGTGAAGAAACGCAAAATATAAAATTGTATTAATAATAATAAATATATATGTGTGTGTGTGTGTGTGTGTGTTTTACATTTAATATAACATTTTCTAAATATATGATCTACTTAACTGTTCTACTTACATTTATTTCAGCACACTTTAACACAAATGTCACTGTTCTTGATCTCAGGTGCTGGTGGTGGGAAACCCAGCCAACACCAACTGTCTGATTGCTTCCAAGTCGGCTCCATCCATCCCAAAGGAGAACTTCTCTTGCCTGACCAGGCTGGACCATAACAGGGCTCGCTCACAGGTTACACACTTTGGGATTTATTTTTTGAAGAATGAATGAAGTATGAAGTGGGTTTCAGGGCACGTTCCTGACAGTCGTTCCTCTTCTCCTGGTGGTAGGTGGCGATGCGGGTGGGCGTGTCCTCAGACAGAGTGAAGAACGTGATCATCTGGGGAAACCATTCGTCCACGCAGTACCCCGACGTCCACCACGCCACCGTCAACCTGCACAGCAAGGAGGTGGCCGTGTATGATGCGGTGAAGGACGACGCCTGGCTGAAGGGAGACTTCATCACCGTGAGTGCAGCTCTGAATCACTGAAAGTTCTACCTGCAGCTTTCAGAACGAAGCGCACGGCTACGCTTAACACAGTTTCCTGTTTCTCTCAGACGGTGCAGCAGCGCGGGGCGGCCGTGATCAAAGCCAGGAAGTTGTCCAGCGCCATGTCCGCTGCCAAGGCCATCTGTGACCACATGAGGGACATCTGGTTTGGTACTCCTGATGTACGTCCATCGTGGACACACACACACACACACACACACACAGTCCTTTTGATGTAGTGTGTTTTTTAATTATATGAATGTCTCTTTTTTTTAACCACTCTTTTTGTCTCTATCTGACCTTTTACTGAGCCTTCTCTTCCATTCTATCACTCTTTCTCGAAAGTTTCTCTCCCACTCTGTCTCCCTCTCTTTTTCTTTCTCTCCCTCTCTCTCCACGTCTCTATCTGCTCTCTACCCGAGACTTTCCCTGTCCCTCGTGGACTCTATCAATCCTTTATTCTTTCTCAATCTATCTCTCCCACTCTGTCTCCCTGTCTTTTTTTTCTTGCTGATGCTATGACCTATATCGGTCTCTCTTTCTATCACTCTTTTCGTCTCTCACACTTTTTTTGTCAATGTCTTTCCCTGTCCCTTTTCCACTCTCACGCTTTCTCAACTTTTCTCTTCCACTCTGTCCCCTATATTATTTTTTCCTCTTACATGTGCTCTCTCTTTCACTCCATCTCTGTCTGACCTACTTCCCTGTCTCTCTTCCACTCAAACTCTATTTCACTCTCTCTGTTTCTCTCCCACTCACGCTCCTTATCACTGACTTTGTTTCTACCTCTCCTTTTATTAAAAAATCTCTCACTCTCCTCCTGTCCCTCATTCACTCCATCTCTCCGGCCTTCTCTCTGCAGGGTGAGTTTGTGTCAATGGGAGTTTACTCTACTGGGAACTCGTACGGCATTTCTGATGACCTTATGTACTCCTTCCCCGTCACCATTAAGGTCTGAACTCTTGAGCTTCTGCTCGTTCATTATTAGTTTGTTTCTTTCTATTTCTGTATAACAAACTGTACTTGTTATAAAAAGTGACTATTAATTGAAAATAATACCCCCACCCCCCCATTCCCACACACACACACACACACACACACACACACACACACATACACACACACACACACAGAACAAGACCTGGCAGGTGGTGGATGGGCTGCCTATCTCCGACTTCTCTCACGCCAAGATTGACGCCACCGCGGCCGAGCTGATCGAGGAGCGAGACACGGCTCTGTCCTTCCTCACCGCATGACGACACGATTCCTCTTCAAAACGGCTGACAAATTCTTCTAAACTGTAAAACTCCACATTGCCTGTTTGTGTGGAAGAGAATGTGACATTCTATAAGTTGTAAAGACACGAGGAGCATCTGGACCATTCCATACATTACACAGCGTGTTAATGAGGCAATAACGAGAGTATAAGCGATTTATGGTTTGAAATGCACATTTGTCATTGTTTTCTCTAAAAAAATTACAAATAAAAATGTAACTGCTCGAACAATAAAAGGAACAATGATGGCCTCGTTGGCTTCAAGATTTTACGTGGAGATTTTTTATTTTTACTTTTGGATCATTGACTTTCATTAACAATACATAAAATGCTATTATAAGACTTATTTGTGGGCTACTGATCAGAAGGTTGATGGTTTAAGTCCCGGTATTGCGAAGCTGCCACTCTTGGGCCCTTGAGCAAGGCTCCTGACCCTCTTCTCTGGTTGCGCTATGTCAGGGCTGACCCCAGCTTCCTAACATCGCTGGAATATGTGAAGAAAATGTTTTACTGTTCTGTAATGCACATTAACATGTAAGAAGAGGTGGTAGCTTAGTGGTTAATGCATTGGACTTTGTATCGGAAGGTCGAATTCCAGCCACACCAAGCTATCACTCTTGGGCCCTTGAGTAAGGCCCTTAACCCTATATCTGCTCATTTGTATGAAGATAAGATAAGATAAAGAAGGCGCTATGGATAAGGGCATCTGCCAAATGCCAAAAATGTAAGTAAAACAATTTTCTGAGCAGAAGGTTGGTAGTTCAATCCTGAGTATTGCCCAGATGACACTCTTGGGCCCTTGAGCAAGACCCTTAAACTCCAGGGATGCTTGATCATGGCCGACACCAGCTTCCTATCATTGCTGGGAATTTTTTTTTACTGTGCAGTAATGTACATGTGACAAGTAAAAAAGCCCCTTGTTTCTCCACATGGGTTTGGAGAGCTAATAGATAACCATGTTCGAGAAACATTGTCTTGGAGATTCTGCATGAAGATGCACAGATTTAACTTTTGAGAGCATGATAAGAAACTCTTAGGACCTGGGAACCTGTACAATGCAAAACAAAAATACTACTACTAATAGAAGAGGTGGTAGCTTAGTGGCTAAGGCATTGGACTTTGGATCTATAGGTCGTTTGTTCAAATCCTAGCCACACCAGCCACGTACCCAACACATTCATGTGCCCCTGAGCAAGGCCCTTAACCCCTTAGAACAGGGGTGTCCAATCTTTAGAGAGTTCCTGTATCTTTTTCCATTATATAACTGTTCCATATTTTCATATTACCCCCTAAATTGTAATAGAGTGCGTTTTTGGTCCATCTATTTCCCATTATATAACTGTATTTGAATAAGTACCAGTTGTATGAATGAGATATTTGTCGCTCTGGATAAAAATATAAACGTAATATAAATAACTACACGCAGTACCATTTTCTGCCTAAAGATGGCAGCATTGTACAAGTTATAAACCTCGATAATACGACGTTACCGAGCGCGATCTGATTGGCCACAAGCAGTTTTTTTCTTCATCCTGATTGGTCGGTGGTCGCCACGGCCTACAAGACGCCGGATTGTGGAACAGCTTCCGGGTGCTGGTGCTCTTGTATATCGCTCGGTAGTTTTGGTGCGTAAGTAAAAAAAAAAAACCGCTGCTCATTGTAGCCACCGGCTTGTCATGTCAAATGTGTGTGTGAAGTGCACAGCTTTCTCGTGTTCTTTTTTAAAAGGCATGCTGCCATCACGTGCTTGGCTTTTCTGAGCATGTTTTTGGGCTCGAGCGTTTCACCCTTTTGCCCTTTGGAGGGATTAGAGCTTTATAAGGTAACAAGCTGCGAGCCATGTGCCCCAAAGAAACCCCCCCGTCCTTGCTTTTGCCTCTGCTTTATTTTACCCCTGTTGAATTGATCAATCAATTCATTAATGAATCAATTAAAAATGCATAGATGTTGTGACGTCATAACTCCAGCTTTCACGCAAGTGGCGTAATGATAATGAATACACACACTGTCAGTCCTCCAAGTGCTTTTGTTTTTCCCCTCTATCAAGGGTATTTATTTACCCCTGGAAGTGGGAGGGGATGGTGGGCTGTGCTACAACTGGGTGAAAAGGAGGCTCTGTACTGTACCCTCACTTCTCTTTCTTCCCTAAACACACTGCATCTGCTCAGATCCTACAGATATTATAGCACATAAGGAAATACTCTTATTAAACTGTTACAGTTGTTGACTCTTGGGGGGGATTGAACAGAGGAATCTCTCGGAGGAGAAGACGAAGAAGGAGGAGTGAAGATCTGGATATAACTCGAATGATGAATGGGTTGTTATAAAAGGGTGAAATGTCAAGTTAAATATCGGTAGATTGCTCCAGGGAAAGTCTCAGTGCAGTTATAGGTCGATTACTAATCAAAAAAATAAATAGAAATCCGATTTCTGCTCCGTTTTGGCACGAAGACTTCAAGAAACAAACTGAGAACAGACCGTTAATTAAGGCTGAGTGAAGTATCGTGAAATATCGCGAGATTTCCAACTTTATTAAGGAATAACTATAGAGGGGGGGACAAGACATCATTATTATTATCATCATGTCGGTTCTGTCGGTTGCTGGTGAGTGTAGTAATGTTGTGTCTCTGTAAGTGACTGTAAAATACATTGTTTTTCTCTATGGACCTTCAAACACATTTGTGGATTTGATGGATTTAAATCCTGTATAGAAGTTCATTCATTGGTTCTTAAATAGCAATTTTTCATCCACTGCAATCTTAAAATTCCCTAAATTGTAATATAGTGTTTTTTTCAATATGGGTCTGTTTGTATTTGTTCACTAGCTGGTATACTGTTTGGTTACAAATACAAACCCAGATGCTCTCCATACCTTGGTTGAGTTCCTGCATCTGTTTTCCATTATATAACTGTTCCTGTGAAAGTTGGACTTTGTAGGATGGTGAGATCATCACCCATGTGACGCTTTAGGGCATTAAACCCAAGTTTGGTTTCAAAGCGACAAAAACGCCACCGAAATCGTCGCCGTCAAATTCGTTTGGAGGTCATTGGCAAAAAAAATTAAACGGTTATGGATATCAGTTTGCTCTGGACACACTCGAAAAATGGTGAGAAGATTTTTTTCACGAGCTAAATCAACGATGAAAGGATGTCAGGAGAAAAAGACAGAATGTACAGAGTGTGAAAGAGGGAAATGTTTGAAGGGAAGCTGCTGATTGGTCAGCTGTGAAGCTCATTGTGACTTCACCAGTCTAAATTTAAATTCCTATCAGCAGATTTTCAGGCAATTATATTATGAAGGGAGCTCAAGTTGTATAATTGAATAGTTTTTTTTTTGTTTTTTTTAAGACAAAAAAAAATTATAAAGTTTTTAAATGATTAGTGGTGAATTTTTTCCCAATGATTACCTTGGAGGAATGACGGCAAGAAAATAACAAATGAGTAAGAATTTACTTGCCTTGCTTAGATTGTAATTATTACCAAATCACTAAATCCCCTGCATGTCCGGTGCTTGGACCCCTTGAGTCCAGACACCAGTGACAGATGGAATTCAAACCAAGGTGTTTTCAGTAAGTTGTATTTTAAAGAAAATTCATTTTTAAAACATTTTATTGAAACCAAAAATAATTTTTCCTTGAGTTATTGCAAAAAAAATCCTTCAATCTGTTAAACAGACTTATTTTAAGTGAATTTTGAGTTCTTAGTGTCGATATTGGTAGTAGTATTGATTGTGTTCACCTTGTTCAGATTGTAGAAAAAATAAGAAAACAGTTCCTAAAATGCTTTGGGACCTTTGGTGCTTGGACCCCTAATGAAAACCAAGTGAAGGATTGGTATTAATGCCTGCAAATTCCATGCTTGATTATGGATTATTTAAAAGGATTGATTATTCCCTTCATACTTCATTCGTCTGTTTTTGTTTTTGGCGTGTAGAACTAAGTCGAGGCGGCCTGAACGGGGCGATGACGGAGTTTCAGGAAAAGCTCAGGCAGCAACATGAAAAATCCATACACAAGGAGCTCGAAAATCTGCTCTCCACTTGCAAGGGAGCAGAAGCTGAGGTAGGACTTTGTAAACAGTTTGTTACTCTTCTTTGGAAGTCTGATCATTTACGTTCCTCGCGTTGCACAAATTTACACCGGGGTCCTGAATGTGCAGGCTGGAAATTTATAGAGGAAAATTCAAGAGAAGGTTATGAACTGAAGGACACTGCAGTTATCTGAGAAGGCACAGGATAAGCAGGCGGGAAGGAAGACCGGATCACGTGACTATGTGACAACTGATTTCCTGGAAGTTTAAGATGGAATTCAGTCCACTGTAATCTCTGGCTTTTTTTTTCCTCATTTAAATCTAGAAAGTGACCAAAATATCACATGACCAAAGTTTTTCTATATAGGATATGTATCCTGATGTGCATCACACAAAACCAGCAGTAGCAAAAAAGAAAGTTTAAAGAAAGTACTGTATCCAAATGAACTGAAAGTGGGAAAAGTATAAAAAGTATTTAGACTTATATAAAAGTCTAATTGAATAAATGAATATTACACATTTGGTTTGAACTTAAAGACTTCTTTCAATGTTAAAAAAAAAATCCAATCATATACCAGGGAACCTGCGACCACCTCAGAAAAGTGCATTACGACAATTTATCATTTCATCAATTGGAAGTTGTTTTTTTTGTTGTTTTTTTTTTACAAACTTTCCTGGGCCTATTTAAACCTTTAGCATCTACAGATTCCAGGGAAGGTGGTGATAACATTTTGAGTGGGTGTGGCCTGGTATTCTAATGAGCACACTTGATTGACAGCCATCAGTGAGACTGGGAAAAGGTGTTAGAATTTCTAGATTTTCATTTGTCACAAACATAGTTATATACCAGGTGAAGGCGTGGTCCTAATGTCGGCAAAAATCAAGGCTTGATTATTGCCGTACATTTTGGTACTAGTGTGGAACTTCTTTTTCTCTTCACAAATGGTTCTGTCTTTGTGTAAAGACTTTGTTTACACTGCCATTTGTTTGCTTTCTTACTCGGGTAAAGGCTCGAGAAGAGTTTGCTGTTTCTGTGTGCACACATTTCCTGTCTGGAGTTTTGGAAAACAAACTAATTTATTAAAATAAATATTTAAGTAGTTTGAACGTAGCGAGTGTTATTAGAGATCTGCACAGGTGACCCACAGGTGACCCAGTGTTCCAACAATTGCTCCTCCAACAGCGTCAAGAGCTGTAATTGAACTGTTTGGTCTCCTGAGAGATCCTGAATCGCTTAATTACACCTTTCTCATCCAACCCTGCATGCGTAAAGAAATTAAGTTGGAGGTCAAAAGGTGATGCTCTTAATTACTAGAACATAATACATAAGTGTGAGAATGAATCTTCAGTGCAGAACCAATCAGGCTTCCAATATCACCAGTTTATTTCTAGATGATGTGTTCGATCTAAAAGAGTTGATTTCATATATCAGTGGAAATATTAATGTCTGTGTGCTTTTTGTCAGGTGTCCAGAAAAGATTTCGAGGGGTTTAAGCAGCTGTTCCACAGGTTTCTTCAGGTGAAGGGTCCCTCTGTGGAATGGCCCAAGATCAACAGACCTCCTGAGGACTTGGTGAGAAACACGCACCACACAATCGTTCACATTTTAAATTTGAGACAGACCAATGTTACTTATTATCAACATCGGTTTGATTTTAGAAACATTGTGTACTTTCTACACACCGAGCACTTCCACTGAACCGGGACTTGCTGTGCCATGTTTCCACTCTTCAGTTCTCTTCTACTTAGAGGCACAGAGAAGAAAATATGGGTTCAGAGAACATGAACTTGGGTTGGTGTGTGGAATGGGGATATTGTACAGTAGATGAGTCTTAGACACATGAGTGGAATGTGGTAGCTTAGTGTTTAATTCATTCAACTTTGGGTCAGAAGGTTGTGAGTTCATATTTGAGCCACACCATCCTGCCACATTTGGGCCCCTAAACAAGGCCCTTGACCCCAAAGCTGCTCAGTTGTATGAATGAGATAAATGTAAGTTGCTCTGGATAAAGGTGTCTGCCAAATACAGATGTGGTCAGGACTGAGTTTGATCAAATCCAACCCGGGTTGAAGTGAACTCTTTAATGGGTTTAATCTGCTGTAAAATACTTTACTGAAATGCACTCCATTGCTTACCATTTGAATTTCCACTATATAAATTATTACTACATGAATTTTTCATGATATGAACTTTCACAAATTACATTTGTACTGCATGGATTTAACTATCAAAACTTCCTTTCTTTCGATTTAGTTTTCTCATGTAAAATTTTTCTACAAGAACATTTATTACTTTAATAAGATTTTTATAGACAATGTTTACTGCTTGAAATTTACTGTATCATATGTTTTCTACTAGAATTTTCAACTTTTTTTACTACCAGAATTGAATGTAAATAAAAAACAGAATGCGACAAATTCATTAAGCTGTATTATATTCACAATTAAACAGGAACAACATATCAAAGGTTTTAAACAGAGAAAATGTTAAGGAAAAGAGAGTCATTTTGCGTTTGATGGTCGACAACAGGTCTCAGGGCAAAAAAAGCCAAAAAGAAAAAGAACAGCTCAGTTGAAACTTTTGAAGTTTTCTATGTTCTATTGTGAATAATATATACTGTAGGTTTGTAAAATGTTAATATCTCATAAATCATTGAATTCTGTTTGTATTGATATTTTACACAACTTTGTGCCAGCATTTTTTGGGAATTGGGGTCGTACAGAAAAATTGTAAAATTTTTACAACATTAAATGTTTACTACTAAAACGTTCACTGCATGAAATGTTTACTACTAGAACCTTTACAGCATTAAATGTTTACTACTAAAATGTTTACTACATACTTTTAACTGCTAGATATTTTCCTACATAAGATCTTCAGTTAGAACGTTTACTACATAAACTGTTTGCTCCTAAACATTTTACTACATCCATTTTATTACATAACTTTTTTGCTATTTGAAATTTACATCATTAAATGTATTCTCCTATTAATGTTTTATTACATTATTATATAATTATTTTTTTGTTTGTTTGTTTTGCTATACTCACTTATACTACTGGAATGGCTATGACATATTTCTATATAGAGTATAGATGCTTTTATTTACTTTCAACTACTGGAATTTGTATAACCACAGAATAATTTCTAGGATATGAAAACATCTGACATGATTTGTTCTGACCCCCACCCCCCTCAGAACAGAGTTGCCTTAGTAGTGCATGGACACATAAGTGGAAAAACCTGTGTGTAATTGTGTGTAAAAATGTAGTATTGATTGCTAAAGAGTATAATGAGTATATGTGAAGACCTATGGCAGGGTAACTGTAACTCTGTGTGTGTGGGAGACAATACAGTGACTCTGGATTTGGACACAAACTGGGTATCTGTTTCCAAAGTGTGTATCAGCTGCCCCCCCTGTGTTTCTAAAAACAGCCTTGAGTGCTCCACTAATATCCTCGCTCAGAATGCTGGACTATGAATAGCCTGACCCCTGCAGCATTCAGCCACAGAGACACAGTGACTTGGACAGGAAAAGAGAACTAGGGCTCTTGGATTATAGCTGACATTTCTTTCATCTGGGCGCCAGTTGTTCAGCCTCGGGTTACTAGACCTAAAGGAGCTAATTAGGAATCAGATGTCCAGCCACTTCCCCTGATCTAATATACCAGATACGGCTCTATAATGAGGCGGCGAGTCGTATCGGGTGGGCGGCAAGCGTTCATTTTTGCTACGTCAAAAACAGTATAGGACAAATGTGTCCTCTACTGATTCTTATAATGTCGTGCTTGAAAAGTCAAATGATACGGATATGAGATGTGGTATTTTTTTAGCTTTCTCTAAGGCTAGTAAAAAAATGGTAACAGAACTCGATAAAAAGCTTCGATATCGATATTCTGAAGACTCAGATTGCAATAATTAACAAGCGCTATAGCGTTGTTTGTTTTAGTGTTTGCGTACGTGTACGCGGCCGTGTGTGCTGTCTGGATGAAGGTCTCGTCTGAGTCATAGGATGGTACAGGGTGCGTTCGTGAGCTGAGAGGAATTTGAAACCCGATCTCCACTGAACTTTACACAGTCACATTGGATGTGTTGACCTTTAACCCAAGCATGTCTGTATAAACCTAGATATGTCTGAATATAACGGTATGTAAGTACGTGTATTTCATTACTGTACTGTAGCTTTTTCGCGTATCTGTACTTTGCTGAAGTATTTCCATTTGGGAAGAATTTTATTTTAACTTCATCACATTTCAAAGTAAATTCTCTTACATTTAGCACTACATTTTGCAAAATCAGTTGTTTTATTTCAATTATTAGGATAAAAAATGAACTGGTAAAACACACAGCAATCCACCAATCAGTGTCGAGCGTACACTGTTTTAAACTTGTTTTGATTGGCGCTTGGTGTATCTACTGATCACCAACATACAGTTCAGCATCAGTTCAACAGCAAGCAGAACATTTTGAGAGGAATAAATGATGAAGAAACTCCAGACTCAAACTCGCCTCAACACACGTGACCTCATTTATGAGATTTTTTGAATAGTTGGTTTTTTTGAATAGAAGGTTTTCGGCTCATGAACATTTTTATAAGATATCAATCAGCTCATAAACTTTCTAATATTCATTTATTCTATAAATAGATAACATTAGAGTCTTTTTACATAAACTGAGTTGATTAAGCAAAGAGTCTTGTGAGAAAAATGATCATAGGAACATTGCAGCCATAAAAAAAATCATAGTACTTTTACTCAAGTGAAAATTTAAAGAGAGCACTTTTACCGGAGGAATGTTTTACTGAGTGTATCTCTACTTTTATTTAGGTACATGGTTTGTGTGCGTCCTCCACCACTGCATATGAATATGCATTGCTTGGATGTGTAGTCACGATCATGCTTTGTGCAGGTGGACTGTAGCTCTGCTCATGTGCTAATCTATAAGTACAGCCATGGCGAGATTTCCCACTATGGCGCAACCCTTAAAAGTGTTTGTGTGTGTGTGTGTGTGTGTGTGTGTGTGTGTGTGTGTGTGTGTGTGTGTGTGTGTGTGTGTGTGTGTTCATGTTCATTCCTTCCTTCCACCATCTTGTTGCCCATTCACTATTTCTTTTCTCCCGCTGGTTGGCACTCGCACAAGGTCGAGAATTGTAACAGAAATGAGCCACGTTCATACACACATTCACCAGATTTATACATTTTACTGATTCCGATTAAAAAGCCTGAGAAACAAATGTATGTCAAATTCTTTCTTTTATTCCCTGTACAATCATGTTTTTTTTTTTTTTCGTTTTTTTTCTTTGGAAGGAATAATAAATATTTCCTTGGAAAGACCAATATAAAATAGCTCAAATTAAAAGTCAGAAAATTGAGTCACCAGGAATTAGAATTACCAATAGGTTTAAAAGATTTTTTTTAAGAAATAAAATGTACTTCTTTCTGTGTAATGATATACAACCATATTTTCTAAATAAGTTGGAACATTGCAAAATGTAAATAAAAACAGGTGATTTGCAAATCTCATAAATTCTAATTCTATTCACAATAAAAAAAATATCAAATGTTAAAACTGAGAATATGTAAACTTTTAAGGGGAAAATAAGGTCATTTTGAAATTGATGGCTGTAACATGTCTCAAAAAAAGTTGGGACAGGGGCATGTTTACAACTGTGTAGCATCACGTCGTCTTTCTATATGCATCTGGAAACTGCGGAGACCAGTTGCTGAGGTTTTGGGAGAGGAACGTTGTCCCATATGTGTCTGATACAGGATTCTAGCTGCTCAACAGTTCTGGGTGTCCTTTGTTGTATTTTTCATTTTATGATGCGCCAAATGTTTTTAAATGGTGAAAGGTCTAGATTGCGGACAGGCCCGTTCAGCACCCAGACTCTTCTACTATGAAATTGCCATTGTATTGCTATGCTTTTGTAATAGATGCAGTATGCAGTTAGCATTGTTTTGCTTAAATATAAAAAGCCTTCCCTGAAAAATAAATAGAAGCATTTGTTGCTTTAAACCCTGTGTATATATACTATTCAACATTGATGGAGCTTTTTCAAATGTGCAAGCTGCCCATTCCACAGACACTAAAGAGGTCCTATTCCTTCAGAGATGCGGATTTTTGAACTGAGAGCTGATAGGTCGAATGGTCCCTCTTCTCTTTAGTCCAGAGGATGTGGTGTCCATGGTTTCTTAAAAGAAATTAAAATTTAGATTCTTCTGACTACAGAACAGTTTCCCGCAGTACATTTTAAACATTAAATTTTTTTTTTTTATGTTTTATTGTGAATAAAATATTAATTTATGAGATTTTCAGATCATTGCATTCTGTTTTTATGTACAGTTTACACAGTGTCCCAACTTCTTTTAGACTGAGGTTGTATGAATACATTATTCATTGTTGCCTCTCTCTGGATTAAGTTAAAAATTAGTGTTAAATGTTTTTTTAATCAATATTGTGCAGCAAATTTTTTGCTCGTACTGATGCAGTAAGTCAATCTTGGTGTTTCCGTCTCAGATCCAGCGGTATGAGAGGATCCAGTCGAAGCCGTTACCACAGGGTGTAGCTGCGAGTCTAAACAAACTGGCTGTGGTGAAGCTGAACGGAGGTCTGGGCACCAGCATGGGCTGCAAAGGCCCAAAGAGTCTGATCAGCGTTCGCAATGAGAACACTTTCCTAGACCTGACCGTGCAGCAAATAGAGGTACACTCATTCAACATACACACATATACAGGGGTTAATCCTCGCACAGAAACTTTGGGTCTTTAGTAGAGACTAGCAATTCCGGTTACACAATCTTTTATATGACTCGGGATTCATGAATCCTTCTCTTCATCTACTCGGATCACTTGAGTCCTTGGTTATCTTGTTACCAACAACAACATAACACAAATTGTAAATTACACCATCTAGTTGTTCTAAGTTGTTGGTAACAAGTACTGACCCAGTAGTTCAGGAAATTTCCTCTATGGTCAGAAACACAAGAGACTTACTTTCGTGAGTCCTATATGTGTCCTGGCTGATCCCCCTTTTGGATTTGAGTGGGATTCATGTGCACGGATTCGGTGAATTCTAAGGATTCGGTGAGTGCCTTCTATTGGAATTCCATGGCAAAAGCAGGCAGAATCCCTATTGACTCAAGGGACTCAAAAGACTCGGATCCGTTCATTAAGTGATTTAGAAGGATTCGGATTTCTCATCTCTATACTGTAGGCAAATAAGGATCACACTCAAGCTCCAGCACAGTGACACAGTGATTTAACTCTGAGACAGCCTTTTGAAATCTAGATGTTTTCTGGAAGTATAATGTGCCCTAGAAGCGGAAAGTTTAATTCCTGACCACTTTGTGTGCAGCACCTGAATAAGACCTACAATGCTGATGTCCCTCTGGTCCTAATGAACAGCTTTAACACTGATGAAGACACCAAGAAGATCCTGCAGAAATACACTCACCATCGCGTCAAAATACACACCTTCAACCAGAGCAGGTACACACACACACACACACACACACACACACACACACACACACACACACACACAGAGATACACATGTACATTCCAGTTCGATTTACATGTATCTCATTCATACTAAAGCAGCTATGGAGGAAAGGTCCTTGCTCAGGGGCCCAAGTAGCAGCTTGACATGGCTGGGATTTGAATTCATGATCTTCTGATCCAAAGTCCATTGCCTTTACCACTAAGCTACTGTAATTGATAATTGTATCTTTGTGCAGATATCCCAGGATAAATAAGGAGTCCTTGTTGCCAGTGGCGACCAACATGGGTCTGACTGGGGAGAACATGGAGGCATGGTACCCTCCAGGCCATGGAGACATCTACACCAGTTTCTATAATTCTGGCCTGCTGGATCAGCTCATCTCTGAGGGCAAGGAGTACATCTTTGTGTCCAACATCGATAACCTGGGTGCCACGGTCGACCTGCACATCCTCAACCACCTGATGAGCCAACCGGCCGACAAGCGCTGCGAGTTCGTCATGGAGGTCACCGATAAGACCCGTGCTGACGTCAAGGTGAGGTCCAGGACCTGGAGAGTGTAAGTGTTAGTCAGTTTATACCCGCTTCAACAGGGTAAGTGTGTGAATGTGTGTTGTGTTTCTCTATCAGGGTGGGACTCTGATTCAGTACGACAATAAGCTCATGTTGTTGGAGATTGCCCAGGTTCCAAAAGCTCACGTCGATGAGTTCAAGTCGGTCACCAAGTTCAAGATATTCAACACCAACAACCTGTGGATCAGCCTGCCTGCTATCAAGAGACTTCACGAGCAGAACGCCATGGACCTCGAGATCATCATTAACCCTAAGGTGAAAAACGTTTGCATAATTTAATAAGACGTCAATACAAACAGCAGCGTTGCCACCTCACATTGTTTTTGTAGAGTTTTGAATGTTTTGCCTCTGTGGGTTTTCTCCGGGTTTTCTTTCACTGCCTAAAACATGGTAGAAGTTGGTAGGGGTGAAACAGTTCACGTATTCGTACCGAAACGTTTCAGTACAGGGTTTTCGTATATACCAAATGCAAACGTGTTTATGTGCGGAACATAATTAAATTCTAAATTCCATTAGGAACATATTAAGTGGCGGACCGCAAGTTGTTTAGTCGCCATCTTGCACTTTGAGCACAGTGTCACAGTTTATTAATATTATTATTATTAAACTTGAAAACTTACACAATGCCAGGGGTATATAAAAGAAACTAGAGTTAGCGCAGTGTCGCTGTGGTTACTCACTGTGTACTGGAAATACGATTTGTAGTGTGTGTGTGTGTGTGTGTGTGTGTGTGTGTGTGTGTGTGTGTGTGTGTGTGTGTGATCCGTTTTTACGACATTCTAGTGATATGGATTCTTTAGCGTTGTACGTTCAGGTTCAAGAATTTCTCTTCAAAGTAAAAAGATCCTGACAATTCTTCATATTGAGGGAGTGAATGAATGAAGGATGGAAGGAATGAAGACATTTGTAAAAGTGTGCTGATATGATCTATTTAACTGTTCTACTTATATCATTAAATAATCTAAAACACACAGACACACGTATCTACACATCTGTATTTTCCAAAATTAGATCTAACAAATGTAAACAATTGAATTACATTTTTCCATTTATTTAATTTTATTTAATCAGTTTAATTTATGCCAATTTAATTGATTACTCAATTTAATAAAAATAAGTGTATTACATTAATTTGATTTATTCTAGTTTAATTTTTTTATTTTTTATAATTAGTTGTAATTTTATATATTATTTGACCAAGCAGGCGGTTATATTATCACAAATTATAATTATTTAATAATAAACTGCAATTATTAAAAAAACGACAAGCAATTTTGTTCTGCATTTCCCCCTTAAACGTACTGAAATTGAACCAAACAGTGACTTAAAAACCGAGGTACATAGCAGATTGTGAATTTTGTGTACCGTTACACCCCTAGAAGTTGGCTTTGGTGTGCTAAAGTGCTAAACACCGTGCTGTGTTTCCAGACTCTGGACGGTGGTCTTAACGTGATCCAGCTGGAAACAGCCGTCGGCGCCGCCATCAAAAGCTTCGACAACGCCCTGGGCATCAACGTCCCACGCAGTCGCTTCCTCCCAGTCAAGACCACCTCCGATCTGCTGCTGGTTATGTCCAACCTGTACAGCTTGGACGCAGGCTCTCTCACGATGAGTGCGAAGAGAGAGTTTCCCACCACACCGCACATCAAACTGGGAAGCTCCTTCACCAAGGTAACTGGGTGACTGGTGTTGCTGTAAAACTGATGAGTAGGGGTGTGGGATAATATCGGAGTTGTTTAAACGATATGCAAAATCATTTTTCATATCTCATTTTTTAGTAAACACTCAAAATGCTGCATAACGTGTTCACGAATTTACTACATGCAGCAGTAATTTTGTCACGGAACATTCTAAAATGCTTAACGTGAAAAACGATCGTCTGATTATCGGCAAAAAATATCGAGATAAAATCTTTTTCTCAATATCACCAATCCCTAGATACGAGCTGGACCCAAAACGCTCATGTCCGGTTAATGTGTTGTTCAAAGTTGTTTGATCAGATTTCAACCTTTGCACTTGTTGCGCCATAAAACGCACCACAGCCGAGGTTATGCAGTGTTTAAACTCTAAGTCCAACTGGCTAATAAATGACTGTCCAAAGTCAGTAACCTGACCAGCAGATACCTCAATAGATCAATTCAGAAGTGTTTAATTGAGTGAGTTATTGTGTGTGTGTGGTGTAGGTGCAGGACTTCCTGAGGAGGTTTGAGAGCATCCCGGACATGCTGGAGCTCGATCACCTCACCGTGTCTGGAGATGTGACTTTCGGCAAGCAGGTCACTCTGAAGGTAAAAAAAGATGGGGGAAGGTGGATGAAGATGGCTAGAAATGGGTGGTTGGGTGGAGCTCGAAGAATGGATGTAGAAGGAAAGAGGTGAATATGGATTGCGATGAGTGGTTGAATGTAGATGAATAGATTAATGTTTGCTGGAGATAGAGAGAGAGATGGATGGATTGTGTTGAAAGAATAGTTATGGATTTCTGAAGGAAGAGGGAGAAGAATGTCGTGATGGATTCTTTTTTTTTAGGATGAATGGATGGAGATACGTACTCTCTAGAGCCAAGATATGGATGGATGATGGTTAGATGGAATAGACTGGAAGAAGGAACTAGAAAACCAGTTGGATATAGAAAAAATATGGGGTTTCATAATGGTTTCTTCTGCATTTCAGGGCACAGTGATCATCATCGCTAATCACGGAGACCGGATCGACATTCCAGCCGGAGCGATGCTGGAAAACAAGATAGTCTCCGGGAACTTGCGCATCCTGGACCACTGAGATCACAAACACACAACACACAAACCAAATCACACAGATCTTCCCGTGAATCCGTAATCCAACTCAGGCCTGTTACAGTATGTGTGTGTGTGTGTGTATGTGCGTGTCTATTAGTTTTGATGCACTCATTTTAAATGTAAACTGTGAAGCTTGGAGGTTGGAGCTTGACTGAATTATGAAGGTCTACTGTTTGAATGTTACTGATCCAGGATCTGCTGCAGCTTCACCCCATAACACTTAGAAAAGAGCAGGAATGCTGAGTCCAAATTAGTTCTTAAACAAACATCTGTGTAGGGAAAGGCAGTGTGTCGACTGTTACAGAAATTGTTTTTAGAAATTAAAGTGCAATATGCCATCCAGCATTTTAGCCTTCTTTAATTTTTTTTAAGGTTAAAATCTTACTGCTCTCACCCATGTGTGTTACACATCATCTCAATCTGAACACCAAGGGATTTTTCATACATTTTATATTTAAATGTAATTTACGTAAACTCAGGGCCTCACAACTAGTTCTTACCAACGACTTCCAACCAGCAACCTTTAATTGCTAACTAAACAATTTTATACAGTTAAGAATATTTTTTAATGCAGTGTGATGCAATTTCTCTTTAGCTTTGGCTAATGTTTGTGTGTAAAAACTGGACAAAGTGATAAAACTCAAACAACTAATATGCTAAATTGGTTAATTTATTTATTTATAGGCTCAAGATCTAGCAAACTCTGTACACCATTCATCATCAAGCTAATTAATTATTAGAATAATAATTCTGAATATAATTTTAACATTAACGTCGAAATGAACAAAATTTTGAGTTCTCACATTTAGCCGCTTAGTTGAGCGACCGATTGAGTTCAAACTGCCACTAAGTGTCCGTTTTTACTCGAGAAATAAACAATTATTAAAACCATTTTGCAATTAATTCACAATTCATTCAAAATAGTGTGAATAAACTTTAGCAAAGATATTTCAAGCAAATAGTCCTGAAATGAACAATAAGGCTCTTGAATGATTTCCAAAATTTATTCTCATTAAATCTACCTTTATGATTCATAAAATGTTTTGTTTTTTTAATCGAAGAAGTGTTTCAAGTCCTGATTTCTTATTTTTATACCGAATATACTTTATACAAATGCTTCATGTCTGAACAATAGGTGTACAATATGTATTATATTTCACATGAATTAAGAAGCCTTAACATGAATGACAAAATAATCAATATACACACAAAAATCATTCAAAAATCTGCAATATAACAATAATTCATGTTCTCAATTTCATGCTTTATTTTGTATTGCCGTTGACGTTTCCTGTGCATCTGCTGCCCCCTATGGGTAAGTAAGTGCCATTGCAGGAACATTCAAACGAATGAAAAGCATCACAAAATTTCTTTTTCTTTTTTTTTTTTTTGTTCTTGAGGAATACGTAGGATTCTGGCTCTTACAATAAATACTACACCCATTAAACAGCGCAGGTCTTATCTGACATGATTTTGGTAGAAGTTATTGCTTTAAATACAGGACTTTTCCATACAGTTCCATACCAAAAGTTGAGTAAGATTTTTTTTTTGGCCAGGTTACTGATTTTATATTATTCTGAAAAACAAAGCACACCGGCGCTGAGATCGGGGACGGTGTCTGCTACAGCACACGTCTCCAGCCTGATGTTCGTGTCAAGACACTGCGAAAAATCTAAGGCACAGAAGCACTGGAGAACCACCAGATGGATCTTTGGGGGTGGGGCTAATAAGAGCCGTAGAAGGTTTACCCGTAACGTTAGCGGCGCGCACACTGATCAAATAAATTAAAGAATAGTAATGTCTCATATTACTGGGTTTAAAGTCATTATAACTGTCACTAACAGAAACTAAATATTCAGTCATATTTCGAGAGTTAACCGAAAGCCGAGCTTCTGGTGGTTCAGGTTCAGGACTGGTTCTTGTTACGAGTCTGCATTCACAGTCAAACAAAATAGCAGAAGTTGTGTGATGTATAATTAAAGAAGCAAACGTGTCGTCATGAAAGACGTCTCCCAAATCACTAATGTCCTCGATCAAGCTCTCGTTCAACAGTGTGTCCAACAGTGTCACAGTTCAGAGGTCAGAGGAGGAGTGTGTGTCATACAGCAGTGGTGTCTCCATACTCCCGATTCCAGCGTGCGTACTGCTCCAGAGTCTGAGGACTAACGCTCTTCTTGATCTTCTTCAGCGACTCGATGAAATCCGAGACTAGGATGTTCCTCACCTAATGAGGGACAAAGAAACAAAGATGTGTCAGTCTCAGGGAAGGAGGCGTGGCCTCTGTTCGTCAGTCTCAGGGAAGGAGGCATGTCCTCTGTGTGTCAGTCTCAGGGAAGGAGGCGTGGCCTCTGTTCGTCAGTCTCAGGGAAGGAGGCATGTCCTCTGTGTGTCAGTCTCAGTGAAGGAGGCATGGCCTGTGTGTCAGTCTCAGTAAAGGAGGCGTGTCCTCTGTGTGTCAGTCTCAGTGAAGGAGGCATGGCCTGTGTGTCAGTCTCAGTAAAGGAGGCGTGTCCTCTGTGTGTCAGTCTCAGTAAAGGAGGCATGGCCTGTGTGTCAGTCTCAGTAAAGGAGGCGTGTCCTCTGTGTGTCAGTCTCAGTGAAGGAGGCATGGCCTGTGTGTCAGTCTCAGTAAAGGAGGCGTGTCCTTTGTGTGTCAGTCTCAGTGAAGGAGGCGTGGCCTCTGTGTGTCAGTCTCAGTAAAGGGGGTGTGTCCTCTGTGTGTCAGTCTCAGAGAAGGAGGCGTCTCAGTGAAGGAGGCATGGCCTCTGTGTGTCAGTCTCAGTGAAGGAGGCGTGGCCTCTGTGTGTCAGTCTCAGTAAAGGGGGTGTGTCCTCTGTGTGTCAGTCTCAGTGAAGGAGGCATGGCCTGTGTGTCAGTCTCAGTAAAGGAGGCGTGTCCTCTGTGTGTCAGTCTCAGTGAAGGAGGCGTGGCCTCTGTGTGTCAGTCTCAGTAAAGGGGGTGTGTCCTCTGTGTGTCAGTCTCAGTGAAGGAGGCGTCTCAGTAAAGGAGGCATGTCCTCTGTTTGTCAGTCTCAGTGAAGGAGGCATGGCCTGTGTGTCAGTCTCAGTAAAGGGGGTGTGTCCTCTGTGTGTCAGTCTCAGTGAAGGAGGCATGGCCTGTGTGTCAGTCTCAGTAAAGGAGGCGTGTCCTCTGTGTGTCAGTCTCAGTGAAGGAGGCGTGGCCTCTGTGTGTCAGTCTCAGTGAAGGAGGCGTGGCCTCTGTGTGTCAGTCTCAGTAAAGGGGGTGTGTCCTCTGTGTGTCAGTCTCAGTGAAGGAGGCGTCTCAGTGAAGGAGGCATGGCCTCTGTGTGTCAGTCTCAGTGAAGGAGGCGTGGCCTCTGTGTGTCAGTCTCAGTGAAGGGGGTGTGTCCTCTGTGTGTCAGTCTCAGTGAAGGAGGGATGGCCTCTGTGTGTCAGTCTCAGTGAAGGAGGCATGGCCTCTGTGTGTCAGTCTCAGTAAAGGGGGTGTGGCCTCTGTGTGTCAGTCTCAGTGAAGGAGGCATGGCCTCTGTGTGTCAGTCTCAGTGAAGGAGGCATGGCCTCTGTGTGTCAGTCTCAATGAAGGAGGCATGGCCTCTGTGTGTCAGTCTCAGTGAAGGAGGCGTGTCCTCTGTGTGTCAGTCTCAGTGAAGGGGGTGTGTCCTCTGTGTGTCAGTCTCAGTGAAGGAGGCATGGCCTCTGTGTGTCAGTCTCAGTGAAGGGGGTGCTATTAATTATAATACATTCTTAACACAAATAAGCTGTACCTCATTAGCTGCCATGTTCCTCACTTGCTCTGGACGAAGCTCTGAAAAGATGCAGAGATCAGAGTGATGAGATTTCACACTGAATAAATACACAAACGTTTCTTCTCCGTCATCTCACCTCGTATGGGTCCCAGTGCAGCATCCTTAGCTAAGGAGGTCAGATCACTGCCCGAGTAACCATCAGTCATCCTATATACACACACACACACACACACACACCATGATTACACCATCAGCCCGATCACATTTCAATGGCCTGTGTGTGTGTGTGTGTGTGTGTGTGTTGGTTGTGTGTGTGTATTAGGAGCACAGACTTGGCTAGCTGATTCAGCTCTTTCTGCGTCAGTGGGCTCCCATGTTTACTCAGGAGATTCTTCAGCAGCTTTAGCCGAGTCTGTAACACACACACACAGTTAAAATTTGGTGATAACTGTAATAGTAATATCTGTAATTATTATTTGAAAGCCATTGTATTTTCCGTGACCACAGGGTTGCCAGATCTAACCAGTCAAATATCAGTAAGTAAAAATAACATTTAGAAGTAAACATTGTATAGTATTCCTTTTAAAGAAGCACTATTATAAACATTTCCTTTTATATTTTAATATTATTTTGGATATTGGTGCACAAAGTGATTATAATATTGAGCTCATGTTGAAAACAAAAGCAAGAAATGTGAATAAAAGCAGTGTGTCTGGGGAAGTGAAAGGGTAGAACAAATCTGCAATATTTTTTTGTTTATACTTGAACGGATCACTCTGGGACGTACCTCCTCGGAGGGTAATGTCACATATATCCTCTTTGCAAACCGCCTGCACATCAGAAACACACACACACACACACATTTCAGAGCAAGTTTCACAATCGCACTGCAAGAACATCAGGAGATCAGTGAGAACCTGAGCACAGCCTCGTCCAACTCCTGAGGACGATTCGTAGCTCCCATTACCAGCACCCGGTCATCACCTCCTGACTGTACCTACACACACACACACACACACACACCATAAACCTATACACATACAAATATAGTTAGCAAAAGAAGAATGAGAGACAGACAGCAAGATAGAAAGAAAGAGAGAGAGAGATTTATACCCCATCAAACTCTATAAGGAACTCAGTCTTCAGTCTTCTGCTGGCATCATGCTCTCCTTCTCTTCTTTCACACAATAAACTGTCTATTTCATCTGCACACACACACACACACACACACACACACACACACAGATTATAAATGTGTTCAAGGCCATGTGCGAATTATAACCACTCTGAGGCATTAAACCCCGACTCCCCCTCCCAACACACACACAAACATACATAGCAGAGTGTGTGTGTGCGCACGTGTGTGTGTCCTCTCACCAATAAAGATGATCGACGGCTGGAGTTCCCGAGCAACAGCAAATAGAGCGCGTACCAATTTCTCACCTTCACCAACCTGCACGAGTGTACACACACACACACACACACACACACACACTATCCGAATGACTAATGATACATCCTGTAATTAACAAAAATTAGAAAAGAGGAGTGATTGAAAAAAGAAAAAGGACAAAGAACAAAAGAAAGAACGACAGACAGACAGAAAGTTCACTGACGTATTTGGAGGTCAGACTGGCAGCGCTGATGTTGAAGAAGGTAGCGTTGGATTCCATGGCAACTGCTTTTGCCTGGAGAAGGGAAACAAGTGCACACAAACACACACACACACAAAATGAATCACCTCAATGAGTATTGTGTAGCGAAGCAGAATGTGTGTGTGTGTGTGTGTGTGTGTGTGTGTGTGTGTGTATACCAGCATGGTCTTCCCGTTCCCGGGAGGCCCAAACAGCAGTAATCCTCTCGCTGGAGCTCTCAGGCCTGTAAACAACTACAAAAACAAAACCAATGGTGTACGCTGTGAGACATGCTGCGTGCGTGTGTGTGTGTGTGTGTGTAGAGGAGTATGAGTGGCTGTGTGTGTGTGTGTGTGTGTATGTGTGTATATATATATATATAAAAAATGTGTAGTACCTCAGGCCGCAGTGCCGGCAGGATCACAATCTCCTGCAGTGCTTGTTTGGCCAAGTCTTGACCTGCTACATCTTCGAACCTCACAGCCGAGCCACTGGAACACACACACACACACACACACACACACACACACACACACACACACACACACACACACACACACACACACACACACGTTGTAATCCAGTGAAGAGTTTGTGCAAAAGAAATGTGTCCTTTCTTTCTTTCTCTCTCTCTCACCTGTCCACTATCTCATTGAGAATGAGGTTTGCCAGTTTGCTGTCCACGTTTTTAAAGTTTTTCATGTCTTTCTTCCTCTGTGGATTGGAGGAAGAAATAGTGCTGGCTTTAGTGTTCCCTCTGGCAAAACCCCGTCCTGCTGGAGCCTGAAACACACACACACACACACACACACACACACACACACACACACACACACACACACACACACACACACACACACACACACACACACACACTTACTTTTGTCCATGAATATGTATTAATCATTTCCAATTGTCTATTCGAGTTCACGACATCAAAGCCCTCCAGCAGGCGCCCAATAACCTCGCCATTTTCATGGCGTTTCATTGGACGGTTAGTGAGCGGACATATACAGAGCTCGCAACCTGCATCTGTGGCAAACTGCACATTCTCAAATGTATTTGTGTGGATTTAAACGCTGCTTATTCATTTGACAGCGGCTGATGAATTACAAAACCAAAACGGTTCCAAACAGTTGTTCAGCTTTTTTATGAAATATTTATACTTTTGTGTTTTCTTTCCTGTACAATTTGCACAAAAACACACAATTTGCCTTCATTTCAAATCCCCAGGAAAACCGTAATTTGATGGGGTTATTAATAAAGATGCTTCTGCTACAGATGATGCATGCAGACAGTGCAGCTGTGGCTACAGTGAAAGGAGATGTGTTGAATTGTGTTTATTCTGCGTTTCTATAGCTGTGGTGTTATATTGATGGTATTAAGAAGTCGATTGACTCTGGAAGGACAGCACTGAGGGCCCGGGGTTAAAATGTACAGCAAAACACTGGGTATATTTAATTTACTATAAACATTAAACAGGTAATTAAAAAACTACAGATATAAAATCAGACTAATCCGAATCCCACACTGCGAATGGATTTATTGATCTCAAATCAAACAAATCAAAAGTTTTTCCCTCCTTTAGATGCTTAAAAATAAAAGTTTTTGACCCATGCAAAGACCCTAATGTGTGTGTGTGTGTGTGTGTGTGTGTGTGTGTGTGTGTTTTCTCATTACCCTGTGGTTGGATTGGGGTGCTGTTCGGCCTGTGGTTGGTGCAGTGAAGCTGGTTGAGCGCTGGGGGGCGCTGGAGGGAGGTCTAGCAGGCTTGAGCTTCACCTGAGATGTAGAGGAGTTTGTCTTCTTAGGTACAACACTGCTGGCTGTAAACCAATATATGTTAATATAATCATTATGACGCCACGTCTATAGAAACCATCAATACTGTAGAGAAACGCAGTATATCAAAGCGCTGCATCACAGGAATCTCATACAGCAAGAAAAAATGTCAAAGCAAAAAACTATATAATATATAATAATATTAATAACCTCATAAAATGACCTTGTGCAATTTGTGCATATTTTTTAACACATTACGGTTTTGCTGAAGATTTGAAATTGAATTAAAACAGTATTAAATCCACATAAACATTTCGGGGCTTGAGCAGTTTGCTGCAGATGCGGGTTGCGAGCTCCGACTAGTGCGCTCTCTGACCGTCCAATCACAGGACGTGAAAATGCTGAGGTAATTGTACGCCTGCTAGGTGGCCCCGGTGTCGCCAACTTGAAATCTGATTGGTTGAACCAACAGCCTTTGAGCGACACGTACTTTACGCCTCAGGCACCGCACTGCTGATTCTTAAGGGCTCGCGATATGTGCTTTTTCATCATCGCCTTCTGCATTTAGTCCCAATTTGCTCTTAAAATTTCCTCCACTCTTCTGGGGGAGATGTTCTACTAGATTTTGGAGTGGAGATTTGTGCTCATTCAAGCGACAAGGGTGCCAGTAAAGTCAGGTACTGATGTAGTTGAGAAGGTGAGGAGGCATGAAAAATTCATCCCAAAGGTGTTCTAGCTCTATAGCAGGAGATCTTCCACATCTTCCAACCCATGTAAAGCGGATCTTCATGGAGCTGGCTTTGTGCACGGGGGCAGTGTCATGCTGGACCAGGTTTGGTGAAGGGGAAATTTCATGCGCCTGCATCCAAGAAGGTCCAAAACAACTGTGTCCTTCAACTTTGCGATAACAGTTTGGTAAAGAAGCACATGTGTATGCGGTTTTGCTCACAATATGCTTCATAATCAAGAACTCGATTTGGAGTATCGCATGCAGAAACATACAGGAACAACCTTCTCCTTCTCTCACCTGTGTGGGGGCTGCCGTTGGAGAGGGGCGAGTTAATGCGTTCGGTGTGTACAGTGTGTGAGGGATCAGAGCTCATCTTGGCTTCACCACCACCAACCCAGAAAACAGAGAAAGAGAGAGAAAGAAAGAGTCGAAGTAAGAACGTGTGAGAGAGTGTGACCGTGTCAGAGGAAAGGCGGAGTCAAACAAGAAACACCAGGAATGCAGGAGAAAGGAACTGCTAAGACGAATTTCATATCTTTAGAGAAGTACGACACCAGTGAGTCGTCACATGTCTGACTCAGTGTCACAAAACTGCTGATCGGAGGTTTAAAGGGAATTCTGGGTAATGCACAAGCTCCCATGCTCACCCAGCAGCTGCAGACGCTCCGTGGCCATAATCAGGTTGTTGTTCATTTTGTCCTGTAGCCGTCTGGCTCGGTCTGCTTTCTCTCCTGGAGGGCGACACACACAACAAACAAGTGGGAAGTTTATATGTAGGACACAAACGGAGAGGTGATGAAAAGATGACAGAGAGATTTAGAGGTGATGGAGAGATTCAGATATGACAGGTAGGTGACTGATGGAGAGGCGATGGAGAGGCGATAACGAGACTGAGGTGATAGAAAGACAGAGGGGTGATGGAGAAGTGATGAAAAGATAGAGAGGTGATTAAGAAGTGATGGACAGGTGACTGACAGATATAAAGGTGATGGAGAGGCGATAAAAAATGCTGACTCACCGGTGCCTGTGACTTTAATGCAGATGCCTTTCTCCAGCTCTGCGATGCCCTTACGGTACCACTGCACCGCCTGATCTTTGTGACCTAGAAAACACACACACAAGAAAAAAATGCTGAACAATTACACTGCCTTTACATGTTATCAAATTTGGTGCTTGATAAAGGAATTGAATTGAATTCACATCAATGTGTTTTAGAAAGTCACTTCCAGTTTAGATGCTTAAAGAGAGTGAGGTAGTTTGAAGTACCGGACTATAAAGCGCACCCATATATAAGCCGCACCCACTGAATTTTACAAATATTTTTATTTTGAACATAAATAAGCCGCACCTGTCTATAAGCAACACTAATGTACTTTACACAGGCTTTAACGAAAGACACGTTACACATGGTGTAACGGGTAAAATATGTTGCGCTTCCTTTAGGAGCAGAGCGGTATTTTGGGATTAGCATGCCACTGCATTTTTCTGCTATTACTACGCGTGTGTGTGTGTGTGTAAGACTGAGGATTATGTCCTTATTATTTTCTGATGCTCATTTCTAAGTTTCTTTGACTAACCCATAACGCTGTTGCCAAGAAAAATAAAAAAGCACGAGTTTTGGAAACCTGTCTGTGTGTATATGATTTCTGTTGCAACTGGAGTTAGCGAGCTCTCCCTTCACCCAGACTCAACGCGTTACAACGGCTTGTATCCAAACAGTAGCCGGCCAAGAAAGTCATTGTTCACTGTCTTCCTCCTTCCTTTCACAACTATTTCTCTCAGAGTTGAAGAAGTGGAGATCAGACACAGCATTAGCTAATATTAGTACAGGAGATCCGGTAAAGTGTTCACAGAGCTTCACTTTTTCCAGACTTTAGACACACCCGTCTATATGAGGTCCCACAGTTAACAGTGCATGAGCACAAACCAAGACAAGAAGTCCAAGGAATACAGGATTGTATCGAGGCACAGATCTGGGGAAGAGAACAGAAACATTTTGGCAGCATTGAAGGTCATGAGCACAGTGGCCTCAATCATCCGTAAATGGAAGAGTTTTGGAACCACCAGGACGCTTCCTATAGTGAGACGCCCGGCCAAACTGAGCAATCTGGCAGAAGGGCTTTAGTCAGAGAGGTGACCAACAACCCGATAGTCACTCTGAAAGAGGTCCATTGTTTCTTCGTTGAGAGAGAAGAACCTTCCATTAGAACAACCATTTCTGCAGCACTCCACCAATCAGGCCTGTATGGTAGAGTGGCCAGACGAAAGCCACTCCTCAGTAAAAGGCACATGACTGCCTGTCTGGAGTTTGCCAAAAGGCACTTGAAGGACTCTCTGTCCAAGAGGAACAAAGATTTAACTCTTTGGCCTGAATGCTAAGCGTCATGTCTGGAAGAAAACCAGGCACCGTTCATCACCTGGCCAATACCATCCCTACAGTGAAGCATGGTGGTGGCAGCATCATGCTGTGGGGATGTTTTTTAGCAGCAGGAACTGGGAGACTCGCCAGGATCGAGGGAAAGATTAATGTAGTAATGTACAGAGACGACCTTAATGAAAACCTGCTACAGAGCGCTCTGGACTTCAGATTGGGGGCGACGATTCATCTTCCAACAGGACAACGACCCTAAACCCACAGCCAAAATAACAAAAGGAGTGTCTACAGGACGACTCTGTGAATGTCCTTAAGTGGCCTAGCAAGAGCCCAGACTTAAACCTGATTGAACATCTCTGGAGAAACCTGGAAATGCCTGTGCACTGATGCTCCCTATCCAAGCTGATGGAGCTTGAAGGTTTCTGTAGAAAAAAATTATGTGGAGAAACTGCCCAAAAATTGGTGTCAAGCTTGTTGCATCAAACTCAAAAAGACCTGAGGCTGTAATTGGTACCAAAGAAGCTTCAACAAAGTATTGAGCAAAAGCTGTGATACTTCTGTACATGTGATTTATTCATTTATTTTGTATACATTTGCAAATATTTCAAACACACTACTATGATGTCATTACGAGGTTTTGTTTGTAGAACTTTGAGGAAAATAGTGAATTGAATGCATTTCAGAATGAGGCTGTAACATAACGTGGAAAAAGTGAAGCTCTGTGAACACTTTCCGGACGCACTGTATAACAGAGGTCATGTGGACGATCGATAGCGCTGATCACTCGTTTTCTAGGCCAGTCGCTCCAGGGGGCGTGTACAGGGGTTACTATAGAAACAGTGAATCACCATAAGGACAGAAAACACACCTCTGGAAGGAGTCTCCAGTTCTGGTGGCAAAAATAAAACTGTAACTTTAAAAGTTACGCTTTGGAATTTCGAGCATGAGAAACATCTGGATCGAGATGACGTCTCAGCATCGTCTCGCCCACGCTCTGCGAGATCTACAGTGTCATTAAGATAATCTGTTTATGTGACGCAGATCATCAAAGCCAAACAACAACCTGGAAACTTCTCCAATCAGCTTTTCTCAGCCTCTTTCTGCTGAGGGTTAAACCAACATGTCTTTCTCATCTTCTCAACTTCGTTCAGGTCCAGCCCTTGGAAAGGGAAGGGAGGGGGGGGGAGATGAGAAAAGAAAAGGAGAAGAGGAAGGGAGATGAGGAAGGAAATGGGGAAGGCGAAGAGGAAAAAGAGGAAAGGAAAATAAAAGGAAAGGGGAAAGAAAATGGAAAGGTAAGGAGAAGAAAAAAAGAGGACAGGAAAAGGGGAAAGGAAAGGACGAAAGAAAAAAGAGGAAGGAAAGAAAAAGAGGGATGAGAAACATGAAGGACAAGAGGAAGGGAAAGGAAAAAAGAAAGGTGGAAGGAAAAAGGAAAGGAAAGATGAAGGAAATTGAGAAGCAAAGCAAAAGAGGAAGTGAAAATGGAAAGAAAGGAAAAGATGAAGAAAATTGGGAATGAAAATTAAAAGAGGAAGGGAAAAGGGAAAGAAAGGAAATTGGGAAAGAAAGAAAAAGAGGAAGGGAAAAGGGGAAGAAAGGAAGTTGGGAAGGAACAGGGAAAAGAAAAAGGAAAGAAATAGGAAAGAAAATGGAACAATGCTATAAAGGGAAAGTAGAAGGAAAGGGAGAAGAACATTGGAAGGGGGAAAGAAGAGAAAAATGGGAAGGAGAAAGAAAAAGAAAAAGAAAAGCTCTACCTTTCTCGTCCTCGTCGATGCGCAGCGCCACTGAGATGAACTCGAACGCCTGCTTCTGATGCTTCTTGATCAGATCTCCGGTGCCATCGAGGTCTCCACCTCCAAACTCCTTCGGCTTGGTGGCCATCGTGCGGCAGATGGGCTTCAAAACCCAGGCTAGGAGCGCACACAGCCGCCCAAACACCAGCCCGAGCAGCGAGCAGAGCACCAGGAGAGGAGAGATGAGCACCAGGAGGCGGTGAAAACGCCGAGGATACTGCTGCTGCTGCTGCTGCTGCTGCTGATGATGATGATGATGATGACGGTGGTGGTGAAGATGGTAAGAAAGAAGAAGCGCCTCCTGGTCACAGGTGTCCCCTGCTGAAGGCCCAAACCGGCCTGCGGTTCCCCTCTTCCACTGCGCAGTGCTTCCAGGTGCCGAATTCATTCACGTTGCCTGCACATGACGCTTCCATAACAGAATAAATCCGCTTCGAAATCCAGGTCAATTCATTAATTAAACGTGGTTCCTGCTCCGGTTCCTCTCTTGTTTACGGTATTGTGACGCCAGAAGCGCTGTCAAGTCCTATATCCGGGTTAGGTTTGTATTGCGCATGCGCAACACAGGCAACATTTGTTTTCCCACTCTGCCAACGCATGCGTACTAAACAGAGAGCGAAAGGCAAGTACAGAAGGACGGGATTCTGTCATATAACTATGTATATATAATCTGAAATATGATTATGGATGCTGAATTATATCTTTATGAATTTGATTTAAAAAAATCCTTACTGCAGTCAGAATTCTGAAAAAAAAATGGTTCAGAAAGACTGCAGTTCGTAATCAAACCAGCAGATGGAGACATAGTTGCTTGAATATAAAAAAGAGGCGCATTCTGTATTTTAACTCAGAAACTTTAAAAGTCATGTGTATAATTAAATATTTTAAAAAAAAAAACATACCTTTTGGAAATACAGGCGATGTTTTAATTTGCATTCGGTCCCGAATGTGCTATAGAAATAAGTGCTTTAATGTGATTGCTATGACTGTTTTAAGCTTAAGACTTTTTGTCTATTTTTTGTCTTGTCTTGAGTTGATTAAGCAAGTGTCTTGTGATAAAAATGATAACAGGACATTATAACAACCATAATAAATCATAGTACTTTGGATAGCAAACATTTGAAGGCAAATACTTTTTACTCTTTTACTTTTATTCACGTGAAAGTTTAAAGGGCGCACTATTACTGGAGTCATATTTTACCTTGTGTATATCTAATTTTACTTAAGTACATGGTTTGTGTACTTCATCCACCACTGAAACTGCGGTTCGTGTCAGCCATGTCACATGGTCGCAGGGTTTGCTGGGATATAGAGTTGTTTGTTTGCTCATTTCCATAACATGTCATAACATGTAACATGATTGACTGCCTGGATTTAATATAAGAGCATAAACATATGTTTGGTCATATAGGAATATAGATCTATCAGATAATGGGCAAAGTTCTTTGTAAAAATTGGATCATCCATGGACCATAAAAGCATAAAAGGAGAACTCAAAGTGACTTTCTTTCCCCGGTTGTGTCACCATTATCCTCACACACGCCTGTAACACAATCACATGACAATAAAATGTATTGCAAAACAAAACTTTTTATTTGGGGACAATCAGAGCAAGACAGGACAGAGTGTAATTCACAGAAAAACACTTTCGTTGAACGAGGCACCACACTTGCATACATTTTAATACGTTACATCCCAGCTGCTGTATTCAAACTAGGCCACTTAAAAACACCATCCCAACCAAAACATCAAACATGGCAGACACGGACACGACAGCCTGAGATCGACGTGTTTAGACAATCTGAGCCGGAGAGTCGGTTTTTAGCACAGAGAGCTGATCTCGCTCTTGCTGCAGCCCCACTTGCAGCAAGCGTTGGACAAGCCCACGACCACATCCCTGCCTTTCCTGTCAGAGGTGCGCAGAGCCTCGAGGACCTCGTCTGAGATGAGCGAGCGAGCCGGGCGGATGAACGCTAAGCTCTCTGGAGCTTCACCGGCCAAGCCGTCCACCTCCGGGTCAGCCTGGGCTTTGTAGGAAAGGTGTGGGATGAGCTGAGCGCTCCAACTGTCTGAGACCTCATCATCATGAGCAGACAGAAAATCCCCGGTTAAAGCACCTGAGAAGAGACAGAGGGGAATGGAGGATTGAATTGTTTTTAGCAGTACGGTCACTGGAACACAATAATAAAGAATTATTTTTATCAGGGGGTAAAAAATACAAGAACAAATTCCAAGGAGTGGAAACTGCATTTATATTACGACAAATGTACCCTGCTACATTTATAAACTTATCCCAGCGTTTAACTAACGCCTGGAAAGATTCGGCATTAGATTTGTCAGTACGCCTGAACCACCCTAGGACAGGATTAACATCCAAATGTCTTACTGCAGCTGAGCGTCTCTACTGAGCACACACTGTTCCCTGTACTAACACTGTTGTCTGGCATCTTGAATAACAGGGTCCCGACTGGCCCACGACATATGCGCTGCCTACCAGTAATAGGACACTCTAGCCACTTACTGCTGCGTGTAGTACCACCGTGCTAGCATCCATTTTTATACCTGTACCATTAAAAGCCCCGGTTTGACTTCAACACCCCCTCATTTTATCATTTATTTACATTGAAATAAATTGCATTTTGCCTCATTTCTTTTCTCTTTTTTGTTATAATACATATACTTGTTCTAACAGAGTTTTCTAAGAGTATTAATTTGTTTGTCTATTTATTTATTAATTAACTGTTAAGATATGATTTTACCTCATTCTCCAGTGTTCTGTAGTGTTGAAAGATTTATGATCAAACTCTTGATGTCACCCAACTAAGGATGGGTTCCCCTTTTGAGTCTGGTTCCTCTCAAGGTTTCTTCCTCATAACATCTAAGGTAGTTTTTCCTTGCCACAGTCGCCATGGCTACTCATCAGGGATAAATACACACCATTCACCTTAACTGTTGATTTCTGTAAAGCTGCTTTGAGACAATGTCTGTTGTGAAAAGCGCTATAGAAATAAACTTGACTTGACTTGACTTGACTTGACTTGACTTGACTACCTAAAGTAAGTGTAACTGATGCCTCTCCCGTTTGACCCCCCCAAAATAATCTTTTGCTCCCAATTCCAATGATTAATGCTTAACAAGTTGTCCTTTAAGCGTAAAAGATGATGGCGGTGGTGGGGTTAAGCAGCTCTATTGTTGCACAATTTTCATTTCTGGGTCAGAAAAATCAGGAAACAGAAGTCTGAAGAGAAGAAATTAGCAAAATCCAATGCATGGCCATTATTTCAACCATTATATAGGTCTAAAAATGTAATTAAAACACATACTACACATGTTAACTTATATCCATAGTGTCAGGATTATGAAAATAGAAACTACATTTCCCAGCAGCCACTGCTTCCATATCTAATCATTTACACCTTGTCACCTGAGTCACCAATTCACATTGTTGCATGCGCATAAAAGTTGGCATTAGTTGGCATCGTTTTTAACACATTTGAATCGATTATAAACAATTTATTTATATATAATTATCAGTAGATGTGCTATACCTGCTATAACTTTATTATTTCGAAAGTGACCAATAGTTTGTGAACGATATTTGATGTAGATTGGTTTCTCCTCGGTTATCTGTTTCTCTCAGAACCGTTGCTACTGTACGTGAATACGACGTATAACAACACTACGGAGACCGAGGCGTGTCCTGAGAGTCACATACAATACAGATTAAGACGTTTGCTTCAGAAACATGAACTAACCCATATTCACTGCTTTCACGTGTAGACTTCTGTTCACCTTCTGCTGATGTTCTCCAACATGTGTCCAAGACACATCCCCCAGTATTTTCTTTGTTCCATCACAATGATGGATTGCTTCATTAGATTCATATCATTTGTCTTATGCGAAATTAATTAAAATGAAATTAAAGCTTAAAGATAATAGACTTTAGATATTATGGTTTCTTAAGAGTTCATTGGATAGTTGTTTTAACTAAAATGAAGGGATTTGGCATTAGGACTATAAAGGGATATGTTGTTAGTAGAGCTGTCAAAATAACGAACACAAATTAATTTAAACGGTACAAATCTTATTAACGCTCGACTAGTACAGTGCGCAATTCATGTTCGAGCATTTTTATTAAAAATATAAATAAATAAATATTAAAGGGGCGAAATTTAAACCTTCAACGCCACACACATTTATTCACGACGTCCTTTCTTTACTCCGATGTCAATAAAAAAAATACTTCACAGAGCAATAATATTTCATCACTAAACATTTGTTTTACTAATGTGCCTCAATTCAAGCACCAAAATCCGCCATGGTGCACACGTCCGGCAATTAAAACCGTCCGTGTGGAAACTGTCTGTGTGCCCGATAGCAAAAGTTCTGTTTGTTGTCTTGATGATTTACATAATTAAAAACACCATCATTACTTTAAAACATTTAAAGAATATTTTGTCCACATGCTCTATGTTGAGTTCGGTTTCATTCATAATAAACATACAATTGCATAAAGCATCAATATTTGTCCATGCGCATGTTGATTAAAGTATTAAAAACTTGAAAAGTATTAATTTAAGGTACATTTAGAACAGATATAAATGTGCCATGAATCGCAAGTACTTTTTATACTTTTTATTTTTATATTCTATTTCTATTTACATGTTGGACTGGAATTCCTCAAATGCATTTTACTACATGTTGTACTTTGTATAAATGTGTATGTGACAAATAAAAATTTGATTTGATTTAATTTGATGTGTTTCACTGGATAAAATACTCGTATGACTTTGGGCTGCATTTACTGCAGAGAATTAAAGAATAATAAAAAAAACCCCACAGTGAAACACAAAAAAAACATAATGATATAATATTATAATAATAATTACATAGGTTCTGTCAGCATTAGTGGAAAAAGATTTCCTGTCCGACTGAGGCGTTTTACTCGTCACATATACATTACAGCACAGTGAAAATCTTTCTTCGCATGTCCCAGCACAGGTTTAGCCATGAAACTACAGCTGATGGGGTTAAGGGCCTTGCTCAAGGGCCCAACAGTGGCATCCTGGTGGTGCTGAGCTTCCAGTTAGTCAACAAAAGATTTAACCATTGACCAACCACATTCCTTTTAGAATTAACATAGACATGTACATGGAACCATTTTAGAATGAGAAAAAAAAAAAGGTTTTTGAAAGGTTCTGGTATAATTAACGGTTCTTAGTCCCTGAAATTGGACTTCTCCCTAAAATGGAAACCTTGTGACAAACTAAACAGCCTTTTACAGTGTTGGAAATATTTTTCCATCATTACAGCTAGAATCAATGTAGTTCTTCTTCTTATTATTACACTATTATTCTGATTATTTTTGTTTTCTATTCAAATACAGTGACAGCATTTCGCTGATTCTTACTGTTCTTACGTTATGTATCTATGACTTGTACCTGGGAACTTTTCTCTAAGAGAAGCCGAACTGTGTTTGGCTGAACTGTTACAATCTTGAACTCAAACACACACTAGAAATACTCTATTCAATTCATACACACATTACATTATAACTGTTGACATGTTGTTTTTGCACACTTATTCTTTTCCTACTGTTGCTGCTTTTTACAACATTTTGTGTATATATTTATTAGTACACCCTTGTTCAGGGTTTTTTTTTGCACATTTAACTGTATAACATCTTATACAGTAGTTATACTGGTCGGCGCTACTTTTTGTATGTGTCCCACACTTTATGTGGCTAGAACAACTTACTATAGTCCTTAACTCTATGCTCTGTTATGAAGCTCTGTGCTCTGTTATGTAGTTCTGTTCTTTGTTATGTAGCTTTGTGATGTAGCTCTGTGCTCTGTGATGTAGCTTTGTACTCTGTTATGTAGCTTTGTTCTTTGTTATGTAGCTTTGTGATGTAGCTCTGTGCTCTGTGATGTAGCTCTGTGCTCTGTGATGTAGCTCTATGCTCTGTGATGTAGCTCTTTTATGTAGCTCTGTGCTCTGTTATGTAGCTCTGTTCTTTGTTATGTTGCTCTGTGATGTAGCTTTGTACTCTGTTATGTAGCTTTGTTCTTTGTTATGTAGCTTTGTGATGTAGCTCTGTGCTCTGTGATGTAGCTCTGTGCTCTGTGATGTAGCTCTATGCTCTGTGATGTAGCTCTTTTATGTAGCTCTGTGCTCTGTTATGTAGCTCTGTTCTTTGTTATGTTACTCTGTGATGTAGCTCTGTGCTCTGTGATGTAGCTCTGTTATGTAGCTCTGTGCTCTGTTATGTGGCTTTGTGTTGTGTGAGGTAGCTCCATGTTGTTTTAAGTAGCACCAGGGTTCTGGAGAAACTTCTCATTTCACTGTGTACTGCATCAGTTATATATGGTTTAAATTACAATAAAAGCTTCTTGACCTAAAATAACATTCTTTTAACTAAATTCAAAGAGTGACAAACAATCCAACCTGGCCGCCCACAGCATCAAAATAAAATTAATAAATAAATAAAAGTCAATTGGCAAGAATCGTGATACAGTATTGGTATTGAACCAAAACCAGCAAAAATGACGTACTGAATATTGGAGAAAGCTAGTTCAAATATTATTGCTAGCAAAAGACAAACTGAAGGTTCCCATTTTTGATCTAACACAGCATTAACTACAGTAAGAAGTTTCACTTTCCCAGAAGATACCGAGCAGAACATTGTACTTTCAATTCCTTTTAATAAAAGCCAAATAATTTAGTCTGAATGTAATGCCATTTGTTTGTCAGAAAGCTTTGAGGTAAACATTAAAAATACTTACCGGCTTCACCTGGCATCCCCACAGATCTTCTCCAGCGTGAGCCTCCACAGGTGAAGATGACCGCACGGATAAATTCTCTTCCGCACAGCTTCACCCCATAAATGGGGTGACCCTCAGTGGCTTGGGCTCGGTATGCCAGCGCCACCAGCAGGCTCAGGGTCATCACGATTTCTTTGTACATAATAGCAAAACAAGGAATAGAACTGGATAGCAAGGTGAGACTGATAGACAATTCGTGGTAGGTCCCACACTGGGTTTCTTAGCATCCTCAGAGCTCTTTTATAGTTCCTCAGCGCTCTTCAGACTGACCTATTCCTCCCCTGGTGTCAGTCAGACAGATAGCAATGGAGACCTTTACTGGGACAAAGAGATGGCCTGGAACTGCTTTAATTAACCAGAATCCGGCCTTCAAGGTTAGGTCAGAGGAAATGGCCTAATCTTATCATTTGTGACCTTTCAAGATAGCACACATGCAGACATGAATTGGGGGACCACACACACACACACACACACACACACACACACACACACACACACACACACACACAAAAACAGTGTTATCCTGATCTCTATGAATGTAAACTACCATTTGTTTAGCAAATTATGTGATGAATGTTGGTTGCTTTTGGTTGGGTAAGGCTTTGATATCTTGCTAACACTATTATGATCATAGCTCTACTACAAACCTGAAGAAAAGCAGGCATATACCAAACTGATCCACTATAAGAAGTGGTGTGTTTACACACTATCATCCTCAAAAATAGTCCCATTTCACAGCAAAACAGCACTTCCAGTGTTCCTGACACTTCTGGAACGTGTCCTGGAAATTTTCTTTTCGAAGTGCATCAAGCACCTTCTGCAAGTTGCGTGGGAGCTCCACAACGGTGCCAAAACTGCAAGCTGGAGCTTCACTTTTCCGTAAAGGGGGCGAAGTCCGCAGGAGCCAAATCCAACAAGTAGGGTGGGTGAGGTCATGAGATTGTGTGAATTGTTCTCCGACGACCATCATGCACGAGTTGTTCTAACCTGCAGACGTGGTCAGGATAGCACCAGTTAGCAGGATTAGTCTCTAAAATGTTTGATACCACATTGTATTTTGGATAAGAGTACAAAGGTAGGCTAATGATGGCTCTGCTTGCTAATAAAGCTAAAGTGTATAAGAAGATGGCACAAACGAATCTAAACATCTCCATGACTAAAATTTTCTTACAAGTGGAGTCAGTAAAAACCCCTAAACCGAACCTTCACATGACAAACACGACTAGGTCCCTCCAAGGACAATTCAAACAGCTTTTGAGGTAAAAATACTGTCAAACAAATGTCATTCCGTGTATCATGGTACACTCGTAGCATCATAAATGATGACCTTTGATAGGCCCGGGATATAAAACAGCCGCAGAGAATTTGATTGCATTGCGTGTAATATATCACAGACATTCAAAAATCATTGTCAGGAATTTGGGGACGTCAAGTTCGGTTTGAGAGACTTAATCTGCAAGAAAATGGCTATGAGACGTCACAGGTGCAGTATTTCAAACCGGGGTTCGTTGAGCCACTCTGACATTTTATTTCAGAGATAACAGCGCTGCGTCAGAGAAAACGGAAGCGAAGGCGCGTGCTTGCGCTTGGACGTTATTGTCGCCGCTTTGCTAATCAGAGGCCCTTCAGTGCCTATCAGCGATCCCGCCTGAGCCGCCGGCGCGTAAAATTCAGTTCGTTAGGAGATACAGTGTGCGGACCCAAGATTATTTTCTCAGCGCTATCTTACTGATTTACAGCACAATGCATTTTGGATGGGTTTTAATTAAAAACGGAAATTTATCACGAGCGCTGCGTAGTGTAGTGACGGCTCGTTCATGAACCATATAGTAAACTCTCTCATCATACCTGGCACACAATACTGTCATTTGCACTAACATGCACTCCCACACTTTATGTACATTACTGGTCTGTATCCCTATTTATTACCCACACTGTCTATACTGTCTGTATTGTCTTGTATAGTCTGTTTTTGTCTTGTCGTGTCTGTTTTGTCTTGTATAGGTTTTCATTTATGTCTGTACTTTTGAGAGTAACAAACAGCTGGAACCAAATTCCTTGTGTGTGTCAACACACTTGGCCAATAAACCTGATTCTGATTCTGATTCTGATTCATTTGTTCATTTCGAACAAGTCTTTAATGTGACTCAGAGGAACAAATCAATTTAACGAGTGATTCGTTCATTTTCTAATGGACACGCATGAGCAAAACATCGCGAAATCTCCGTAGGTCATGTACAGCAAACAGAACTGAGTAGTTCATCTCTCGACTTTTCTACTCAGAGTCGTTCGTTCTTTTGTCACGTGACTCTCATATATGCCATGAAGGTATATATACATTCACACAGAGGTGGAAAGTAACAAAATACATTTATGCACGTCACTAATTGAGACGTTTTTTAATTTTTTTTACTGTTACGCTTTAAAGTATTTTTTTAAAATCTGTAGTGTTTAGACAGAATGCAGCTGAAAGCAAAATGCCAGCGAATCGAAAGTTGTTCAATGCGTCGGATCACTGTCTGAATTTTTTCTCTGTCAGGAGATTTTTTTTGTTTCTTTTTGCAGCGAAAGTGTGTAACTCACATTAGACTCAAGTCATGGACCGTAGTGGTTTCTTTTTTTTTTTTTTATTTAGTTATTGCACTTTAATTTGTAAATGTGGTCCTTCAATTAAAATTCAACTATTTTGAGATTTATATTTATTTGTCAAGAATGGAACACAAGAATCCTCTGACCTCACGTCAATTTTAAATAAGCGACTTTTAACTTTTACTCGACTAGATTTTTAGACTGATAGCTTTACTTGTACTTTAGTCAAATGTAATTAAAATAGGAGTAACTTTTACTTGAGTAGAATGGTTTATTACTCGTTCCACTTCTGTATACATACATAAATTACTGGAACTATAGTCAAGGTTTGTTTATGTAGACGTGTTTGGGGATCTGCTAATTGAAAATGTAACAATTTATTTGATTTCTGATCAAAATAACTACAGTTACTCAAAAACATATTCGTTCATGTTGATGAATGAGATTCAAAGATCCGATCACAAGCACAGTGGAGCTCAGATTATTCATGTATAAAATTATTTATTTGTTTGTTTTCTTTTTTTGTCTGCTCCTGTTAGGGGTTGCCACCGCAGATTAACTACCTGCATGTCTTCCCTCACCACATCCATAAACCTCCTCCTTGGTCTTCCTCTTTTCCTCCTTCCTGGTGGCTCCATCCTCAGCATTCTCCTACTGATATACCCCATGTCCCTCCTCTGCACATGTCCAAATCTCAATCTCACCTCCCTCAAATTGTCTGCAAAACGTCCTACATGCGCTGTCTGTCTGACCTCGTCCGTCAACCTGTCCATCACCACTGCAAACAGGAAAGGGCTCAGAGCCGATCCCTGTTGCAGTCCAAACTCCACCTTTAGCCAGTCTGTCATTCCTACTGCACACTTCACTGCTGTCACACTGTCCTCATACATGTCCTGCACCACCCTCACATACTACTCTGACACACCTGACTTCCTCATACAATACCACAACTCCTCTCTCTCCACCCTGTCTTACACTTTCTCTAAATCTACAAACACACAATGCAACTCCTTCTGACCTTCTCTATACTTCTCTATCAACATTCTAATAATGCGTCTGTGGTGCTCTTCCTCCTGCTGCTGCATCTCTACCACCATCTGCCCTTCCACATTCCCATCACCTCCTCATTCCCTTCACCTACATGCCCACTGAAGTTTGCTCCAATCACCAATCATTCATTTATCAAATTTTTTTTTTTTTTATTATAGTTTTTTATTGCTCTATTATAATATTCCATTATGACATCAATCATGGGGGATGAGTTTTGGTTGACAGGAGCAAGCGCAAGAAAAACAAAACAAAAGGGGCGTTTCTATGACGTCACCACCCCCCCTCCAACCCTTAGATGATTGACAGGCTTCTCAGCGAATGAAATCACAGCTCTGAGAAGGACAGAGAGAACCTCAGCCAATGAAACAAGGCAAAGCCCGAGCGCCTTTGGAACACCGCACCAATCACAGGTAAGGTGAGGGCGGGATTTGGACGGGTGGGTAGCAACAGTTGCCCCGGTGAGGACGAGGCGCCATAGACACGGTAGTCCTGGCGACAAGAGCCAAGCAACGGGAATCAACAACAACAATAACAACAACAACAATCTAAACTATTAAGGATTTTTTTTATTTTTAAAAACTCAACAAAAGCAGCAGCAGCAGGGAATAGAAGGTGAATATGAATATGGTTTTGAGTCCTGTGTGGGGGTTTTTTGTTATAAAGTGTGTGTGCGTGTGTGTGTCATTTTGTTGAGCGCGTTGAAAGCGGACGCCAGGCGGAGGAGGTAGAACCGGATTCCCGCAGCTGGTTTCTGAAGGCTGACGGTCGTTATGAGAATTTCAGATCCGCGATATAGTGACACAAAATGGCGGGTGCGGTAACACGAGACTCTTGGACTTTTTTTTACTTGTTGGCTGCTTTTTTTTGCCGGCTTAAAAAAAAAACGAGCCCTTTAATTAAAACCCTGGCTCGAGCGCTTAAAGGGGAAGAGTGAGCTCGGGCTAAATGGCGACCGACCCCGTGTCACTTACTCTATTACTGTTATTACTACTTTACTGCACTTCACACTCGCCTCTTGCCAATCTTTTACGGATTGTATAAGTGTGAAAAAAACTAAACATTAAAAAAAGTCGGTAGAAAAAGAAGAAAAGTTTTGTTTCCACTCGACTGTAAAAGTCGTCAGAACACTAAGCAGTGGGGTTGGTGGGCGGGGTACTTAGTCGAGGGGGCGTGGCCGAAAAGTGAAACGGAGCATGATTGACATGTGTTTCAGCCAATCAGAAAGTTCTCACCATAAACAGGAGCATGAAGTATATTAAAGTACATTCTGGATAAACAGTGTATATATACTGCAGGCGTTTAACAGATAATTAACTGATTTTAAAGTGTAATATTTTACTCTCTTGAATGTTACTGGACTTCCTCTAGTTTTTTTATTTTTACTCTATTACTATGATTAATCACAAGCGACTCTAGCCCATCACAGGCGACCCCAGTCAGTCACAGAAACTCTAGCCAATCACAAGAGACTTAAACCAATCACAGGAGACACTAGCCATTTGCAAGTGTCACTAGTCAATCACAAGGCACCAAAAACTACACTATACAATCACAAACCACACTAGCCAATCACAACAACTTTAGCCAATCACTGTGACTCAAGATAACCACAATGACTCTAGCCAATTATAAGTGACTGAAGCTAATCATTGTGACACTATCAAATCACAAGTACCATTAGCTAATCACAAGAAACTATAATTAGCTTTCACCAAGCAACTCCAGGCAATCATGGGAATGGTAGCCAATCACACTCAACTCTAGCCAATCACAGGTGATTCTAGCCAATCACAGGTGATTCTAGCCAATCACACTCAACTCTAGCCAATCACAGGTGATTCTAGCCAATCACACTCAACTCTAGCCAATCACAGGTGACTCTAGCCAATCACAGGTGATTCTAGCCAATCACACTCAACTCTAGCCAATCACAGTTGATTCTAGCCAATCACACTCAACTCTAGCTAATCACAGGTGATTGTAGCAAATCACAGGTGATTCTAGCCAATCACACTCAACTCTAGCCAATCACAGTTGATTCTAGCCAATCACACTCAACTCTAGCCAATCACAGGTGATTCTAGCCAATCACAGGTGATTCTAGCCAATCACAGGTGATTCTAGCCAATCACACTCAACTCTAGCCAATCACAGTTGATTCTAGCCAATCACACTCAACTCTAGCCAATCACAGGTGATTCTAGCCAATCACACTCAACTCTAGCCAATCACAGTTGATTCTAGCCAATCACACTCAACTCTAGCCAATCACAGGCGATTCTAGCCAATCACAGGTGACTCTAGCCAATGACAGGTGATTCTGCCAATGACAGGTGATTCCAGCCAATCACAGCTACACTAGCCAATCACGTTCATACATTCTATAAAATAAGTTATGAGTATTTAGTTTTAGTTTTAGACTGATCAACAAATAAATAATTAAGCCAGCAACAATGTATTCACACCCCACAAAATGTCACAAAATCCCAGTCTCATGAAACTACTAAAAACAATGAAACCTAGAATCACTCTTACATTTTATACTTTCGGTGTTGAAACTGGGTTTTTCTTTATTAAACTATAGTCAAAAAAATAATCTAATCTAATAATCTAATCTTGAACATGATTGGCCTTAAACTGTGATGTTTATGTATTTAGTAAGACAACTAACAAGGTTACTTTTAAGTCCCTGAATAGCGTTTTCAGAAATATATTTTAGTTCAAATAATAAATAAAAATGAGTGTTTGTAGTGACGGAGAACGGTAGCTCAGTGGTTAAAACTTCTGGTCGAAAGTTTGTGAGATCAAATCCCAGCACCACTAAGTTGCCACTGTTGGGCCCTTAAGCAAGGCCCCTAACCCCTTGGTTATATAAATAAGATAACTGTAAGTCGTTCTGGATATGGGCGTCTGTCAAATGCCTTGAATGTAAATGTAGTGCGCGCGTTTTGACGCGTTCAGTCACTAGGATTCCACCACAAGACCAGGCAAGTGAATGATGTGTATTTGCAGGCGATTTTAAAAAGTGGGGGCGCACCGTGAAACCTGTTCTGTAACCTCTGAACATACGACTTCGATCATATGTCCTTCTTATTCAGAAGACTTGGGCATTTTTGCATTTGTGCACTTGTGTGTGTTTTGTAGGACACCATTAGTGTTTACTAAAAAAAAAAAAGTTTTCCTCTAAGACCATAGAAGACCGGTGGCAGCTGTCTCAGTTATATGACCACCAATTAAAGACCAGACCATTGTTATGTCTTAGAACAATAATCAGTGTGATGAAGTGGAGTAACTGTTACCACCGGCAAGTTCACAGTGTGGGTGAAGTACACAAACCATGTAGTTGTGTTATAGAGAAATAAAGTTTTACTCTAATAAAAGTAAAAGTGCTCTGTTAAAACGATCACTTTAGTAACCTACACAAGACCTACACAAGACCTACACAAGACCTACACAAGACCTACACAGACCTACACAGACCTACACAATCAACACAGACCTACACAACACCTACACAAGACCTACACAAGACCTACACAGACCTACACAACACCTACACAAGACCTACATAATCAACACAGACCTACACAACACCTACACTAGACTATACAATCAACACAGACCTACACAACACCTACACTAGACTATACAATCAACACAGAACTACACAACACCTACACAAGACCTACATAATCAACACAGACCTACACAACACCTACACTAGACTATACAATCAACACAGAACTACACAACACCTACAAAAGACCTACATAATCAACACAGACCTACACAAGACCTACACAATGAACACAGACCTACACACGACCTACACAATCAACACAGACCTACACAAGACCTACACAGACCTACACAATCAACACAGACCTACACACGACCTACACAATCAACACAGACCTACACAAGACCTACACAGACCTACACAATCAACACAGACATACACAAGACCTACACAATCAACACAGACCTACACAGACCTACACAATCAACACAGACCTACACAAGACCTACACAATCAACAGAGACCTACAGAACACCTACACTACACTATACAATCAACACAGAACTAAACAAGACCTACACTAGACTACACAAATCGACACAGGAATACATAACACTATACAAACAACACAAATCGACACAGGACTACATAAAACTATACAAACTACACAAATCAACACAGGACTACATATAACTATACAGGACTACACAAATCAACACAAGACTGATTATGTACAAAAGTATTTGCCTGCAGTCTTTTGTAGAACATGGACAAGATTCCTTTAGAAAATCTTCTTGCATACTGGCTGGTGGAGTGTGTGTGGAGTTTGGGGGTTGTGCATGTGAGTGTCTTTGGATCCGAAGGTCATGAGTTCAAATCCCAGCCATACAAAAGTGTCACTTTGGGGCCCCTGAGCAAGGCCCTTAACTCCATATCTGCTCAGCTGTATGAAGGACATCTGACAAATGCTAATTGAATAAATTATTGTCCAAATGCAAAGTGCCGCCTTTTTGTTTTTGTATTTTTAATCCCCAGGGTTAACATTTGTACAATATATGAACAAAAGTATTGGGACACCTGTCTTTTATATGTGATTCTACACCCAATGATCTCTGGATAAGGTAGCATGGCCATTTTTCCTTCACTTAAACAGGAGACTCAATCCTGTTCCATCATCTTCAGCTCTAGGTAAATATGATTCCCATGGGTTGAAGTGGAAGATCTCCTGCTATAGAGCTCTGACATCATGACATGAGATCTCACACAAATCTCCACAAAATCTAGTGGAACATCTTCCCAGAAGAGTGGAGCTCATTATTACAGCTTGAAATGGGAAGTTCAGAAGGAAGCACGTATCACAATCTTTTATCCATGGCTTGTATTGACACGTCGGTCTTACTTGCTTGATGTTTGTGGTCACGCAAATAAAAATGAAGCGCAATAAAAAATATTTGGATCTTAAATCAGCTGCTAAAGTGTGACTAATCAAGTGCAGGCCATGTTCTCCAAGCCAACAAAAAGCCCACACAATAAAACAGAACACTGGTATTATATCAGTGTTGTCAGTTTCTCTCTTATTTCCTCTTTCACACACACACACACACACACACTTTGCACTAGCGGTAATACGGTGGCCTTCAAACAGGAAGTAACTTCCTTTTCCTTTATTTTGTCTGAGACACAAAAGAGCCAGATGTCTTGTTCTTCTGCACTTTCTTTAATTTTCTCTCCTTTTTTTTCTCTACGACTCATCAGACTTTATTCTCTTTCTTTTTTTTGTAATTGCAATTTCCATACAATTCATCCAACCAAGTCTAAATAAGGCAATTTATTCATTTATTATAAAAGTTTTTTATTATTATTATTATTATTGATTATTACGAATGCTTTTGTCTTCTGTTTTCTATCACTCAGTTTCCCAGCGACTCTGGGTTCCGCCGGCGCTTCCCATGGCGACTCCAGGCTACACCGAGGAGCTCCAGCCCTCCCAGCCTCGAGGGGGCAGCGTGACCGCATCCAAAAGCGGCCAGCTGAAAACCAGTCCCACCATCACGCCCGTGTTCCTCTCTGACATCCAGACCTCGTCCGGCTCCTCCCCTTCCCTTTCGTCGAGAATAACGCAGACCACTCCTCCTGCGATCCTCAAGAAGGCCGTTCTGGCCACGGCCACTCAGGTTACGGCGGCGACGACGGAGTACACCGTATCCGAGATTCAGAGCTCCGCCTCCAGGTCCAGCAACGGGCAAAACACGCCACAGTACATAGTGGTGACTGTTTCAGGTGAGAAGCAGTGGTGTCGAGTGGTGTCTAATATACAAGGTGTCAAGATTTACATGAACGTACTTTGTTTATCTACGTTTACACACTATCACCTTCAAAACAGCCCCCTTGTACAGCAAAACAGCGCCCCCAGCCAGGGTTCCTACACATTTTGGAAAAGTATGGAATTTGATTTGAATGATTTCCAGGTATAGATTAGTGTTTTTTGAAACTTCGGTGGGGGGGGAACGGTGACACTACAGCGCCCCCTGTCTTGTGAAAACATTAGAGCTTCTGACACGCATTAGAGATTGTAACGTAACGCATCTTATAGTCTGGACTTAAAATCGTTGTTTCAGATGTTAAAAATGGTCCTAATAATCTTTTACAAATGAAAAATGTGTAGAAACCCAGACCAACGTTCCTGCCACTTCTGGAATGTGTCCTGGAAGTTTTCTTTTCTCGAAGCACGTCACGCATCTTGTGCAGATTTGCGCTGGATCTCCACGCTGGTGATATTGCAGAAGTGGTAACTCGTGTGGTTATTCTGCGATCTGTTGGCGTGTTACAAAACTAGTCTCGAAACCTTTTCATACCACTTCATATGGTCACACACACACACACACACATACAGCAGAGTTTCCTGTACACACACTGCACAGTTCTGAGCTTCCTCCAGCAACATGACTGGATTGTAGCTTCAGCATTTGTGTGTGTGTGTGTGTGTGTGTGTGTGTTGTGTGTTAAAAAATGTATTGCAATTCTATAGGGTTAATTGTGACTGCCACAATCAGGAAAAAGTGTCCCGCAACTCACGTTACCCCGTCTCGCCACGCATTGTATCCCATAATAATCCACTTTTAAAATCCCCTCGAAACGTGACGAACGCTGAGAGGTACATACAAATCTGGAATGTAATAGGAATTAGGGTCCTATGAATTATAATCTGACAGCGTTAAGGAAACAAAACGCGGTGGTTCATGACAACACTGTTGCTAAGCAACAGGAAAACTCCAAGCCTAACGAGCGAGGGTAAACCGAGCCGGTCAGCTAACAGGTCAGGAGCCGTGAAAGACTTGTCAGAAATGCCGACGTTTCTCTCAAACGTGATGATGTATTTACACCCAATGCTGAGAAACTTCAACCAAAAGGAATCCAATCAGGAAATCAGGTCTCGTCCCTTGGCAGCAGAGTAAAACGGAAAAAAAATTCTCTTCATCCTGTTACACATTTCCTGGAAGAAAAAAAAAGGACAAAACTCATGGACCAGACCTTAGTTATAACACCAGTATTACAGTATATGGACACTGTGGAACATCCTGAGAAGATGTTCCACTAGATTATTGAGTGTATTTGAGGTGATTCAGTCGGTCACTGATGGAGGTGAGGTGAGGAGGCCTGGGGTGCCGTCAGCATGTAAAATTCATCCCAAAGGCAGGAAGCACTTCAATTTGCTCTTCTAATGAGCTCCACTCTTTTGGGAAGATGGTTTACTAGATGTTTGTGGAGATTTGTGTGAGATCTCATTCAGCCACAAGGGTGATAGTAAAGTCAGGTACTGATGCATGTGTGAAGGTGAAAGATTCATCCCAAAGGTGTTCAATAGGGTTGGAGCTCGATAGCATCTTCCAGCACATGTAAAGCAGATCTTGTTGAGGCATTTTTGTGCTGGAACAGGTTTTGGGTCTCCTAGTTCAAGCAGTGGTAATGCTGCGTCCAAAGACGTCCTGTACAAACTGTCCAACTTTGTGGAAACCGTTTTGGGAAGAAGTGCATATGGGTAGAAAAGTCTTTTATGCTTTTGACAGCAAAATGTAAATAAGTGCAGACAAATTAATCTTTTTTTTTTTTTTGAGTTTACTATTTATTAATAATTAGTGTGTCCTCATAACACAGGGTTTCTATAGGAAAGTCTAGAAAAAAAAAGGTAAAAATTTTAGGCATTAAAAAGTCTTAAATCCGCAGGTTCAGGTCATTTTAAACAGGTCTTAATTTTCTGAGGTCCAGGTAATGTATTTGTGGGTTTTTTGATGTGATACAGGTCTTAAATTTCATTCTTATCGGTCTTATCGGCACCAGTTCTCGCTCTCAGCTCAACTCACTTGTCTAGAAATACGCCATAGTGGCTCTTGGAAGCAATTTTACTTTTGAGGTAAAAGCGATTTTTCTCATCTCGTAGCCAGCAAAGTGGAAACAGCGCCCTCCCGATTTAGTAATTTTCCGTTCCCTCTCGTTATTTCTGTCCGTACACCTCACCTCTCGGTCCCGCACTCCCAGTCCCGTTCTATCTCTCCGTCCATCTCCGCCTCGCTCAATCCGAGCAGCGTGTTTACTAGAACATGAGAGCGTCCTGCCGTCTGTGGAGATTAGCGGCTCAAGGCTGGCCTCGTCCCGCGCCGTATAAGAGGAGAAAGAGACCAGGGATGCTCGCCCGCTTTCCTGGTGTTCGCTCCGTTTTCCCGTTTTTTTCCCAAGTCATGTTCTACAGCAGCTGCATGTACGGCTACGATGTGGCGTACCGTGAGTAACCAGAAGTGCATTTTGAACTTCATTTGTTCTGTAGAGCAGAACTCTGTAGACAGGAAGAAATAAAAGTGTGCATAGATAGATGATAGATAGACTCAATTTGCTCGTGCAAGAAGCTCCACTCCTCTGAGAAGATGTTCCACTTGATTTTGAGGAGATTTGTGCCGGATTTTATTCAGACACAAGGGTGTTAGTAAAGTCAGGTGCTCATGAAGGTGAGGTGAGGAGATCTTCCACCACGTTTAACCCATGTAAAGCAGATCTTTATCTTCAGATCTTCTTTGTGCACAGGGGCAGTGTCACAAAGCAGATTTGGGTTTTGTAGTTCAAGTGAAGGGAAAATTTAATGCGCCTGCATCTTAAATCTGATACAAGTTTGTGGTTACAGTTTGGGGAAGAAGCACACGTGGGTGGAAAAGTCGGGTGTCCCAATACTTTTGGACACCCTTTAAAAATTTTTTGTTTTATTGTCTGTTATTCATCATTCGTGAAATTAAGTGTTGGGACGAAACCTTGTTTTTATAAAAAAGAAAGGAAAGTGAGCGGAATGTGTGTTTGCATCAGACATCTTACCTGTGTCTTGGCCACACACACACACAAACGCACACACACTCGCGCACACACAAGGCTTTGTTGGCAGGCAAATTGTAGATTACCTTACAACAGTAAATCTTACTTCTTGTTAAAAATTTGGCTGCAGGTAGAATTTCACCTCCCTGTGTGTGTGTGTGTGTGTGTGTGTGTGTGTGTGTGTGTGTTTGTGTGTGTGTAAAGTTCATCAGTGTTGCTTCACTCCTTGAGTTCTTGCAGGACACTGCATGTTTTCTGGTAAAATCTATTACTAATTTCTGTGATCAAATAATATAAATTTTTTTCTGCCTCTCTGTAGAAGGATCTATCCATTCGAACGATTCGGTGTCAGACTCCAGTCCTCCTGCCACCGTCCAGACAGGTGTGCCGACACATGTGGTGCAGACCGCACAGGTAATGCGTACGTTTCGCTTCGTTCTCAGCGCATCTTTATCATTAAAATTATCAGTTGAGCTCTAAACATGTCCTTCCTGTTTCCAACCAGCAGAGGTCAGTAGTGCAGACCACAGCCAAGAGCGGCCAGCACGGAGTCGGGAACCTTCACATTACTCCTGAGGTCAGGTCGTTGTTTTATGTTTTTTTTTTTAACAATGAAATACGCATAATTGTACCTAGTCATGTGATCCGCGCCATTTTTCCGAACTCCTCGCTGAGCGATGACTCAAACGACACCAAGCTTGTAACTTACAATACAGCAATACAGAAAATCTAAAGAGGATTTAACACGGACCAAACGTGTTTATCTTGAGTTCCTATAAAGTAGTATTGCATCCTTTGTATCTCCAAAGAGCTTTTAGTTTTATCAGATTGACCAAAGAAAGATATATGGTAAGAACAAGGTTCTCCTTCCCCTCACATCCAAAAACACACTTCTTTGGCGATGTTCTTCTCGAGGGAGTCCTGCAGATGACTCTCTCTCGATCTTCCAAGATAAATGCCCATACAAGGAATTTTGCCCCTTAATGATATTTAAAAGGATTTTGGATGGTGAGATAATACCTGAAGAATGGAGAAGGAGTGTGCTTGTACCGGTTTTTAAGAATAAGGGAGATGTGAAGACCTGCAGTAACTTCTTCTTCTTTTGGCTAGGGGTCGCTACAGCAGATCATTCGTCTCCAGACGCCCCTGTCCTCTACATCTGCATTTTTCAACCCAACTACCTGCATGTCTTTCCTCACCACATCCATAAACCTCTTCCTTGGTCTTCCTCTTTTCCTCCTTCCTGGTGGCTCCATCCTCAGCATTCTCCTACTGATATACCCCATGTCCCTCCTCTGCACATGTCCAAACCATCTCAATCTCGCCTCCCTCACCTTGTCTCCAAAACATCCTACATGCGCTGTTCCTCTAATAAACTCTTTTCTAATCCTGTCCATCCTCGTCACTCCCAACGAACATCTCATCATCTTTAGTTCACTTCTATAACACACACTCTATTGCGTTGCACTGTTGACCCCAGGTACCTGAACTCCTTCACCTTCTCCACCTCTTTTCCCTGCAACTGCACCACTCCACTGCCCTCCCTCTCATTTACACACATGTGCTCTGTCTTACTCCTACTGCTATTCAGAGAGGATATGTTGTTTCTCAAGAGGAAGTAAATTGCGACTTTTCTCGTAGTGCTGCGACTTTATTCTTTTTTTTTTTATAAAAATATATATAATTTCAACGCTCTGGCCTTTGTGAAGACATTTAAAGATGCCATTTTAAGCACGACTCTTTAGATTTAAGTGCACCGATCCACCGCATATGGTCGATTCATAAATGGGAACCAGCCGTTTTTTTTTTGGTCTTTTTTGTGTACATGACATTTGTGTGGGAGTATTTTTGCAATCTGCAATGTCTGCAAAGGACAACAGCGAAGACATTCGGCACAACAAACTTGATCAGACATTTTAAAGTCTACGCAAAACAAGCTCACTGTCGGCTTTGCACGACGAGATATTGGAAGAAAGTTCTGAAGTGATTTAGGATACGGGCAAATGCACAGCACTGGAAATGCAGAGCTGCCTGTCTGTGGCGCACAAATACGGGCCCTGAAGCTGAGCGAGCGTAGACGGTGAACGTGTTGGATGAGAAAGGAAATGGACAAAGTTTTTGATATCGGGATCGGCCAGTTTGCTTGAAAAAATCGGTATTGGAATATGCCATTAAATATCGTGGTTGGTGCATCACTAATGGTAATTCTTTAAAGTTCAAAATTTCGTTAATAAATGCTTTATATTTACTGTTTGTTTGCTAATTTCAACATTTAACCAAAGCATTTTTAAATGAAGTTTATTTTAAAGAGCTCTAGTTAACTAATCAAATTAAATTACGCAATGGACTAACATGAACGAGGTACAGCGTGCAGTCTAGCGTGTCAAAACAAACAGCACGTGGCATCAGTTATTCACCTCTAGAGGCCACTCTCGTACTGTATAACGACAGCGGACCTTTTCAGCTGCTCCAGCCACAGACGCAACCCGGAAAAACTATCTGTATAAATTCTTGCCAATAGTTCCAGCAATCAACTATTGGACCTCTAATGAGAATCAACTGTGTAAATATTTTACAATAAATAAAATAGTATTAGACCCCCCTTTTAAATATTTAACAATATGCATTGTGTGTGTGTGTGTGTGTGTGTGTGGGTGTGTGTGTGTGTGTAGATCTCTCAGATAGGCCATGTCTACTCCAGCCAGGTTCAGTTTGTGGACGGAGACTCGAACTACAACACCACACCCATGTAAGACCCACATTTGTGGTTTTTTTTTTTTTTCTTTCTTCCAATTCACCAATCATACACCTGATGATCTGTTTTCTTTTTCGTGCTCCATCTCAGCCGTTCCAGTACATACTCCTTCCCTGAGTCCACCCTCTATGGACAGGCCACACCCTCCGGGTCGTACTACGAAGATCCGCCCACGACGGGGTCGCAGGTTACGACCCCGACGACTTCCGTGTCTACAGGATTCTCAGGGGGTGGCACCGGGGTTACGGTGGCATCCGGAGCATCGTCTTCAGGCACAAGTGGGGGCGCGGCTGGAGCCGGTGTGGTGGTTGGGGGCGGAGCTGGGAGCGTGGCTGGCCCAGGAGCAGCAGCGGGTTACGTGGTTCCGGGGAGCTACGTGATGGGAAGCGGAGGCCAGAATTACACGCACAACATCCGCGCCTCGCCTGCTACTGTGAGTACACACTGAGTGTTACACCTGAGTGTTACTACAGTGTGTGGAGTACAAATGATTCCTTTTGGTCTTCAGATGAAGGTTAGGTGAAGGTAAAGCATAAATTCCAGCTGCGTTCGTGATTCTGAAAATGGCAAAACTTGTGTGTGTGCTTGAAGGTGCAATGGCTGTTGGATAACTACGAGAAGGCAGAGGGTGTGAGTCTGCCACGCTGCACACTCTACTATCACTACCTGCTGCATTGTCAAGAGGCCAAGCTGGAGCCCGTCAACGCCGCCTCCTTCGGTAAACTCATCCGATCCATGTTCATCGGACTGCGCACCCGCCGACTCGGCACCAGGTACACACACGGCGTACGCCTGACGTTCAAACACACACAGAGACATAAAGTAAATATACGATTCCCCCGAGGGACGTGAGCTACGGTAGGAATTGATGGTGGTGTGAAAAGGACCAGTACAAATAAACAAAAACTTCCAAAACTCACCGAACAGCATATATTTTATGAAATCATAGAAGTAGCAAAATTCTATTTTAAATCTAATATGCAATGACAAAGCAATATTCAAAATACCAATGTACATTTGACATTAACACGCATAAGCTTTTCGGAGAAGCTGTGAAACGGAGCGTGGGTGTGGTCAGCTCTGAATGCGTTTCCAATTCCAAATCGACCACATTCTCTCAAACATCAAAGTGTCAATGCATTAAATGCATTAAAAGAAGACAAACAGAATCACCATTTTGCTCCCTTTTTGACTCAGAATGCAATTTAAAATACACTCTGAGGAGGGACATGGGGTATATCAGTAGGAGAATGCTGAGGATGGAGCCACCAGGACGGAGGAAAAGAGGAAGACCAAGGAGGAGGTTTATGGATGTGGTGAGGGAGAACATGCAGGTAGTTGGTGTGAAAGAGGCAGATGTAGAGGACAGGGGGCTGTGGAGACGGATGATCCGCTGTGGCGCCCCCTAATGGGAGAAGCCAAAAGAAGAAGTTACGATGAAAATGCAAACTTAAGTTTCCTAACCGTCAAAATGCATTTAGGACAAATAGCATCTAAACGATCATCTTTGCCACCTGTTCTGGTGGGACATGTTACACACAAATCAATTCGGTTTAAGTGAGTCCATACATACAACTTGTATAAACAGTCCTCTACTTGAAAGCCAATAATGAGTATGCGCATGTTTGTGTGTGTGTGTGTGTGTGTGTGTGTGTGTGTTCTTTTAGAGGAAACTCAAAGTACCACTACTACGGCCTTCGGATCAAAAGCAGCTCCCCCCTGCACCGGCTCATGGAGGACCAGCAGCACCTGGCCATGAGACAGCAGCCCTTCTCACATAAAAACAGGTGTGTGTGTGTGTGTGTGTGTGTGTGTGTGTGTGTGTGTGTGTGATAGAGAATGAGAAAGACAAAACACACATTTCTCAGAGGTACATTCAGGAATCGTAAGGCAACACCTAGAACAGGAAACTGAATAATGATGCACAGGTAAATCATGTAGAGGTGTAAGAAAATATCGATACACGTGATTATTACAATATTTTGTTTGCCGATTTTCCAGAGAAAAAACGCAATATCGCTATTTAAAAAAATGATACATACAAGATTCTTGACAGTTTTCGTTTTGAGTTTATATTCCGACTGCTAGATAGAGAGCAGGCTTCTTATCTCTGAACTTAAACAGTGACAGGAAGTACATGCAGGAGGACGCCTCTAATGCTAGCTAATGCTAGCACCTGTTTCCTGGGGGCGCTGTTGTAAAAATGATCAGGGTTATAACTTCCGACGGAATTTATTAATCCCACGTCATATTTGGTGTCTTTAACGACTATGTTCAAAAAAGAATCATAAAAATAATCACCAGATACAATGATACTTATTGTGTTTATGTATTGTGAAACACTTGGTGCCCCTGAGGAGTTTCATGGCATCGGTAGGTTTAAGGGATTAGGGTTAACAGTGTCATTTTAGATTAATGCAAATGCAGATCCTATTGTGTTCTGGTTCAATAAATGCTTTTTTTTTTGCATATGGTGGTGTGTTCTTAATGACAGACTTTCTAAAATGATATCTAATTCCTAAAATAATAAAATCCCAAAGTATCGTCTCGTTTACAGTATGGCCACATATCGTATCGCAAACCTGTATCGTGATACATATCGTATCGCCAGATTCTTGCCGATACACCACCCTAATAATGTGCCCAGGTTACTGTTTGCCTTCAAAATATTGGCGCTGCATTAACCGGACAAATCCCGGATTTGTAACACGGACACAGAATCATTTGCATTTTTCACAAGAATTCACAAGTCGAACAATTAGAATCTTCTAGAAATCGATATCTCTTCTTTCCTTTGTAGGATAAGACCGGTGCAGAAAGTTGAGGGAATGACCAATGGGATGGCCTTGGGGGCGGGGCAGGGAGCGGGCCAGGGGGTGGGGCTGTTTGATATCAGCTCCCAGATCCAGCAATATCAACAGTTTTTGGGTAAAAACACACACACACACACACACGTCTTACGATCCTTGTGAGAAAATTTCGCTGACCTAATTATTCATTTTTTTGTATAATCCTTCTCCTGTCTCTCTCACTTTCTCAGATGCGTCTCGCTCTCTGCCCGAGTTCCCAGAGGTTGATCTCCAGGAAAAGACCCTGCCAGAGGGGATTCTTCCTGAACATATTCAAGCATTTCAGCAGCTTTACCGGGAACACTGTGAGGTAAAACACATCGAGTTCCTGGTCCTCAGTTCCTTAAATTTAGTCAAATGTTTAGTTGTTATTTAAAAAATTTAAAAAAGGAAAAATCTGTGATGAAACCCAGGCATCCTGAATGGTGTATTTTTGGTTAAAATGCTCCTCGTAAAATGCGGAGCTTTGGAAGGATGCGGTTACTAAGGCAACTGCCACCAGAATGAACTGTAGTTAATGTGTGTGTGTTTGTGTGTGTGTGTGTGTGTGTGTTGTAGGCGATAGTGGATGTGATGGTGAACCTGCAGTTTCCTCTGGTTGAGACTTTGTGGAAAAGCTTTTGGAGATTTAGCAAGGGGCAGACCAACGAAGCACTCGACCTGTGAGTGTTGTCTGTCACACACACACACACACACACACGCACACACACACACACACACACACACACATATTGAACTTTCCGTTCTGCTTGATACAGTCATAGCGAATCTGAGAAGCGACTGCCGAAAGCATGTCTGATCGTGTTGTGCCAGTACGAGCCGGTTCTGCAGTGGAGTCGCAACTGTGACAACACACTGTACCAGACCCTTGTGGAGATCCTCATCCCCGATGTTCTCACACCTATACCCAGTGAGTAACACAACTCTACACACACCTATACCCAGTCAGTAACACAACTCAACATATCTATACCCAGTGAGTAACACAACTCTACACACCTATACCCAGTGAGTAACACAACTTAACACACCTATACCCAGTGAGTAACACAACTCTACACACACCTATACCCAGTCAGTAACACAACTCAACATATCTATACCCAGTGAGTAACACAACTCTACACACCTATACCCAGTGAGTAACACAACTTAACACACCTATACCCAGTGAGTAACACAACTCAACACACCTATACCCAGTGAGTAACACAACTCTACACACCTATACCCAGTGAGTAACACAACTCAACACACCTATACCCAGTGAGTAACACAACTCAACACACCTATACCCAGTGAGTAACACAACTCTACACACCTATACCCAGTGAGTAACACAACTCAACACACCTATACCCAGTGAGTAACACAACTCAACACACCTATACCCAGTGAGTAACACAACTCTACACACCTATACCCAGTGAGTAACACAACTCTACACACCTATGCCCAGTGAGTAACACAACTCAACACACCTATACCCAGTGAGTAACACAACTCAACACACCTATACCCAGTGAGTAACACAACTCTACACACCTATACCCAGTGAGTAACACAACTCTACACACCTATACCCAGTGAGTAACACAACTCAACACACCTATACCCAGTGAGTAACACAACTCAACACACCTATACCCAGTGAGTAACACAACTCTACACACCTATGCCCAGTGAGTAACACAACTCAACACACCTATGCCCAGTGAGTAACACAACTCTACACACACCTATACCCAGTCAGTAACACAACTCAACATATCTATACCCAGTGAGTAACACAACTCAACACACCTATACCCAGTGAGTAACACAACTCTATACACCTATACCCAGTGAGTAACACAACTCTACACACCTATACCCAGTGAGTAACACAACTCAACACACCTATACCCAGTGAGTAACACAACTCTACACACCTATACCCAGTGAGTAACACAACTCTACACACCTATACCCAGTGAGTAACACAACTCAACATATCTATACCCAGTGAGTAACACAACTCTACACACCTATACCCAGTGAGTAACACAACTCAACACACCTATACCCAGTGAGTAACACAACTCTACACACCTATACCCAGTGAGTAACACAACTCTACACACCTATACCCAGTGAGTAACACAACTCAACACACCTATACCCAGTGAGTAACACAACTCAACACACCTATACCCAGTGAGTAACACAACTCAACACACCTATACCCAGTGAGTAACACAACTCAACACACCTATACCCAGTGAGTAACACAACTCAACACACCTATGCCCAGTGAGTAACACAACTCTACACACACCTATACCCAGTCAGTAACACAGCTCAACATATCTATACCCAGTGAGTAACACAACTCTACACACCTATACCCAGTGAGTAACACAACTCTACACACCTATACCCAGTGAGTAACACAACTCTACACACCTATACCCAGTGAGTAACACAACTCTACACACCTATACCCAGTGAGTAACACAACTCAACACACCTATGCCCAGTGAGTAACACAACTCTACACACACCTATACCCAGTCAGTAACACAACTCAACATATCTATACCCAGTCAGTAACACAACTCAACACACCTATACCCAGTGAGTAACACAACTCTACACACCTATACCCAGTGAGTAACACAACTCAACACACCTATACCCAGTGAGTAACACAACTCAACACACCTATACCCAGTGAGTAACACAACTCTACACACCTATACCCAGTGAGTAACACAACTCAACACACCTATACCCAGTGAGTAACACAACTCAACACACCTATACCCAGTGAGTAACACAACTCAACACACCTATACCCAGTGAGTAACACAACTCTACACACCTATACCCAGTGAGTAACACAACTCAACACACCTATACCCAGTGAGTAACACAACTCTACACACCTATACCCAGTGAGTAACACAACTCAACACACCTATACCCAGTGAGTAACACAACTCAACACACCTATGCCCAGTGAGTAACACAACTCTACACACACCTATACCCAGTCAGTAACACAACTCAACATATCTATACCCAGTGAGTAACACAACTCTACACACCTATACCCAGTGAGTAACACAACTCAACACACCTATACCCAGTGAGTAACACAACTCAACACACCTATACCCAGTGAGTAACACAACTCTACACACACCTATACCCAGTCAGTAACACAACTCAACATATCTATACCCAGTGAGTAACACAACTCTACACACCTATACCCAGTGAGTAACACAACTCAACACACCTATACCCAGTGAGTAACACAACTCTACACACCTATACCCAGTGAGTAACACAACTCAACACACCTATACCCAGTGAGTAACACAACTCAACACACCTATACCCAGTGAGTAACACAACTCAACACACCTATACCCAGTGAGTAACACAACTCAACACACCTATACCCAGTGAGTAACACAACTCTACACACACCTATACCCAGTGAGTAACACAACTCAACACACCTATACCCAGTGAGTAACACAACTCAACACAACTATACCCAGTGAGTAACACAACTCTACACACACCTATACGCAGTCAGTAACACAACTCAACATATCTATACCCAGTAAGTAACACAACTCTACACACCTATACCCAGTGAGTAACACAACTCAACACACCTATACCCAGTGAGTAACACAACTCAACACACCTATACCCAGTGAGTAACACAACTCTACACACACCTATACCCAGTCAGTAACACAACTCAACATATCTATACCCAGTGAGTAACACAACTCAACACACCTATACCCAGTGAGTAACACAACTCAACACACCTATACCCAGTGAGTAACACAACTCAACACACCTATACCCAGTGAGTAACACAACTCAACATACCTATACCCAGTGAGTAACACAACTCAACACACCTATACCCAGTGAGTAACACAACTCAACACACCTATACCCAGTGAGTAACACAACTCAACATACCTATACCCAGTGAGTAACACAACTCTACACACCTATACCCAGTGAGTAACACAACTCTACACACCTATACCCAGTGAGTAACACAACTCAACACACCTATACCCAGTGAGTAATATAACTCAACACACCTATACCCAGTGAGTAACACAACTCAACATACCTATACCCAGTCAGTAACACAACTCAACATATCTATACCCAGTGAGTAACACAACTCTACACACCTATACCCAGTGAGTAACACAACTCAACACACCTATACCCAGTGAGTAACACAACTCAACACACCTATACCCAGTGAGTAACACCACTCAACATACCTATACACAGTGAGTAACACAACTCAACACACCTATACCCAGTGAGTACCACAACTCTACACACCTATACCCAGTGAGTAATATAACTCAACATACCTATACCCAGTGAGTAATATAACTCAACACACCTATACCCAGTGAGTAACACAACTCAACACACCTATACCCAGTGAGTAATGTAACTCAACACACCTATACCCAGTGAGTAACACAACTCAACACACCTATACCCAGTGAGTAATATAACTCAACACACCTATACCAAGTGAGTACCACAACTCTACACACACCTATACCCAGTGAGTAACACAACTCTACACACACCTATACCCAGTCAGTAACACAACTCAACATATCTATACCCAGTGAGTAATGTAACTCAACACACCTATACCCAGTGAGTAACACAACTCAACACACCTATACCCAGTGAGTAATATAACTCAACACACCTATACCAAGTGAGTACCACAACTCTACACACACCTATACCCATTCAGTAACACAACTCTACACACACCTATACCCAGTGAGTACCACAACTCTACACACACCTATACCCAGTCAGTAACACAACTCAACATATCTATACCCAGTGAGTAACACAACTCTACACACCTATACCCAGTGAGTAACACAACTCAACACACCTATACCCAGTGAGTAACACAACTCAACATACCTATACACAGTGAGTAACACAACTCAACACACCTATACCCAGTGAGTAATATAACTCAACATACCTATACCCAGTGAGTAACACAACTCTACACACACCTATACCCAGTGAGTAACACAACTCTACACACCTATACCCAGTGAGTAATACAACTCTACACACGACCACAATCTACTACACACTTCTGCAACCTACTACACACTTCCACACACGACCACAATCTACTACACACTTCTGCAACCTATTACACAATTCCACACACTACTACAATCTACTACACACTTCCACACACTACTACAATCTACTACACACTACTACAATCTACTACACACTTCCATACACTACTACAATCTACTACACACTACTACAATCTACTACACACTTTCACACACTACTACAATCTACTACACACTTCCACACATGACCACAATCTACTACACACTTCTGCAACCTACTACACACTTCCACACACGACTACAATTTACTACACACTTCCACACACTACTACAATCTACTACACACTACTACAATCTACTACACACTTCTGCAACCTATTACACAATTCCACACACTACTACAATCTACTACACACTTCCACACACGACCACAATCTACTACACTTCTGCAACCTACTACACACTTCCACACACGACCACAATCTACTACACACTTCTGCAACCTACTACACACTTCCACACACTACTACAATCTCCTACACACTTCCACACACTACTACAATCTACTACACACTTTCACACACTACTACAATCTACTACACACTTCCACACATGACCACAATCTACTACACACTTCTGCAACCTACTACACACTTCCACACACTACTACAATTTACTACACACTTCCACACACTACTACAATCTACTACACACTTCTGCAACCTACTACACACTTCCACAAACTACTACAATCTACTACACAATACCACAATCTACTACACACCTTCACACACTACTACAATCTACGACACACTTCCACACACTACTACAATCTACTACACACTACTACAATCTACTACACACTTCTGCACCTACTACACACTTCCACACACGACCACAATCTACTACACACTTCTGCAACCTACTACACACTTTCACACACTACTACAATCTACTACACACTTCCACACACTACTACAATCTACTACACACTACTACAATCTACTACACACTTCCACACACTTCTACAATCTACTACACACTTCCACACACTACTACAATCTACTACACACTACTATAATCTACTACACACATTCACACACTACTACAATCTACTACACACTACTACAATATACTACACACTTTCACACACTGCTACAATCTACTACACACTTCCACA
>JBCEWE010000021.1:356225-376225 GCA_039877035.1 Silurus lanzhouensis
GGTGTAACGCTACACAAAATTCACGTGTCACAGTTCAGTTCAATTTCGGTACGTTTAAGGGGGAAGAAATGCACACAATATATAATTGCTTTTCATTTTTTTTATGAACACAGTTTATTATTATTAATATTTGTGATTATCCACATACTTAACTGTTCTGCTAATTTCAGCACACCGTAACAAATGTTTTATTTGCTTCCATCCTTTATTCATTCACTCCCTTGGAGTTAGAAGAAGAATTTTTTTGGAGCATTAGCCGCTAGCCACTTCCTGGTTACTTTATGTATTTCAAAACAAATCGTATTTCAGGTACGGAGTGAGTAGCCACAGTGACACTGCTCTAACTCTAGTTTCCTTTTATACCCCTGGTTTTGTTCTGTATGTTTTTTAAGTATGATATAGTATAAAATGCGCTCAAAGTAGGAGGCAGAGACTAAGCAAACTTGCGGTCCGTCACTTAATACATTCCTGAGGGAACTCATATTTAAAATTTGTTGCGCATGTAAAAAGGATTGCATTCAGTACACACGTGCACCGAACCTGAAAGCCATGTACCGTCACACCCCGATTTTATATGTATGTATGTATGTGTGTATATAGATATAGATATATAAATATGTATATAGATGGATGGATGGATATAGAAATATAGATATGATGCATATGACATGCTTATGATGTCATGATATGATGAAGCACAAAAGATTTGGGTTGTCATCTACCGGGGTGGCACCTGCCACCCTAAGAAAAAGCGAAGAAACATTGCCACCCCATCTGCTTCAGTGTGATGACATAATAAAACCCATAAACTCGTAAATAACTGCAATAAATCTCGTCTTTTTTATTGAAGTGAAGTTCAAACAAACGACTCTTATGAACTGAATCAAGTGCATTCATTCCAACCAGCCTGATTCCTGATCACAAACAAATGACTCTTTTAAACGAATTGAAGCGTTTGTATAAATATATATGTGAGTATATAATATTTTATTCTAATTCATTTTGACGATATCTGCGCATGTATTAACCACCAACAGCTAAACTATTTTTAGTTGCTCAGTATCATACGTCTTCATTGTCCAAACTTTTATCGGTGTTTGTCGACCCGCTGATTTAAATGTGGTTTCTGTGTATATGGTTCAGGCTAAATGCATTCACATATCAGTCTTGATTTCATTTTGATAGGCGAATATAAAAATGTCCGTCCTGGCGTATTCACCGAAAATGTATATCAAATGTATATCATTTCTTGAATCTATGAAAACCATGCAAGGATTCTCGCTTCAGTGTTGAGTTGAATGTAGCTCCGCCCCCGTACTCGCAGCATAGGGTTTTTTTTGTCAATAAGTTTGACGGGAAACCTGTTTATCCTTCGCGGTTTCCAAGGCAACTCTGAACCTCTCGGACTTTCGAAAATAAATAAATAAATATCTGCCCGATACATGACTAACGCTTGGTGTGTGTGTGTGCCGTAGAAGAGGAAGAGGAGGAAGAGGACGAGAGCGACGACGACCAGATGGCGATTCCAGTCGACCCGAGCGCGATGGGGGAGGAGTCTCTGGAACCACCTGCCAAATTAGCCAGGACGGATCTGTTCGGCAGCACACACAACTAACACACACACACACACACACACATATATATATACATACATACATGCTTACAGCTCATACACTTGCATAGGGGCTGTTTAGAGATTTTTTTTTTTTTTTACATATAAATATTACATTTAACTGATTAACTGATATATCATATATCGAGATTTAGTTTTGTGCTTTATTCTCTCTCTCTCTCTCTCTCTCTCTCTCTCTCTCTCTCTCTCTCTCTCTCTCTCTCTCTCTCTCTCTCTCTCTCTCTCTCTCTCTCTCTCTCTCTCTTTCTCAGTGCCATGCGCTCGTTTGCCTTATTCATTTTTGCCTTTCGAGAGAACTGTTCTATCTGCCATAGTGGATCATGTGTAATGCCTTAAATTCATTTGAGTGATATGCCTTATATACGCCTTCTATACACCCCGGCCACATGACCGTATTTTACACACACACACACACACACACACACACACACACACAGGCATTTATTTATTTCATGGAAATCATATAGTTTACGATTTTATTACAGTTTTATCACCGATACAATCCCACTATTACACGAAGAAAAAACTATTCATGATTCAATAGCAAGAAAAAAACAAAAACGTATAAATGTTATTATTTAGCCGCGAATCACATCTCTGGCTGTTATACGTCGTCGTTTCCATAGCGACAGCTTTTTCCACAGGGCTTCGTGCAATCTAAGGCTCGGAAGAAACGCGTTCCAACACCGTCTTCGCACTTTTCTCGGTAACATGACAAGAAAAAAAAAGAAGAAGAAGAAGAGGCGAAAGCTGCTCTAAAGCAACGAAACATTTTTACAAAGAAAGTAGCTAGAAACGTAAAAACGAGTCCGGTGCGTTGTTTGTTAATATATTAAATATATATATTATATATAAATACAGACAGTGCGTCTTTGAGTCAGATCAGAGTATGGATTAATTTGCTACGATGGCAGGCTTTTATGTTTTATTCCTTACATTAGCGTGCGAAAAGCCATTTGGTTTTTTTCCTCGTTAGCGCGACTTAATTTTCTCGTATTGTCAGCATCGTTCCCTCGTGATCACTGCTCGGTTTCTCGGCGTATTCGGCGTAAGAGCCTGCTCTAGAGGCAGCATCGTGGACAAGAACTATAACTATTTGTGGATGCGTGTCGGTGCGGGAACGTGGAGAAAATGCAGTCTTTTCTTTTGTTAGTTCGAGATCACAAGAACATTATGAGAACAAGAAATCAAGACAGAAAAAACCTGAATTCACGGCCTCTTCGGATTTCTGTCATTTTGAGCTTCTAATCTTAAATCGTAAATTACGTATAATAATATGACTGTGTGTGTGTGTGTGTGTGTGTGTGTGTGTGTGTGTGTGTGTGTGTGTATATATGTATACATATATACACACATACACACTTCATGGACAAAAGTATTGGGACACCTGACTTTCCCAGCAATATGTGCTTCTTTTCGAAACTGTTCCCACAAACCTGGAGATACATAATTGTGGAGGAAGTCTTTGGATGCAGCATTAAATTCTACCTTCACTTGACTTTGGAGAACCAAACCTGTTCCAGCATGACAGTGCCCCTGTTCACAACGCCAACTCCATGAAGATCTGTTTCAACCTTAAATACCTTCGAGATGAGTTTTTCACGCTGACTGCACCCCAGGAACCTCCTCACCTCACCTACATCAGTTCCTGACTTTACTAACACCCATGTAGCTCAATGAATCTTCAAAATCTTCTTCCCAGAAGAGTGGCGCTTATTAAATGGAGACTTAATGTGGAATTTAACGTCCACAAAGAAGCACATCCTACGTTCAGGTGTCCACAAACTTTTATCTGTGTAGTGTTTATAGACAGAGAATGTCGGCTTCTGTTTTAAACGATGTGTCGAGAGTTTTGAAGGCATCAAAATAAATGGAAAAATGTATTTTATTTATCTATATATCTCTATATTTTGTCCTAATGATCTTTTTGACTTGCACAGTCAATCGTCTTGTTTCTTATCGCTTTTCTCTCGAGAATTTCTTTCCCATTAAACCTACGGGTTTGTCCTCGTTTTCCGCTAATCTGTGCTAGGATTCCGATTCGCTCATGCTAGCTTTAGCGCGTTACTAGCGGTAGCCAGTGCGCCGTTTGTGCCGATCAGGAGGATTGCAGAGTGTAGAGTTGTAAAAGTCGGGTACAATCGTGGTACAATCGTCTCTCAAGTCCTGATTGTTTCATGTGGACACTGATAAGTTCGTGATATTTTGCAAAATAACTAATACGGCAGATGGATTACCCATGATGCATTGGGGATTTCGTTTAGCTCGATGCCCTTTTTGAGTTGCAGTGTTATTTTTCGAACTGTTTTTTGTTTTCTTTTTGTTTTTTTGCATGCTTCTTCGCCAGAAGAGAGATTTGAGCTCAGTGTAATAATTGTACTGCTTGTGCCTTTGAAGAAAAACCTCTGACTGCAGAGAACTTTAAATATGAGTATAAATAAATTGAGTTATATGGCTTACTATGCTACCTGTTGTGCTTTTGGAAACAAACAAGAAAAAAAAAACATAGCTATGCAGTAAAATTACCATGGCTCTCCCACCATTTATGCCCTCAGGCCATTAAGTCATTCAGTTCGCTTGGATCACCTCACCATGTGCATCTTCTCCGTCCATCAGCCATCAAAAACTACAGGAGACGTTTCAGCAGCAGGCATGTGCCGATATCAGCACTTTCCTGGTCTTTTGTCTCGGCTTATTGCATCTGCTCATAATGCTCAAGTCCGACATTGATGTTGATTGTGATGTTCAACTTGTGAATCGAAGTTTGCATCCAAGCGTGTGGGTGAAATGTGTAAATGTTGTAGAGTTTTCAGGATGTGTGGATGTTTAAACATTCAGAAGGTGTGGCCAAGGTGGATCGTTCCAAAGAGCTGAGGGAGCACGTTAAGTCAATAGCTGTAAAAAGGTTGTGGTGATTGTGGACAGGGGTGGGAACATGTGGACACCTTCAGGGAGCTGGGGGGGGCGGGGGCAGACGGCAGGTTCCAGAGAACTAAGAGGATGAGATCGAGTGGATGGCTAAAGTGTACCGAGGGAACAGGTTTGGGCGAATGCTTTCTACGAACCAAGGAAACAGGGTTTAGGTGAATGGTTCCTGAGAACCTTGGGGCTAGGACCAGGTGAATGGATATAGAGAACAATGGGAACAGGGTCAGGTGGCGGGCTATGGAGAACCGAGGGAACAAGGTCTAAGTGGATGGTTCCTAAAAACCAAGGGCACAGGGTCAGGTGGATGGGTATGGAGAACTGGTGGAACAGGGTCTAGGTGGATGGTTCCAGTAAACTTAAGAGAATAGGATCAAGTGGAAGGGTCCAAATGAGAACTAAGAAGTTGTGATCAGGTGGATGACTATGGAGAATGTTTGGGCCATGGTTAGGTGAGTAGCCCTGGAGAACCTTGGGGGCAGGGTCGGGTGGTTGACACGGGAGCACCTTGTGGCCAGGGTTTGGAGGATGGCTCTGGAGAACCTTGGGCCAGCCTTAGGTGGATGGCCCTGGAGAACCTTGAAGCCAGGGTTAGGTGGCATTAGCTGGACAGATCTGGAGCTGGAACTCTAGATTTTAGAAACTTTAGCTAGAATTTTTTGAATGTCTAGGATACATATTAGAAATGTATTCTCATGACCATGGGTTTTACGACGTATGATTACTTTCAGTATAAATATCTGTCCAGAATATCAGTTTCTTGTAGAACAAACAGAATCAAACTTGTTGAACTTCTGATATTTTGATATCAACATCGTGCGCGTTCATACTATCGTATACCTGATTATCGACATAAGCCAAAGTCATTTCTGCCACGTAACTCGTCAGACACCAAACACAGCGACTACATTGTTTTCTCATACACACACACACAGACACTGAATTTTCGTCTAGACGGTTTCTCTCGTGGTGCGAACCTGTTCCTAATGGCAGCTGTCATAGTCCTTTAGCAGCTAATCTCTTGTGGCTTTATCGTGGGATTGGTCGGTGGTTTTCAAGTGACGTGGCCAATCGGAGCGCTCGATTCCTTAAGCGGGTGTTGCGAAAACACGTTGCGAATGTATCGTGCTAGACATTTTGAAATCGTAAGTAATTATATTTGTTTCTAATAAGAGATTTCCGAGTGATTTTCTTTTTTTTTTTTTCAAAAAAGTACTTCTATTTCTACATGACTTTGTGAAGATGATGTTCTATACGAGTTCAACTGTCCGACTTTGGTAACAATTAGAAGATTATAATTTTATAATTTAATTATTCTACTATTATAGAGCTTTATTTGGAGTGTGATGTAAGTTTTACACGTGGGAGATGTTGCTATGTAGCTATTGGTGTGTGACAGAGAGAAAATAAAAACCTGAAGTAAAAAGACACTTTGTGCATTTTTTTCCCCTCACAGCTTCATAGATAGATACAACTTTATTGTCATTGCATAGTACAGGTATACAACAACGAAATGCGGTTTAGCATCCACCAGAAGTGCAAATAATAGCAATTTGCTACTATCACAAGCTTTCAACATTGAAGCTAACGATGTAGGAAGGCGTTTATTTCAACTTTGTCTTATTTCTGAGTCTCATTTCAGATTATTATTGTTACAATATACAGTAATACAACAAATATCACTTATGTGTTAATATACTGTATTACTGTATATCATAATGTATTTTTAATTTAAAAGTTTTTTTGGTCCTGGAACAAATTATCTGAATATACGTTATTTCTTATGTGGAAATTGGCTTCGGTATACGTATTATTTGGAGTATACCTACACGGAAGTGGGGCTGCAACAAACAATTCTTTCGATAATTGATTTATTGGATGATAATTTTTTCTCAATTAATCAGATACACCAAAAAAATGTTAAATAAGCCTTTTGCTTATTACCTCCAAATAGAACCGTAATTCAGGTTATTTATGTCCCCCCCTCCCCCCGGACACACACAATTAATCAAAAGCAGTAACTGATCGTGGAGGACGTTTAAAACTTTGGTTATTAGTTTTTATTAAAAAATAATTAAGTAAAGACGATATCATGTTCATGTTGTATAAAGGTGCGTCATGCGCAGCTACTTAGAAAAAAAAAAGGAAAAAAAAAAAAGGAAAAATTGAACAATATAGATATGTAATGTTTCCCACCGATTTTCTGCACATCGTAACAGAGCAAAGTTGCGATATTTCATTAAGGAAATAGAGAGAAAAAAAATGCCACACACACACACATCCCCTGTAGTAGCTTCTACATCAGTTCATAGACATTAAGCTCCCAGAGTAGGTCACTTCCAATCGACCCTGCGATGTCCAGGACGCACAATCTGGAATTTCTTTGGAGGCAGCATGAAATTCTCCCTTCAGAACCCTGTGCCAGCATGACAATGCTCCTGTGCACAAAGCCAGCTCCATGAAGATTTGATTTCCATGGGTTGGAAGATCTCCTTCTATAGAACTAGAACACCTTTTAAGATGAATCTGTTCATGGTGACTGAACCCCAGGAACCTCCTCATCTCACATACATGGGTATCTGACCTTACTAACAGCCTTGTGTGTAAAGGAGCACAAATCCCCACAAAACCTAGTGGAATATCTTCCCAGCTGTTGAGAGTGGAGGTTTTTCTAACAACAAAATGGGACTCGATGTAAAATTGGATGTTCATATAGTAGCTATCAATCTTCCAGTCATGTGACCACAAACGTTTGTCCATACAGCGTATGTGTGTGTGTGTGTGTGTGTGTGTGTAATTACAGGTCTTGAGATCATTAGTGAAAAAAAAAGCCCTGCAAAGATGTTCAGAATAGTGGATGGTAGCAGGTTTTAGTGTTTTATTTGCTCAGATATCTAAAAACAACAACTGAACCAACAACTGAACCCGGGTTAACTCTATCGGAGAAATGACACGAACTGTGCGTGGAACAGACGGCGTATCCGAACGTCCTTAAAATGTCAAACAAATTGTGTTTAATAGATAAATTAAAAAAGGATGAAGAATAGAAACATGGTGTGTGTGTGTGTGTGTGTGTGTGTGTGTGTGTGTGAGGGAGGAAACGGCTTTACAAAAGTCTAAATCAAGTCTAAAGCTTTGTTAAGCCCCGAATCGTGTGAACCTGAATTTCAAAACCAAACAAAACGCAAAAAACGCCGACTCGGGTTTAAAGCACCATCTTCAGAACGTCAGGTGTATTTGATTTTGAAAAAGATAATATATATATAAAAAAACAACAAAAACCCCTCCCTCTGATGCAGCAGCGTGGTCCGAGATAAACCTGTCCATACTGATTGATACTGACGCTGGTCACGTCGTCAAATTAGCTATTCTCCATGCACACAAACGTATCGATCACGTACGCACACACACACACACACAATAAAAAAAACTTAGATGAAAAAAAAAGACGGCGTATTAAAGACGCTTTGTTCGTGTGGGTAAAGAATCTCAGTGCAGCAGCAGTCTGTATGGCTCTCTGGACTCCAGGCTTCGCTCCACACCTGTATTTCTGAATACAAAACGTGAACTGAGAGATCAAAACCTCTCTGAATGCGTGTGTGTGTGTGTGTCTTCGTTACAGGACGATCCACGTGGCTCTGTCGCTGTCAGCAAGAACTTGAAGAGAGGTACCTAGAAAGCAGCAAAAACGGGGAGTGTTACACAGGGTTTCAGCAGATTTCACAACATCAAATTTACGATTTTTTAAAGACGTTTTTAAGACCATTAATAATGAAATTTAAAATCACGGCACCTAAAAACACACACAAGCACGTTTTTAGCGACCGGCCGTAACCGAGCCCTCGAGCCAGGAATCGCTGAACTCGTGCTTCATCGTAGCTGAAGAATTAAATCCGTTTTTACGTCTGTGCTACATTCTGAGAGATTCGCTCCAATAACAGGAATCTGATTGGCTGCTGCGTGTTGGTCTCAATTTGTAGTCGTAACGTTACGTGGATATCGGAATATTAAGACCTGCTCGAAATTACTTACGACCCACAACTGCGAATTTAAGACTTTTTAGGACTCGTCGGAACGTACACACACACACACACACACACACACACACCTTTGTGCAGGGCTTCGTTGGTCATGCGGTTGATGTAGCGCGAGCTGCTTTCGGGGACCAGCCACCTCATCACGGTGTTTACACACGACTTCCTATACGAACTCCACACACTCCCACTGAGTAGAAGAAACAAAGGGAGCAGGGGGGAGGGGGGGGGGGGGAGAGAGAAAGAGAATGAGAGACTGCTTTCAAACAACTGGGGAAAAATTATTTATCTTACACAAACGTTCAATAAAAGTGGGCGGTGCTTATCCCAAAAGTCTACCTGGTTTGACCTTTGACCTCTGTGAGGTCCCCGACCCCGACGGTGCAGCAGGCGCCCGTGTTCAGATCCCAGCTGACCTGCAGGCTGGAGTGATAGGACTTGGGCCTGGCCATACACACACACACACAGAGTTCATATCCAAGATATAAGCAAATTAATCTGTGTGTGTGTGTGTGTGTGTGTGTGTGTGTGTGTGTACCTGCTGTGTTCCTCCTCACAGTTGGAGAAGGCCAGCAGCAGAAGTCCGATGTTTATCACTACTATATTTGTCTCAGGGCAAACCTGTCGTCACGGAAACAGACCTCAAGAACACACTGTTGTCATGGAAATAACACGTTAGCGCGCACACAAACACACACACCTCAAGGATGACGACGTCATAGTCGCTGAAGGAGCAGAACTGGGAGGCCCACTCGGCATCGTTTCTGATCACCTCGTTGATTAGATACTCGAAATCCAGGGTCAACTGCTCCACACACACGCACTGATGGAGAGAGAGAGAGAGAGAGAGACGCACGTGGATAAATCAGACAGATTCCACGCCGTTAACTACAGTCTAAACCTCAGGTGTATAGAGAGGGGAAAAAAACATCCGAGTTCATAAGGTCAAGCTGTTTTTTTTTTCATTGTTATATTGCAGCCTGATACTACAATCATTCACAGTGTTTATTTCTCCTAATTGAGCTACACTCAGGACCCCATAATGACAAAATGAATTGAACATGGTTTTTTTATTTTAATATTGAATAAATCGGAGCATCTCACGTTTTACACGTGCGCAGGAGAGGGATGCGAGCATGTTCAGACGTTTTAGTGTGGATAAGCGACTTTTGGGAAACGACTGAAGACGAAAGTGTGGACACGGAGCGTCTTTTGACGAAAACGCCGTTTTCAAAAAAATAATTAATAAAAATTTCCTAATTTTACGTTTTAGAAAACCGAACAGGCCAAAAGTATGGAAACCAAAAGGTCATGGAGGTGAACCTTTGGCCCAGTCCGAGTTCCTTAATGCTGCGGAACCTGTTTTTTTTTTTATAAAGGATTATCTCCCTCAACCGAGCCCATGCTGCAAAAAAACGACCCCACAGTATGATACATCCACCACCATGCTTCACTTGTGGGATGTTTTAGTCAGGTGATAAGCATGATTTCCTCCAGAACTGAGGTTCAATCTTAAAAAGAATAATTAAAGGTGGCACTGAAACGCAGTCATAATATTGAGTAGATTAATGAGAAAAAAAATCTGAACAATTATAGTACCACTGGCAAAAAAGTGAAGGGGGTCTGAATACTGAACGCAGTGTTTCTGATACACACCGGCCCTGCGTACTGTCCAGTCACCAGCTGCAGGTTTCGTCCCTTCAGGTCAGAGACGGTGAACGGCAGCTGGACTTTATCCTCTTCTTCTCCTGAAACACAAAAACAACCCCTAAGTGTTGTTTTTTTTTTTTTTTTTAATAAATGTTTTATTTAATACAAAATATGTGTGTGCATGTCTTACTGCTGTCCTGTTCTGACATCCCGGGTTGCTGCAGCCTGTACCTGAGTTGTGTATAGTTCACGTAACCCGGCTCGGATGCGGATGTCGGCGGTGCGACGTGTGGCGAAAGCGAGCACAAAGACGATGTGGACGCCGGGGACATGACCGTGTTAGACGAGACGCTGTCCTCTGGATCGCTTCCTTTCTGGTGTGACGTAGACGGCTCGTCTGCGTCCACCTTTCTTTCTTCCGCTCTCTTTCGTTCCAAGGTTTTCGCCTCTCTAGCCTCAGCGTCCTTCCTTCGGCGCTCGGCGTCTCCGTCCGTCCCCGCCTGAGCACGGCGGAAGATGTCGGCGGCGAACTCGCGTGCTCGGACCGCGGCTTGGGATCGGGCGGGGGAGAGCGGCGTCGTGTGGGGGTTGGACGGTCTACGGTCGGGTGAGCCGTGAGAGGAGGAGGAGGAGGAAGATGAGGAAGAGGAAGGGCTGGGAGGATGATGAGAGGAGGAAGATGGAGTCTCTCGTTTTCGGTAGAGGATTTGATTACTCTGTCCATCCGCCTGCTGCTGATGCTGCTCTCCACCTGGAAAATGCAGCTTTCATGATTTCGGTCATCATTATATTCAAGTTTTGCCATTTATATCACACACACACACACACACACACACACACACACACACACACACACACACACACAGAGAGGATGGCTGACCAGAGCAGAGCGAGATGGCGCAGGCCACCAGTGAGTAGCTGGTGTTAAGGAGGATGACCTGATCCTTCTTCAACTGCAAAGCCGGCTGGAAGGTGGGGAACGGATATACCACCTGATAACGAGCGTTCAGGACATAGCCGTGCTCCAGACACTCCCCTCCTACACACACACACACACACACACGCTGGTGTTAAACTAACAAATATGCATTTAAGCCCAGAGTAGGCATGAGTGTGTATACGTGTGCGAGTGTGTACCTGTGCGTATGGTTGATGTGGTGGGCAGAGGGCAGCACTGTTGGCACCGCTGTGCAGGAGGCATGGAGGTGATCGTGATGTAAATGTCCCTGTTATTCTCATCACTCATCATCATGTTTATCAGAGCAGTGCTACTGCGAGTGCTGACACACACACACACACACACAAAAAGTGTGTTTACACAAGGTACACAGACAAAATACACATACTTTTAAAAATAGATCTATGACATGTCCACAGGGCACCTGTGAAGGAGGCGTGTCCAGTGTGTCAGTCTGAGTGAAGGAGGCGTGTCCAGTGTGTCAGTCTGAGTGAAGGAGGCGTGTCCAGTGTGTCAGTCTGAGTGAAGGAGGCGTGTCCAGTGTGTCAGTCTGAGTGAAGGAGGCGTGTCCTATGCGTTAGTCTGAGTGAAGGAGGCGTGTCCTATGCGTTAGTCTGAGTGAAGGAGGCGTGTCCTGGTAGTCATGCTGAGTAAAGTTGGCGTGTCCGGCGAGTCATTCTGAGCGAAGGAGGCGTGTCCTATGAGTCATTGTGTGAAGGAGGCGTGTCTGGTGAGTCATTCTGAGTGAAGGAGGCGTGTCCTGCACGTCAGTCTGAGTGAAGGAGGCGTGGCCCCAGTGCACCCATAAACAATGTCAAAACTCTGTGCCAGTCCCAGTGGAGAAACCGTGGCCTGTGTGTTTATTAGTGTAGGAAGTGTAGACTGTGTGTTTGTGTGAGTGTAGGAGGTGTTGCTTGTGTGTGTGTGTGTGTGTGTGTGTGTGTGTGTGTGTGTGTGTGTGTGTAAATCCCAGTGATCATGAACAGGGATGAGGTGCATGTTGCTGAGACAGAAATGGAAGCTTCTAACTTGAATCCGAAGATGACAATCTTTGAGTGATCATTGTGCCACTCGCAGACGGTCAGGTACAGCTCACTGTAGATGTCTTCACCCGCGAACAAACGCACATGGTGCACCTGAGTAAAACAAGACACAATGAACCTTGTTACATACACACCCAGGAACCTGGCACAGCAAAAACACAGTTCACGGACTGAGAACCACAAAGAGCGCCGTACATCGTGTGTGGTGGTGGTGGTTGGGGGGGGGCTACTCTGAGTTGAGTTACGGTTAGTTACCTGTTTAAGGCGACTGTGCAGGTTAAACTCCCACCAGTACAGATGGTAGGTGTAGAAGGAGAAATCATCGTCCTCACCACAATCGCTTGTGTAAGATAAAACGTAACGCCCGCACTTTGTAAAGCCCAGGAAGATGTGTCTGTAATGAAGATGAGTGAAAAGGTGGATAAATCATCACACACACACACACACACACACACACACACACACACACACACACACACACACCTATGAAGGTGCTTAGAATACATTGAGACTTTTAAACAAGAGCCACAAACATTATCCATCTACAAGTTTATATTATGTGCTATTTTTAAGCTGCAAAAAAATAAATATTAAAAAATGTATAGTTCTAAATATTATTAAATAATAAATGAGGTAATTTGTGGCAAATTTGCACGCACGAGTCACCTGGGATGCTGGGGCTTGAACCCCTGACCTTCACCTGGGATGCTGGGGCTTGAACCCCTGACCTTCACCTGGGATGCTGGGGCTTGAACCCCTGACCTTCACCTGGGATGCTGGGGCTTGAACCCCTGACCTTCACCTGGGATGCTGGGGTTTGAACCCCTGACCTTCACCTGGGATGCTGAGGCTTGAAACCCTGACCTTCACCTGGAATGATGGGGCTTGAACCCCTGACCTTCACCTGGGATGCTGGGGCTTGAAACCCTGACCTTCACCTGGGATGCTGGGGCTTGAACCCCTGACCTTCACCTGGGATGATGGGACTTGAACCCCTGACCTTCACCTGGGATGATGGGGCTTGAACCCCTGACCTTCACCTGGGATGCTGAAGGTTGAACCCCTGACCTTCACCTGGGATGCTGAAGGTTGAACCCCTGACCTTCACCTGGGATGCTGAAGCTTGAAACCCTGACCTTCACCTGGGATGCTGGGGCTTGAAACCCTGACCTTCACCTGGGATGCTGGGGTTTGAACCCCTGACCTTCACCTGGGATGCTGAGGCTTGAAACCCTGACCTTCACCTGGAATGATGGGGCTTGAACCCCTGACCTTCACCTGGGATGCTGGGGCTTGAAACCCTGACCTTCACCTGGAATGATGGGGCTTGAAACCCTGACCTTCACCTGGAATGATGGGGCTTGAACCCCTGACCTTCACCTGGGATGCTGGGGCTTGAACCTCTGACCACTACCACTTCCCTTGAATATGTATATAATATCAGGATATGTGACTGTCATGGACACTGGAGATTCTTCCACCCCTGAGGTAAAAAGTTATGGGTACAGAGTCAAGCATCCAAACACACACTCACCCTGCCCGGAGGAACTCCTCACTCACTATACTCTTTAAGGGGACACACACTCGGGGTGGCAGCTTGCGAAACAGTCTCTGAGACACACGGCCGGACAACTACATAGACAGAGACACATCAAGATGTCAAATATCTCATGACAACATCAAAAATCTTATATTGACTGACAGAAAGTTAAAAGGTAAAATTATTGCACACATTCTATACCACCCTTAATAATCACATGCAATACATTTTCTACATTTATACAACATAATACATTATTTATTTATTTATCTCTCTCTCTCTCTGGAAGCTTGTCTGGTTTTCCTGCTAGCACTGTACTTCTAATCATCATTGCATATATAATATAAAATATGTTTAAAACGCGTACTATACAATTGTCAAGGTTTTTAAATGTAAAAAAACACAATTCTAACTTCAGACAAAAAAATTGAGCTGTAGCAAACACTTTGCTGCTGCTACCGGGCTGTATCCCATATAGCGAGATACTCCCTACATTAGTGCACTTCACAACAACGGCAGTAACACCTTCAAGTGCCCTGCGTAGTGCCACTACAAATCCACAGTGTGCGCCATTTGGAACCGAGCCGCTCGCTAGGTTTAGCTTGCCCAATGTCCTCAGCGCAATTGAACCCGTCTCCGGGAGCAATTCATTGTCTCACATGGTGAGAAATACGAGTCGCTTAAGCACCTTTCCGCGGGCGAGCAGCTTCACGACGTGCTCTTTGTGTTTCCGCTGCTGTTTTTGTTTGTTGCCTTTGTCTTCTTTCTCCGATTTCGAGCTGGGCGCCATTTTTACCTGTGGTGAAAAAAAGCCTACAGACGTGCCCACATCGTTCCCGCCCCATCCGACGATTCGTTGGCGGTTTAAGCTCGTGTGTTTTCTGATTGGTCAAAATTAACGTCACTCAAACACATACTTTTATTTTATTGGACGATACAGAGAGCCGCATACAATCTGTTTATGGATGGATGGATGGATGGATGGATGGATGGATAGATAGATAGATAGATAGATAGATAGATAGAGCTTTAACAGGATTTTGACTGGATCACCAATAGAGTCATCAGTAAAACAACATCACACCTTCTCCTTTATGTTCCACACCTTCTCCTTTATGTTCCACACCTTCAGGAACTGTCTCTTCACCTTCTTTAAGTCTAAAAAAGACAACGGGTTAGAACCCGAAATCTCATATTTGTACTCATCAGACCAAAGGACAGTTTACCGCTGATCTAATGTACATTTCTTGTGTTTTTTGGCCCAAGCAAATTCAGTTCCATTCATTTTTATTTGTATTGCACTTTCAACAATGAACATTGTCTCAAAGCAGCTTTACACAGATAATGTGGTGCTAAAAATGGATAAGATGTACTGTATACGTGTAAGTTTGTCCCTGATGAACAAGCTGGTGGCGACTTTGGTGAAGGAAAAACTCCCTGAGGTGGCATAAGGAAGAAACCTTGAGAGGAACCAGACTCAAGAGGGAACCCATCCTCATCTGGGTTGCACCGAATGTCCATTAATTACAGATAAACCATGTTGCAGGGTTCAGTGATGGTGATCAGAAGCAAACTGTAGTCCCGAGTCAGTGCTGTCGTAGCAGTGTAGCAGACTGTTGACATAAACTACAGTCCAAATCCAAATCCTCAAAAACTCACACAGTCTCCTCTTCTCCTCTGAACATTGGACATCTGTCAGTTATGTCACATGAAATCTGAGAAGCATTTGTATAACTTGTCAGTTTGTGAGACTGGTAATTGGTATACATTAATAATCTGCAGCAGAGGTAGCTCTTGGTTTTCCTTTCCTGGGATGGTCTTCATGAGAGCCTGATTTATCATAGCCTTGAGAGAATGCTATGAGATTGCTGAGCTGCTTTGGACAATCATTTTCTGGGATTTTTTGTTTACTAAATTAATTCCATAAATTTATTTAAATTCTTGGCTCTTTTAACAGTGGACATTGTCTCTACGCAGCTTTACAGAGATAAAGAGGTTATAACGCACAGGACCATTTACATTTACGGCATTTGGCAGACGCCCTTATCAAGAGCGACATTTCTCAATCGTACATCTGAGCAGATATAGGCCCAGAGATGGCAGCTTGGTGTGACTGGGATTTAAAATCACAGCCTTCAGACTCAAAGTCCAATGCTATAACCACTAAACTTCCACCTCCCCCACAGTCAAGCAAAAAATACAGGGTTAAGGGGCCTACAGTGGCAGCATCAGGATTTGAACCCCTGACCTTCTGATTAGTACCCGCTGAGATACCACTGCCTTTATATAAACCCCTAATGAACAAGCCAATAACTGGATAGTTTGGATGTCTTTAGTATTAATGTACAATAGTGAAAATCTTAAAAAAAAAAAATTAGAGGTGTGGTGTGTTCAAAACCTTTGACTGCTACTTTATATTTAATTGGTTTTCCATTTTTTATTAAATAAAATCCTGAAATATTTGCAACGAGTTCTAGACCGGGTCTTTGGCGCCCTCTAGCGGAAGTGGCCATAAAATCCAGGAAGTAACTCTCCCACACAAGCGCTCACTCTGTCTCCAAATATAAAACGGGAAACATGGCGTCGGCAGCGCGCGTCCTACTCCGGGGATTCCTCACCGGAAACGCCCGATTCAACTCGCGAAATGTCAACGGACTCGCACCGAGTCGAAACGCGGTGACATCCACGTCGGGAGCCATTCTCCCCAAACCTGACAAAGTACGTGCTTTCTTTCCGAACAACGCTACTATATAACCCGGAGTATCTATAGGGATGTCCTTAGATTAATATCAACCAATGAGAGTGCAAGATTTGTTTGATGGACGTGTAGCCTGACCAATCAATGCTTGGCAGTAAATGATCGCTTTATTTAATAGAAATAAAAAAATGGAATTAAAAAAAAAATATATCATTTATTATATACATTTGATATACAACACGTCAAGTGTTTATGTACAAAAAAATGAATAAAAGGTTTGTTAAAAAAGGTTTAATGTTTTAATTTGGGAGAAATGGGTGTTGTGTTGTAACCCGGTCGCTCAGCAGCCAATGAAAATAGGTGATATGTTTGACAGACGTTTGTGTGGACCAATCAAAATGTGTTATTTATTTTCGTGAATGCGGAAGTGAAAACGATTTACAGGAGAACCATTTAAATCATACAAATAAGGTATTTTTTAGTAAAAAATAAAAATTTGCCCAAATGACAAGTGAAATATAAGAATGTCTAAATAACACTTTATAGATTATAAGCTGCCTATAGATTCAAAATCCTAAAGAATGCTGAAATATTATGAAGATGAAGGCAGAATAATGTGGGTTTTTCAGTCCAGTCTTTCAGGATTAGTCCAACCCTAGGTATAACTTCATTGTTAAGTGTCATACACACTCCTACCAGGTGACCAAGGACAGAAAAATGTAAAATATACCAAGGTGAGGTGTGTCAGGAACCTGGCATGGTCTGAATCGAGCACCTCAGCTTTGGAGAAACACCTGAAGTAGATCTTTGCAATCTTTACATTACAGTCTTGGTAATACTGATTAACAGTGATTTGTTGAAATGTTCCAGATCCCGTTTGGCGTCGTACGCATGGCGGTGGTGGTGGCCCCGTTCCTCTACGTCGGCACGCTCATCAGCAAGCAGTTTGCGGCTCTTCTCGAAGAGCACGACATCTTCGTTCCTGATGACGATGATGATTGAGGAACGTCTGTGCCGGCTGGGTCGTGCTGGTACGTTTCCCCTTCACAGTCTCTTGAAAATTCAAGACTTCGACTTAAACATATTTTGTCTTCAAAGATTTTAGCTTTCCAATGGGTTCATTCTGTTTCAGTCCAAACACACTTAAATGGTTATTAGACAGGACATTAGAAAGCACTTAACATGGGGGGAAAAAACTTTAAGGTGGCAATACGACAGCATTTTTAAAAGTTAAAACCGTGTAAATCTATTTAAAATCTATGTACAGACAAGCGTGAGAGCAGAACTTTTTTAGTTTGGAGTACGTCACGCATTAGACTTAGAATTTTTGTACCTTTTTATAACTTGGCAGTTGTGAGTTTTTGGTTGGAGTAGGATTAAAAATCCTTTCTCATGTAATGAGAACACATCAAATGGCGATAAGTGAACTATATACAATATACTGGATGGTAGATCGAATACAAATTAATTTTTGTAATTAAATAATACTTTTATTGGCTTTTCAACAATCTGGCTGTAATCATTAAAATGGATTTGGGGGTAAAAAACGCTGCATGGCCAATAAAAGATCAATATTTCTTTGGACTGCCATTTTTTGCTTTGATTGCAGCTCATATTTGCAATGGCTTGTGCAATATCGCAACATTTGCTTTTCTGTCCTGAGTTGAATTAATTTCTCACCAAAATCTTGAATTAATGACTGGAGAGTTGGACCACTCTGTAAAATCTTCTCCTGTGCATCTCAAAGATTTTCAATGGGCTTAAAGTCTGGATTCTGTGTGAAAATTATGTTTCATGGTCCCTGAACCATGCAGCATGAGCCTGGTGAATCCTGGCAATATCTCACTGAAGAAAAAAAAAAAGAAAAACACTGGAAAAAAAATATATAAGTAATAGCTGAGCCCAGACCGGACCAACTGAAGCATCCCCAGATCATAACACTGCCCCCACAGACTAGAATAGGCATTAGGAATTATTGGATGATTCCTTTCTGCTTTCCCTGAGACACCCATCACTCTGGAGCAGGGTTTTATCTGGACTCATCACACCATATGACCTTTTAACATTGTTCTAGAGTCCAAACTTTATCCCTCCAAACAAATTAACTCCTGTTTTCATCCCAGATTAGCTACACTAATACGAGGTTTATAATCGCTGTAGTAATTATTTAATGGAACGGCAGGCAATGATTTTGTGCCTGTGGTTAAACAAGTTTTTTTCTCTTTCTCTCTTCACAGTGTGACTGAGGAGCAAATGGCGTCACATGCTGATAATAACTTTAACTGGGATCAATGCAGTATCATACCAAATCACTACACCGATATCATCTACTGTTTACATTCACAATAGTCCTCCAGTGCCTGACTCTAAAATTCAGACTGTTTTCCTTCTGAAGCCAAAGTGTGTTTTGCATGTACAGTTTTGTCTGAGTGAAATAAAACACTTGACTCGATATTGCCGCTGCTTCTTTCTTGATCTTTTCACATTTTTGAACTTAGAAACCCAAACCTGTTGCAGCATGTGCACAAAGCGAGCTTCATGAAGATCTGCTTTACATGCGTTGGAGTGGATGATCTCCTGCTATAGAGCTCTGAACTCAACCCTACTGAACACCTTTGGGATAAACTCTGACTGCACCACAGGCCTCCTCACCTCACCCACATCAGTACCTGACTTCATAAACACATTTGTGGCTGAAGAACACAAATATCTACAACCCCTGGCAAAAAGTATGGAATCACCCTTCTCAGAAGATGTTCATTCAAATGTTTAATTGTGTAGAGAAAAAACCAAGCACATATATGCCACAAAACAATTTTCACTCAACAAAACAATATTCTGGCTGTATAAAACACTTAAAAAAACAACAAAGAAAGATAACTATAGTCAATTACAAGTGTTTTTACAGATCAAACAGAGGAAAAAAATATGGAATCACACAAATCTGAGGAAAATTATATGGAATCACCAAATAAAAACACTACTAGTACTTTGTTGCACCACCTCTGGCTTTTATAACAGCTTGAATTCTCTGAGGCATGGATTTAGCTAATGACAAACAGTATACTTCATCAATCTGTCTCCAGCTTTGTCTTATTGCAGTTGCCAGATCAGCTTTGCAGGTTGGAGCCTTGTCGTGGACCATTTTCTTTAATTTCCACCACAGATTTTCAATTGGATTGAGGTCCGGACTATTTGCAGGCCATGCCATTGACATTATATGTCTTTCCTGTAGAAATGTTTTCACAGATTTTGCCCTATGGCACGATGCATTATCATCCTGAAAAATGATGCTACCATCACCAAACATCCTTTCAATTGATGGAATAAGAAAAGTGTCCAAAATCTCAACATAAACTTGTGCATTTATAGAAGATGTAATGACTGTCATCTCTTCCATACCTTTACCTGACATACAACCCCATATCATTAATGATTGTGGAAATTTGCATGTTTTCTTCAGGCAGTTGTCTTCATAAATTTCATTGGAACGGCACCAAACAAAAGTTCCAGCATCAT
>JBCEWE010000021.1:381225-413725 GCA_039877035.1 Silurus lanzhouensis
TACTTTTTTCTTCCTTAATCTTTATTTCCTCTTCATTTATTTTTTCTTTCTTTCTTTTATGAGAGAAAGAGAGAGAGAGAGAGAGTGTGTGAGAGAGAGAGAGAGAAAGAGTGAGAGAAAGTGTGAGAGAGAGAAAGAGTGAGAGAGAGAGAGTGAGTGAGAGAGAGAGAGAGAGAGTGAGTAAGAGAGAGAGTAAGAGAGAGGGAGAGAGAAAGGGAGAGAGAGGGAGAGAGAGTGAGAGAAAGAGAGAGAGAGAGAGAGAGAGAGAGAGAGAAAGAGAGTGTGTGAGAGAGAGAGAGAGAGAGAGAGAGAGAGAGAGAGAGTGTGTGTGAGAGAGAGAGTGAGAGAAAGAGAGAGAAAGAGAGAGAGAGAGAGAGTGTGTGAGAGAGAGAGAGAGAGAGAGTGTGTGAGAGAGAGAAAGAGAGAGAGAGATATGGCTCATGTTCTCACTGCTGTACCTGGTTCTCTTTACGGAGTTGTTCCACTTCTCCATGTCTCTCCTCCATCAGTGTGTGTTTTTGTCCTGTGGCCTTCTGTACATCAGTCAACTCCATACATCTCTGTGTGTAACGCTCTGAGAGACTATCCAACTTCTGCTGCAGACACACACACTCTGACCTATAAAACACACACACACACACACACACACACACACACACACACACATACATATGATGGTTTATTCATTGACTGAAGAACAGATGTCTACTTTAATGGGTTAATTGATCTATTGACAAATTGCACTGATTCCCTGAAAATCTATTTAGTTCCCACTTCGGATTTGTTGCAGCTTTTTTGTCTGAGCCTCCTGCATCCTACACAGCTGTCAGAAACTCACTTCCTCCTGTTGGAGTAGCTACGCCGTGACTTTATACCCAAATCTCACCACTATTTTACCTGGAAAGTGTAGCTTTATAGCTAAGTGCTGCTTCTGTAATCATAAACACTCTGCATTTAGTCTTCATTTATTCTTATAATAAGCTCCACTCCTCTGGGAAGATGTTCCTCTAGATTTTGGAGTGTGATTATGGATATTTGTGTTCAGCCACAAGGGTGTTATGAAAGGCAGGTACTGATGTAGGTGAGGAGACCTGGGGTGCAGTCAGCGTTCACATTCATCCCAAAGGTGTTCAGCAGGGATGAGATCAGAGCTCTATAGCAGGCAAATCAAGATCTTCCTCTCCAAAGCATGTAAACCAGATCTGTACAATTGAGTGCCTCCAGATTTGTGGTAACAGTTTGGAAAAGAACCACATATAGCAGGAAAGGTCAGGTGACCCAATACTTTTGGAAATATAGTGTATGAGTGAAAAAGTCAGGTGTCCAAATGCTGGTGTTGGTGTTGTGTACACGACTGTGTATTTGTACGATTGTAAGTTTGTTAGCATCTAATGTGTTTCTGATTTTCAATATTACCAGACTTCAAGAAATATAGAAGCTCATTTCATCATAACAGGATGTTGGCAGATCCAGAAGATGATCATGTGATCATCATGTGATCTAAAGAAAATTAGCATGTGACTGGAATGAAAAAAAAAATCTTTTATCACTTCTTCCCTATCCTCTCTTCTTCCTTCCTTTCTTCTTTCCTTCTCCATTTCTCTTCATTTTTTTCTTTCACTCTTTTTTTAATAGGGTGAGTTCTTTGTTTCTTTCTTTTGATTACTTCCCCTCTTTTCTACCAGTTTCCTTCTTTCCTCTTGATTACTTTTATTCTCCTCTCCTCCACTCTCTTCTCCCTTCCAGTTTTTGCATCCAATGTAATGAATTTGAAGTTCATGTCACCATGACGGGACGTTGAATATCATCATATGATCTAAAGGGAAATCAGCATGTGATTGAAATTCATACAAAATATGTAGTATTTCTATGTACTCACTTTAGTACAGCGGAGTCTGTTTGCTTTCCTCCTCTCAGTCTCTCCAGTTGCTCCTGATGGGCCTTTTTCAGAGCTTCTATCGCTGCCAAAAGAGCAACAGAGTCAGTGAGACATTACACACAACCCTACCTTTAAAAAAAACAACAACATACGACATCATCTCTATGAAACCTTGGGCTGCGTGGTGCGCCTCGTCCCTCAGCATCTTCTCTCTGTGAGCCTCCATCTCTCTTCTCTCTCTCTCGTGCACCCTTTCCATCTCCTGCAGTCTCTCCATGTGGGCTCTTTCCATCTCTTCCAGTCTGGAGGCACAGGGAGGGCCGCAGGGAAACGCAGATCCAGACCCGGCTTTGCCTTCACACAGCTCCTGGACCTGCTGCCTCACAGACAGCACATGAGAACAGGTGAGGTGGATGGGACAGAAGAGATGGAAGTCTGCATCTACACTACAATATGTATCATTTTATTTAGGTTTGATCAGAAGAAATGAATAAATGAATAAAATATGCATTAATGATTAATCAAACCCATGCCATTATTTGAGACCTCAGGTTGTAGTGCCTGGTTGATTCCTTGTGGAGCATCTGATCCAATCAAAGACCTCATCTCCCCGACAGGAATCTTCTCGAAATCCTTCCACTTCCTCTCGATGTCCGACCCAGTTTTAGTCTCGGGGACCTGCGGCATCACGTGAGCCACTGCCTCCTTTTTCAGCTGCACTTTGTCCCACGGGCTGTCAGCTTCCCGGTCCAAGACGGCTTCCTGGAACCACTTGGTCCTGTCTCCAAATCGTTTTTCCTGCTCTGTGTCTCGGCCCACGCCTGCCTCCCGGTGATTTGTCAAGGGCAATGACATCATGTCTGGGTCATTGTGAGACAGGCTTGTGGGCTCTGACCCTGAATCGTGCCGATCTGGATGCGAGTACCTGAAGGTTTCTGCATGTTTGGAGGTGGAATTTGTGCGGCTGCTGTCTGGGTGTCTGAAGAAGATGATTGTGTTATTATATATATATAAATAGACCTATTTTGTTAAAAATGTACAAATATCAGTTATCAGTTATTTATTCATGTCTTATGTAATTTCATTATTAAATGCAAACAGGAGAAGGTCAGGCTCAGGTCAGAGAAGGTCAGGCTCTACAAGTATTTTCAAAATAGTTCATCAAAAATGTGGGCACCCTTTGGACCATATCTTTCCTAAACCTGTAAGACCCAAGTCCTTCTTTTGAATATATAGGGGTCGCTCCATTAGTGTCTTGTATTAACAAAGCTCTATATAAACAGCTACACCCTGTGTTCCTTGTAATGTTTTCGGATAGTTGAAACCTTCTACAATAATAAAGTTGTCCTTTACAGATAAAACTCAGGAGGAGGCTCTGTACCGTGCGTTATCGGGTGAATCGCTGGCTCCGATGTGTCTCTGCAGCATGTCAATCCAGTTCCTCCTGATGCGGGAAGTCATGGCTGACAAGGTGATTTCTGCATCTCTCATCTGTACACCCGCAGGCAGAATCCAAAGCAAACATGGAAAAAGACATACAATTTCAGAACACACAAATGCAGGTGACAAGATATGTCTCTGCTCTCATCAAACCGAGTGAACAAAAGTGTGGCCTCTTTATTTGTTTGTCAGTGAGAAGGTGTGGCCTCTGTTCTGGTCACACTCTTTGAAGGATGTGTGATCTGTGCTTGCCAGTTACAAGAAGAAGAAGAAGAAGAAGAAGTGGAAACTTTGCTCTGTCAGTCCTATTAAAAGAGGCCTGGCCTATGTGTCTGTCAGTCTCAGTAAAGGAGTGGCCTTGACAATCACATTGAAGGAGGCATGGCCCTGTGCTCCATCAGTAAAAAAGGCAGGGCCTCTGTCTGTTAATCTTAGTAAAAGAAGTGTGGTCTCTGTCTGTTAGTCCCAGTAAAGAAGGTGTGGCCTCTGTCTGTTAGTCTCAGTAAAGGAGGTGTGGCCTCTGTCTGTTAGTCCAGGTAAAGAAGGTGTGGCCTCTGTCTGTTATTCATAGTAAAAAAGGTGTGGCCTCTGTCTGTAAGTCCCAATAAAGGAGGTGTGGCTTTTGTTAGTCCCAGTAAAAGAGGTGTGGCCTTTGTCTGTTAGTCTCAGTAAAAGAGGTGTGGCCCCTTTCTGTTAGTCAGTAAAGGAGGTGTGGCCTCTTGTGTCTGCCAGGCTCACAAAATGTGGCTAATGAATCTGAATTGCATTCTAATTGCTCTAAATTATGTGATTTAAAATTGTTGTCTGCCATAAAAGCATTTACCTTTAATCGTATAACCGATCTTACTCTTCTTATTGGAGTTGTTTATTTTGGAGTGTAAACCTTTACTTTTACACCAAAAGGTCATGTCATGTCAGTGCTAAAGCATGGACAGCAGAAATTCTTACATGTATTTGAAGTCCATAGTTCTTTTCCACTTCAAACTCCATCACTTCAACACAACTTGAAATGTCAATCTCTCCTTTTGGCCCACCCGTCTATTAAATATATACAACACGAAAAGGTTTTATTCATCATCCTGATGCCCTGGACATCAGAAAGTGGGAGAAGCAATTAATAAAACACATTTACCACAAAATAATTGAACTCAAACATCGATTTTACAAGATCTACTGCATATTTAACAGACTTCCTTGCATTCTGGTGTTTGGATCAATAACAGCAGCTGACACCAAAAACTAGAAACAATACTGATGCATTCAGGTAAAATAAATTCACCTCCTCAGCGTCAGGGTTGATATAGTATTTCAGTCCAGAGCTGTCCAGCACAAACCAGAACTTTCTCCACTAAACACAGAGAGAACATTTTAATAAACATCGTAAAGACCACATAAGAAAGATACAAGTACAAGAAAGATAATACTGGAGGAGAATGTTTGAAATCAAGTAATAATGGTGTGTAAACTAGCTGTGTGTTGGACATATGCATTTGAAATTTATAAAATAAAAGCTAAATAGCTTTTAGAAACGACTTTAGCTATCAAATGGTGTGAAATTCATTCCAGTTGTATTACAATTTCATGTTCATAGGCAATCATGCAGCAGGTAAAACATGTTCATTCTGTGACAGCTATTAGAAAGTTCATAAAATGAGCAAAGCTGGGTAACTTAACTTTGGTAACTATGTAAACGAGTTATGGAAGGTGAAAAGAAATGGACATTCATTTTAATTTTGTTTTGTTTTGCTAGCAAAAATGCATTACTTGGATGTAGAAACACATGCGTGTTGTTTTTATGTGCAACAAATTAGGTAAAAGTCAAGTCAAAAGCAAAAAGACAAAAGAATTGGACAGTGAATGATTGGAAAAAAACGTCTGAGGATAGATGCACATGTTTGCACACCACTGATTTGCACTGAGCTGCTTTATAATCACTACCTCATGCACTTTTCATACAACACAGTACTGTATGTAGACGTGTATGTGCATATGATAGACAGACAGACAGACAGACAGACAGACAGACAGACAGACAAAAATCTTCTTACGTCTGCGCAGTTGTCCAACATGAACATCCATCCCTTTTTAAAATCCAAAGAGTTGAGCTTTAAACACAAAGACACATTACAGTTGTTAAATGAACCATCAGCTCTCTTTTTTTTTTGACCTTCAGAGATTACATTTCAGATCCATCACCAACCTGAGCAGGTTAAAGCGCATTTAAAAACTCATTGCAGAACGAATTTCGATCTCATTCCAAAAAAAAAAAAAAGCGACTGAGGGTTTGCCCAAGTGGGGTCTTGGCAGCGCTGGGATTTGAACTCACAACCTACCAATCAGTCAGTAATCCACTTTCAAGCTACCCATTTTATGGTTTCTATGGTGTAGTATATTAATATTCTGTACCCTACCTGGGGCACTAGTTGTCATACATCTGAAAACATACCTAGACCTACCAACACAGGGTGCAATATTTGGTATACAAATAATATATAACCTACCTGGAGCACTTGATATTCATACTACTGAGATCATACCTAGACCTACCAACACAGGGGGGGAATTTTGTATATTAATATTCATTAACCTACATAGAGCGTGGTTCCCTGGTGGTCTAGTGGTTAGGATGCGGAGCTCTCACCGCTCTCACCCGGGGATCGATCCCCGGTCAGGGAACCAACCCCAGCCATTAGGGTTGCACAAGCCAGTGCACTCTTAGTGCCGGTCCCAAGCCCGGATAAATGGGGAGGTTTGCGTTAGGAAGGGCATCCAGCGTAAAACATGTGCCAAATCAAACATGCGGATCATAAATACGGATGATCCGCTGTGGCGACCCCTAATGGGAGAAGCCGAAAGAAAGTTTAACCTACATAGCGCACTTGAGAATCACACTACTAAGTTCATACCTAGACCCTTAACAGGGCATTTGGGAGTGACACTACTGAGATCATACATAGATCTACCAACACAGGGGGCAATATTTGGTACATTAACATTCTGTAACCTACCTGGGGCACTTGAGGTTCACACTACTGAGATCATACCTAGATCCTACATAGGGCATTTGAGACTCATACTACTGAGTTCATACTTAGACCTACCAGCACAGGGGGAAATAATTGGTATAAGTACATACCTAGACCCTTCATAGGGCACTTGAGATTAATACTACTTTCAAACTAATGAGGTTATACCTAGACCTACCAACATAGTGTACAATATTTTGGTATATTAATATTCGGTAACTTACATTGGAAACTTCAGAGTCACAGTACTGAGATCATACCTAGACCTACCAGCACAGGGGGCACTATTTGGTATATTAATATATAGTAACCTTCAATGGCCCCTTAATGGTCCATTTAAATAAACACAGACTGCTGTCTTTCCCACAGAACATTATTACACTACACAGGGCCTTTCTGAACGCACCGTATTTGTATTTTTATTTACTACGGCAATTAAATGCACTAAATGGGTTTAGTTTTCACCAATATTCTTGTGTGCAATTTCAGCAAGAAACATTTTCATATTTCTAAAAAAGAAAAACAAACGACTCGTTCATTTTAAGAGACCCGTCTTGTTTTCTCTCTTATTTAGTTTTGCGTTTTAATAAAGAAAAAGTGCTTCTTATCCGATTATTCGATGGAATAATTGTCAGAATGTTATAGATTACTAAAAATGACAAAAATTGCTAAAATAATAGATAGTAGCAGTCCAAACTGAGATTATACCTGAACCTACCAATAAATAAATATTGTAACCTTCATAGGGCACTTGAGATTTACACTACTAAGATCACACTTTGCCCTTTAAACACACCTGCTGTCAATCAGACACGCCCCCTTTCATGACAGTTCACCTGCACACACGTGGACACGCCCCCCACACGCATATTATGTTAGTAATGTAATTCCAAATTTAATTCAAAGACTTACCGCCATGGTTGAATAATGTTATCCGGTTGAAGGCATGAAACAGGAAGAGATGAACTTGTTATTCGACGACCCAGTTTCCGTATCTGCAAATCATCTGTTTTGAAAACGTCAAGCAGCATCTTTTTCGGGTTTGTTATAAAGAAATAAAAGAAATGGTCCCTATTTCCGTGTAGAAATAACTAATTTGTAAAACGTTATGTATAACTTCATTCGCTTCTTTTAGAAAGGGAAAATAATGCGCAGGGGGGGGGGGGTCGCTCTGTGTCTGCGCTTTTGCAGCGCAGCCACGCAGGGCCCGAACATCTAGTCACGTGGGGACTTCCGTTGTAGTGGCGCGAATCTTAAAGCTGCTGACACGACCGCCATTTTTGTTCCCTTTTCAAATGTCTGAAAGTGAGCAGTCCTAAAGGCTTTAATTTAACTTCCTAACGAGTTAAATGACCTGAATATACCTCCTTCCGGAATCCACCTCCTTTTCCATGCTCAATAGTGAGACAGCTCTGACGTAACCTGAAATAGGACACCAAAAACCTCCCAGAACATGCTATCTGACCCTGTGTGTGTGTGTGTGTGTGTGTGTGTGTGTGTGTGTGTGTGTGTGTGTGTGTGTTCATGGGTAAGGGTTACCTGCATCAATGGAGGGTCACATTGCTTTCCTTCATGTCTATTTGAAGAGTTGTTTTCTTCTTGGGACCTCTGCAATTTAACAGACATGCTGCAACACATCTTTCTACATAAATACATTATGTACTTAATTATATATTTGAGGTAAATCTTTCCAAGATATGACCTCTATCTTTCCATCACTTCGCCATATCTGTTACCTGTGCTTGTAATTGACATACTAGCCCTGATATTTGGACCGTATCGACTTATGTTACAATCCTACAGATTTACATAGGTATCGGAGTCAAACTAGCATCAGTAACAGTCTGTTGTGAAAACAGGTGCCATGTTTTTTCACCTGCGAAACCTGCGTAATGCCTGAGACGGTGCTGTTGGTTTCAGATGAGCCTCCCATGTCCTTGTCATGACGTCTCCTTTCCCTCTCTCTACGGTCTCGACCTCTCTCCCTTCCTCTCCCTCGTTCCTCTGGCTCTACATATTCGTCACGACGTTCACTCTCTTCTCTATAGCTATGAAAGCATCAGGGAGAAATATTAAGAAAGATGGGAATTCCCATGAACGTGAATTGACCCAAACAGAAACTGGCAATACTGAAATACAAAACCATAGATAACTGGGTCCACTGAAAAATGATGCAGTTTTAGTGCCACATTTAAAAAAATTATAATAAAATCTAAGATTATGAGAATAGAAATTGACCTTGAAGTAGTTGAACACTTGCGTGCTTAACATCTTCAATGTTGCCAGTACTTCAGCCTGGGTTAAAATATTTCCACTTTATTCTCGTATTCTCTACAGCTTTATTCTTGTAAGTTTGTCTTTTTTCTCAAAATATCAGGACTTTATTCTCGAGTTGCACTTGAAGTTGGCACCAAAACGTCACTAGTTTTCAGATAAGAAAAGTTTCTACTACTGCAGTGGAAAAAAGCCTAAGTCTACTTTTACACACTTTTGCTTTGTGTTTCTGACCTGTGTAGTTTGTCTCTACGTGGACTGCGACTCTGGGGCCTCCTTCTCACCATGATTGCCTCATCTTCTTCTGGATACAGATTTACTTTTGGAATATCAGCTATAACCACATAGTCCTCTATTGTCATCTCTGGCACAGACGACTGGCTCTTCGATCTTGTGTTTTCAGAGAGTATCAGTGCCTCCAAACCACGTCGAATGGTGCTTTTACTTCTCTCAGTGGTCTGGTTGTTTATTTTTGTGGTTTCGACTTGAATTTGATTTGATTGTACGATGTTGTGCGATAACTCTGGGGAAGCTGAACTCATAGGAGACTGTGTCGACCCATGCAAGGACAAATTGGATTGGCTAGGTTCTGTTATGGAGTGCCTGTCTGGTGTGGATGATTTCGATAATGGTCGTTCTTTATCATCTCTATGAAGGTTTTGTTTTCTATACCTTGTGTGCCCATTTTTATCATAATCTTTATGAGGAGGTGAACCGTCAGGACTGTTAAAGCCTGTGTTGTGACGACTGTTGCGACTATTGTAACCACTCATATGACTACTTCCTTTTGGTGTAAACCGGCTTCTGTTGGATTCACTACCTGGTGGTGAAAAATCTCTGCTGTTGCAAATGGTGTTGCGTCCACTTTTCCTAGTGTTACAACCACTACTTCGGCTGCTTCGACCATTTCCATAACAGCAACTGTCAGTTTCCAATTTGGACCTTGGCCTTTTTGACCAACCATTTCTTCCCTGTTGTGAGGCGTCTGACTCTGCTGAACTTGCAATCGATTGGAGATTACGATACAACGTTTCAGAGTCCAAACTGTGTTGGCCGTAGGAACTCTGTGAAGGAGTTTGCTTTTGGGAGTGGCTTGATGAATCTGTATATCTGTTAGAGGCAGAGATTAAAGAGGGGGAATGAGTCTGTGAGACCACAGATGCTCGTCTTGTTGCTGGACTACATTTTCGAGAAGCCCGCTTGGATGACGAGTGAGAGTTCACATGTAGATGGGTGGTTGAGCCTCTGCGATGGGACAAGCTTTGGGATTGCCTGTGTGGAGAAATGTTGGTAGACCTTGGGCTACATGAACGGGGGCTTGCACGTGACTGACTGTCACCACGTCTGAAGTTTGAATAGGTCATGCAGCGTAGTGGAGAGAGGCCGCTTGTGACTACATCGGTGAGTGTGTCTTGACGCCTTCTGTAGGATGGAAGGCCTAGTTCTGGGTTTCGGAAGGGAATAGTGGCTTTGCGTTCAGGACTGCAGTTGGTGGGAAGAGGATGTCCTCGCTCATAGTACCGCACATGAGTGAAAGCGCTAGCATCTGGTGGATCTCGATCTTGGGACAGGAAGCGGTTGGCTCTTTGGAAAATGGCACGAGTGCTGCTCGGGTCCCTTTCTTTTTTTGGTTCTGTTACAGAAAAAGGTGTTGTAACTGATACAGTGCTTCCAACATAATACATAATGCACACAATGCACTTCATCTGACCTTTACAACAAATTATTGGTTTATAACTTGCATATTTATGTTTCATTTGCAGACCTTTTGAATCAGCAACACGTTCCATGTAAACATATTTTATTGGTGAACATTAGAGCTGAATGTCAATATATTTGGAAAAGGCAGTTGGATTGTAGATGTGTTAAGACAGACCAGCATTAAGGTAATATAATCTGGAAGGATTTTATGTAAGATTAGACGTCTAATTTGGAAATAGGTAATGGGTCATTTTAATATTGTCATCTTACAACAAGAACGCAAAATAGTGACATAAAATCACTGAAAATGTATTATACTGAACAACCATTTCTTTCATTATAATTCTTTTTTAAGCCATTCAAACTGATATCTCGCCTCACCTGTGCGCTGACTGACACTGCTTCTTCTACTGGTGTTCCTACTTCGAGACTCCATCTCAGACCGGTTTTCGGAATGCTGCAGTGGAGAATCAAGTTGAGTCATTCTCTATCTCACCCGATTCAAAAAAGTATTCTTTGCTTATTTGTATGGCCTTCCATACAGGACCAGTATCTTGAGATTTCATTGAAACTCTTCCCTCCTTCTGGAGTCGCTTCCAAACAACACTGTATTTTATCTTTCAGTAGTAACTGTTGCAGGTCTTCTTGGTCCTTGTAAGCGAACAGGAAACAACATAAAATAATGAATTATAAAGTAAGATCCCATATAACAAAAGATAAAAATCTACTGGTAACATCTAGCGTCAGTCACCCGACTATCGGTTCAGTCATCTTATTACTAGGCCAAGAGGAAGAGTGCAGCAGGAACACTACGATAGCTAAACGTTAAGCACACTACACCTTAATCGGGCTGATTGTTAAAATGTGACATAATCCAACCGAGAGTGAAAAATTTAGGTTGACAAGGTGAAGAGAGACAATCCTTTGTCGTTTGATAGGTGCAATCTTAGCAGGATCCTTAGCGGAAACAGGATATTTTAATGCGAATCAGGAATTACACCAGTCCCCCAGAACTCAAAGATCAGATGGGGTCCATGCCAATGATTAGACTAAGCACATTAAACAAGATGCAACGAACAAATAAATGAACTGAATTACAATTAAAGACCGAAACATTGAAAAAAGAGGATTAAAGGACACCTACCGGTCAAACTAATGCTGTAAAAAACATACAAATAACAAAACTAAAAAATGTTTCCTGTCTTTATGGGTGCTACTCTCTACACAATACACCACCTAGAGCAAGAGCATATACTTACTTCTAAGAAGCAGCCCTCACACCAGAAGAGTCTCCTGCTGAACTTGCCAGTCTTATCCCTCTCCTTCTCGTCTCCATCCCCTCATCCCTGCACCTCCTGTTCACTCTTTCATTACTTTAGACGCGTCAGAGTGTAACATAAGCTAGACTCGGCCTCCACTCATGACTTTTTTATCATGTCCTGTACTGCCATTGCCTTGCATTTTTATTTCCTTACTTTTATCATGATACCTCTTCTTTTTGATACTCCCTGTAATATCTGAAACCAATTAGCTCCTTGAAACATCTTTATTCCTGCATTGTTTATGTTTTAGCCATCTTTCATTTGTTGCACACTTTAAGACATAATTCATCAATTTTGCTAACAAGTGGCAGATGGCAACTGACTCAAAGTTTTTGACCATTTGAGCACTGCCTTGCTTTTTGGTGTCCATGTTGTGCAGGGATATAGCGTTACTGTCTGTTCCCCAAGGACACCACATGATCTGCTCATTAAATTGCAATGAGATCATGGAGCAAACCTTCTCATTCCTGGTTCAGTTTTCTATTGGGTCAGCTAAGTCATTCGTGCTAATTGAGGGGATCAAAAATGTTCATTGAATCCTAGTTTTCACTTTTCTCCACAACATTTAGGTCAAATAAGATAACTGTAAATTATTGCAAAGAGTAGCATAAAGCTTGGTCTGACAAAGGTGTGACAGAAAGCAGGGCAAAGTAAAGATACGCAAAGTTTGCCCTGAAGTCATTCAAGCATGGTTAGTCGAGCGGATCAAAATAAGCTTGGTTCAAACTTTCAAGTATTTCCATTGTCTCTATCTTTCTTGGCCATGTGGGGTCTAGCTGGTGTTTTCTGCCTGCAGGGCGCTTTGACTCAGGAGGACAGACAACATCTGTCGTTCTTTGCCCCAAAGCCCCCCAACTCCCCATCGCATCCTATCCCTCCTCCCCTTCTCCATCCATTCAGAGACACACACTGGCACTCCCAAATGTTGCCCTTTTGTATTGCGCTATTGTCCAGTGCAGCATTGTGCGTGACGCCGCCTACTCCCCAGAGTCCTACTGATGACTGTCGTAAGCCTGTCGTAAGACATGCCCAAAAATGATTACTCTCACTACATCCTATACAAGTTTCTCGATCCAAGTTTGACCTAGCACTGAGACAGAGTTGCATCTAACGATTAAAACTAGGATTTAGAATTAAAGAAAATTGTGGAATTTATTAGAATAATATTACATTTTAGAATGAAAACTCAAGGCATGTGTACTTTCAGATTAGTGACTAAGTAGTACAAGAAATGTTAAAACAAAGTTCGGTGCTTGTACCATTTATTCAAGTTTGTTCCATTATGAAAGTAATAATCTTTAAACCTGTTGCTGATCAAGAAAAAAAAAATCAAATCCTGAATGGTTTCTCTTATTCTGCTCATGTTGACAGAGTTGTCGGTATAATTGGTCCGTTTTGCCATGTTTTTTCAGAGCTCTGGTCTCTGTGTTATATGTGTGGCCGAGCCAGAGGGAGGACTGTATGGGGTTTTGAATGGCTCGGTATGGGGTGAGCAGGAGGCTGCAGCAGATGGCAATGATTAGCTCTGTTCACATCCCTATCAAAAGGACTACCCCCCTTTATTCCTCCTCCTCCTCTCACCATCCATTCCTCTAAAGGATCTAGAGAAAACTGACTAACAGTGATAAAATGGGAAAAAAATTCTAACGAGTGATTGATTGAACCAAAGCAACTAGAAAAGTGTCTTTTTGTATTTGAAAATTCTAAACGTTTTGTCAATTTTTTCCCCACACGATCAATTATTTTCTTCATGATTAATTCTACTTCTCGAATTGTGATCTAAAATTGATTCTGTAACATGCAAAAGTTTATCCAATGTACTCGAGATGGGAACTTGGCAACCCGGAACTGGGTGAGGTGAACATGTACGAACAGTGCAAGCCTTTTCTTTAATATTTCATATTTTTCTTTATTTGGAAAAATAATTTAAGCTAAATCCTTCTCAAAATGGAAAACAAAAGACAAAACAGAAACAATAGCATTAATAACATTCTTTTTACAATCCTTTTTAAATAATATTATCTTGAAACATCCCAGCAACCCGAAGTGCCATTGCGAGTAACGAGTACGAGAAAGAACTTAAATAATCTTAAAAAGCTTACAAAAAAATTTTGAAATACAACTTAAATAAAATAAATTAACTTAAATCATACACATTTAGCAAAGAAACAAGCAAAAACAAACAGCTTATGATATTATTCATATTAACACAAATGTTTTTTTTCTCATTACTGAACATAATTACATACTTATACGAAACCATATAAAACCATATTACAAAAAGAAGTGGAGGCTTGGAAGACTTAGAGTTTTTTTGCGCACTTAATTTTTTTTTTTATCCCATTTACACAGTGATCAAGTAATACATATAGTCTCCACTGGTCATGTGACAGAATGTGACATCATGCACCATTAAACCTAGTGAAAGACAGGCCAGTATGGCCAAACATCCACCGTTTTGATGTGGTCTCTTGCACACTGACTTGTGGGGCTTGAAGGTACTGGCGATAAAAGAGAAAAAAACAAACACAGCAAATGTTGCCAAAATATTGCTAAAATGTTGCCACGACGTCGCCATAGAAATCCACGAGACAATGGACATTGGCGAAAACGCTGTGATACATTTCTTTAACCTATTCTTCTTTAACATCATTCACGTTTGGTGCATTCTCTGGGCACAGCAACAGCACCTGTTTGGGCATTGGGAAAATTGGCAAGAAAAAAAAAAAATACAGCAAATGTTGCCAAAATATTGAAAAAAATTGCCACAGCGTTGCCACAGTACCGCACACTACATGGCAGAACATTGCGATACGTTTCCTTCGAATTCATAGTTCTTTTATCTTCTGATCATTTCTTTCTTCTCGTAATTTTTTTGTTGTCATAAATCTAAGCAAGTGTAAAAAAATGGACCCACACTGTCCAACACCTTTTATAAAATGGCTTTATGGGTCAATTTTACAGATAAGTTTTGAAAGAGGGGTGGTAAACTTTCCATGACCACTCCTTTGTTCATTCTCAGGACGTCTCCAAGCCTACAGGCCATTCCTTTGCCTGCAATTCGTTCAGAACAGAGAACCAGCTCACCCTGAATATCAGTTAAATCAGTCCTACTTTCTCAGCAGCAGTATTTATGAGGTGGGACATTTTCCACCTAAGGTTTTGAGCAGCAGCATTTTCTATGGAAGTTCAAAATGTCCTCCATAGCACCCAATGAGCATCGGCTTCCTTGAGGCCAATTACACCTGAGCAAAGGAAGAAGAAAACAAGCTTGAGATTAGTCCAAATGTCAGGGAAAGAGAAGGAGAACACTTGTGGAAGAATGGATCTCATCAAATTATATATTACTCACCTCGGTTGCAATTACACATTCATCTTTTTCCTCCGACATGACCATGACGGACTTGTATTTGGTGTCGACGCACGCCGACACGGATGCCGATGCACATGCGGATGCGCATGCTGACTCGGAATACAGCGAATCGGAATAGTTCGACTCAGGATACTTTGATTCAGAGTACTTTGACTCTGAGAACTTGGACTCGGAGCATCTTGACTCTGAGTACTTTGATGCATCACTGTAAATAAAGAAGAACGATAAGACATTAGAATTCACTGCTAATATTTTGCGGTAGCTCTATAACACGGCTACAAAATATTTTGTTGGTTTTGAGGACCAATTTTCACCTTTTCAGACGTTTTCTGCGTTTTTCTTCAAAGTCACAAGAGTCTTGCAAGCTTTGGCACTTCACATCTTCACAGCTATCGGTAAGCTCCTTTGCTGCTGACTCTTTCCCAACCTGCTCCAGCTTCACCTCATGCTTGACTTCGTACTTCACTTCGTGCACGAGGTTGTATTCGGAGGCTTGGTGCCTTGACTTGTAACTGCTCTTCTCTGCATTAGTGCTCAAGTCATGCTCGCTGTGGAAATCGATCTTCTTGTTGATGTTTTTGACCGGTGCCAATCCCGACACTACGCTGACACTAAGATCCTTATCACGCTGGCAGTTATTTGTGAGGTTGTTGATGGTCTCGCTTTCTCCATTCGCCGCTTCTTCTTCACGGCTCCTACGCCGCTGCTGCACCTTTGATCGCACGCATACCACCAGAACGGCACATGCCACAATCAGCAGAAGCACCAGCAACACGCCTGAGCCCACCGCCGTCCATGGAATGTCACCTGCAGCCTGGGAAGCCCGTTCTGGAAGAAGGAACTGGCAGTTGCGCCCTCCGTAGCCAGGCACGCAAGCACAAACATAGCGGTTGTTACGTTCATGGCATGTTGCACCGTTATGGCATGGGTTGTGCTGGCAGCGGCTGATAGGTGAGCTGCAGTTACGTCCTGTGTAACCAGGTGGGCAAGTGCACGTGTAGCCGTTGGCACCCTCTTGGCAGGTACCACCATTCTGGCAGGGTAACAAGGAGCACTCATCACTGACACGGTCACAGTTCATCCCGGTGAACCCCTCAGGACACTGGCACAGGTATGAGTTGACTAGGTCCACACACCGGGCACCTGCAGGTGCAAGAAATAAATAGAACAATATAAAAACTCAAAAGAGCAAGAGCAAAACTCAAAAGCAAGTTTGCAACAAGGGTGCAAAAGTAGGCTAGGGATTTCTAAACACCAAACAGACAATCATACCATTTGAGCAAGGGCCAGATGTGCAGTGATCAATCTTCTTCTCACAGTTAAACCCAGCATAACCTGTGGGACACTGGCAGAAGTAGCCACCGTCAGGATTATCAGCACAGCGTCCTCCATTGAAACACGGACCATCAGCACACGTCATGGCACTAAGCTCACAATTTTTGCCGTAGTAGCCAGGAGGACAGGCGCAAGTGTAGGTGTTTTCCAGGTCCTGGAAGATAACATGAAATGAATGTAGGATAAGCAACAATACACCTCAAAACTATCTGTAACTAAAAACACACAATTTTTCATCACTTGCCGTAAGTATTATTTTATGATTTAAAAAAATAAAAACAATGACTAACAAAGTCAATAGGCACATCAACGCACATTAAATTTGACGGTAAAGTTCTGTAAAGTCTGTAATACGAGTGTAAAAACGTACAGTGCAGCTCCCTCCGTTGCGGCACGGATTCCCAGCACATTCGTTGACCTCGATCTCACAGCTGGTGCCAGTGAATCCCGGGCGGCAGGAACAGGTGTAGCTGCCTTGACCAGTGTTGCTACAAGTGGCTCCATTCAGACAGGGCTTGTGATGTGTGCAGTAGTTGAGATCTGGAGGGAAAGAAAGACACATGCAACAAAAAGAGGATTAGCGTGATGAAATCTTTAGCTCATGGCTGACCAACAGCTGGAGAGATGCTATCTATTCTATTATATCTTACACTTTTACGTCATCCTTTCACTTTTCTGTACTTTTTATAAAGCCTTTTATACACAATTTTTTCTCTTTTTCTCTTTACAAACACTTCGTTGTTGTTTGCTTTGTTTGTTCTTACCTTGGTTGCAGAAAAGGCCACCCCATCCCTCCTGGCAGTTGCATTGCCAAGGCTGCTGGCACGTCCCGTGAAGGCATCCTGGGTAACGAATGCACTCGTCACAGTATCGGCCTTTGAAGCCCACTCTGCACCTGTTACGTGTTCAAAGGACAAAGAAAGTTAGGTTTGTGAGCAAGGAAAGCGATATAAACTAAAAACCAAACATCTTGCTCTGAATACTGGGGTCGAATTTGAACCCTGTGCACCAGATTCGTTTGGGATATATTTATGAAGCCGGTTTGCTTACTTGCACTCTCCAGGTTTTTCACAGAAGCCATGCTCTTCATCACATCCAGGGAGGCAGATTGCTATAAAAAAATATAAATGGACATATTAGGAGACCATAATGCTTTGTTTAAAAGACATATAAAATAAGTTTATACACCAAATCCTGGGTAATACATTAGGCTTTAGAAGACAGGGGTCATTAAACCCATTATCTGTTGCGCCAAGCAGCAAGACAGCCAGGCACAGGAAAAGTTTCTCTCCTCGAGGAATCTACATCATGAACTTTTAAACGCTCTCTCCATTGTGCAATAAAATAAAACATACGTGCAATAACACATTCACTAATCTAAATCTGTACTTTTCTGTGCACTTATACACTATTGATTTTCTTTATAAAAATGTGGAATAACTTTTATTCTTTTATTATTTATTTAGCTTATTTTTATTTTTCCTTTAGAAAATGTGCAACTGGAAGCTTCTGTCCCCAAAACAAATTCCTTGTAAGTGCAAACATACTTGGCAATATAAAGCTCTTACTGATTCTGTATTGAAAATGCTCTGCTTCTTATATGTGGACAATGAGGACAATCAAGAGCTCTGTTTTTTTTTTTTTTTTTTATCTCTCAACCTGTGTGTCTCTCTCTCCATCTCTTTTCCCTATGGGTCAAAAACATTTTTTCTCTCTTTCTTGTCCTCCACTCTTTCTTTTTTTTTCCCCTCCAGTGTCTCCAGGCAGTGAAGATAAGAGTGGACAGCTGGTGTGCGCGCAGCCAGCGCGCGACAGCTGCTCCATTGTCTACGCGCTGCCGGCAGCTGCCCACTTCGAACAATACCGCCCCTTGGCCAGCCAATCAGAGCCCGGGCCACTCAGGAAGCGACCAATCAGACTCAGGGCATGTAAATTTATGGCACGCGTGAGATTATTCCGAGGAGGAAAAAAAATTTGAAAGAACTTTTCTTTCCCCCGACTTGAATAAATCAAGTGGTGTTCTGAAAGTCGGGAGGGGAATCAGGGGGTGTAGCTGCACAACAAGTCGCCCCTTAACCGTTAAGTTTGCTTTTTCTTTTTTTTCCTCTCCACTAAATAAATGGTCCTTTTTTATTCCTGTCCACCGAAAAAAAAGAAGAAGTGACGCGCTTTTAACCGACCGTGGTACTCGAAACGGACAAAAATAACACTTTCCAAAAAGATTTCACAATCAATCAGATACAGAGCTATAAACACCCTCTCAACTCCTGGTGATGCAAAACAGTAATTGTGACGTTTGTTTATTGGGTTGTTTGTTTGTTTGTTTGTTTGTGGTACTCACGCTCAGTGCAGTATTGTCCTTTCCATCCAGCATCACAGATGATCTCTCCACGTTCCCCGCAGGTGAAATGGCCGAAAGTGTCGTCTCTGGGCCGACAGAAAACCGAGCAGCCTTCTCCGTAGTAGTGCTCATCACAGACGAACCGGTAGGAGAACTTGAGCTCGGTTCTGCCCGCGCTGTGCAGATCCTGAGCCCAGTCCTCTCCGACAGTCAGGTGCCTCTGCGTGGTCATGGTGCTGATGATGCGCTCTGGGTTTTCTGTTTTTGAATTATTTTCAAATTAAAATCTATTCATTCAAAACATTGATCTGAATGGAAGTTGAATGGAAACCAGTGCCTACCTGTCGTGAGATCTTCTTTGGATTCGGCGTGCACTGCCTCAATTATCAACGAGAACGTTCCCTAGACACACAGAACCGATCGTCAATAAAATACGCACGTGCGTAATTGGCGTGAGTCAACGATGCCGCGCGCGCAAGTTCTTGCTAAACTTACCGGCCACGTGAAACCGAAGTTCAGCCTGATGGGGTTGGTGAACGAGCCGTCCGGTAACGTATCCGGCACTTGGAACGAGTTGGAGCCCAGGACGGGAGTGACCGTGCTACCGTAAGTGCACGGCGGCTCCGGGTTGGCGTTGGGCTGGTAGTGTTTTAAACACACGCGGAAAAACGTTTTGCACTCACACTGCTGGTAGGTCGACGTGATTCCGCCTTTGCAGCAGTTCCTGTTGCCTTGGATGCCCTTTTTGTTGAGAAACTCTTGCAGCTTGAGCTCGAAAACACCAGAGCAAAACGCCTTGGGGAGAAATAAAAGCATGTAAAAAAAATTAACCTGTGATTCAAAAGTCATAATTTTTATTGTCATAAAGACAAAACAATGCATTAAAAACAATCACAGCACCTGCTGGAGAGAAAGTCAGTACTATGGGTAATTTACCTGGCTGGCCAAGACGCACGCGACCCAGAGCAGGAGCAGCACGCGCCCCATGATCAATAATAAATAATAAATAAATAAATATTTTTTAATGAAAGAAAAAGTCTTCTCAGTGAGTTCCTCAGATTCTCCTTTCCGACCGATTCATCCGTTGTTTCTTCTCAGTACCTTGTGGTGCCCATCGATGCCAAAAGCGCAGAGGCAAGAAATCCACAAAAGCCTTGCTTTTTCTGCTCCAACAATTCTTTTGGACTTGTTGCTTCCACAGAAATAATCCACAAATTCCTTCAGTTTCAAGAAAAACGCTGGTGTATGGACGAGTGTGTGAGTGTGTGAGTGTGTGCAGTAGTTCCGTTCTTGCTCGGTCCCCCAAAAAAAAAAAAAAAAAAAAACCCGAGCGCTTTGTGACTGTCCTGATGCGCCTCCTTTCTTTCGGCCGTCTTTTCTCCTCGCCTTGCGTTGTGGCTCTGCTGGGGCACGCCGCCTGGCCTCGGGTTTTATATGGGGGTGCCACATGCCGGGGTACTAATATGCTAATGAACCACCACCCCCAATCTGTCCCACGCTTTCTGATGCCCCCCCCCCTCACACACACACACACACACACACACACACACACACACACACACACTTCTCCCTCTCTGGAAATAAATGTACTCTAGATGTTGCTCTGAATAGCAGTGCTGCAGTAACTATACATATAAGTAGTATTTACAGCCAAACTGGTCCACTTGCTCACATTCTGCTCCAGAAATACACTTTCTCCTAGTCAACAATAACCTGTGACCTTCTCCATCACCACCCCAATTCTTTCTTTCTTTCTTTCTTTCTTTCTTTCTTTCTTTCTTTCTTTCTTTCTTTCTTTAATTAAGTGTTTATTTCATTATTTATTTATACCACACTGTCTTTAAGTGATATGTTGCTGCTCTATCATTGACATCCTCCCCCAGGGATTAATAAAGTTTCATCTCAAACTCGTTATTTATTTAATTGTTTATTTATTTATTTATTACAAATACAGAAATCCACTACCTGGCATTTCCACATTCTTTCTTTTCTTCTTTTCATTATTTTTTTTTGCTTTCAGTTTTACAAATCTTACACATTTTTAATCCGACATTTCCATTAGGTGTGAAGGGAATCATTCTATTCGATGTATTTGTTTGTTTGTGTTTTTATTTATTTAAGATAAGATAAGATTGACCTTCATTCGTCCCACAGTGGGGAAATTTCTCCGTTACAGCAGTAAAAAAATAAAACAAATGCAAATATGTAAAAGAATAGACCCATCCTATAGTATACAGTATTTGCACAACACAATGTATAAATACAAATAAGGGAAAAAAAGAGACCACTAGTAAATAATTACGCAGGTAAAAGAGCAGCATTTATTTCACTGTTTATATATAACGCAAGCTTCAAATGTGTTCATTTGCTTAGCAGTAGGCTATAATGCTGCTCTATCACTTCTATCCTTCCCCAGGGATTAATAAAGTTTCTCAATTTTTTTTTTGTTGTTGTTTACAGTAAACAGGAATCCACCACCTTTCACTATTTATTTATTTTATATATTTTTTGTTTTGCTTTCATTTGTTCAAATCTTCACATTTCTCATAATTAACCCAATTTTTAATTAGGTGTTCTATCTATCTATCTATCTATCTATCTATCTATCTATCTATCTATCTATCTATCTATCTATCTATCTATCTATCTATCTATCTCACACTGTCTGTAGGTGCTGCTCATTCACTTCTATTCTTCCCCAGGAATTAATAATGTTTTTAATCTCAAACTCTTTTTTTTTTTCACAGAAACCCACCACCTTCTATCTTTCTTTTTACAAGTTCATATACTTATTAATTAACCCCTATATTTATTATAAGTGTGCAGGCCGCATTGTTGTTGTTGCTGTTGTTTTTTTTCTTTAATCTTTTCTCATCCCAGTAATGACGTCATAATTCTGTGAGATATTAACACGATTATACCATCAGAGCGTCTCTGTTTGATGTCATTGGTTATGACGAAAGAAAGAAAAACATGCCTTTATGCCATCAGAGGGAAATGTAGCTGTCGACGACACACAACACACACACACACACACACACACACACACACACACACACACACACACACATAGTTTGCATTATTTGTACGGAAGTAAAATTCTGCACTGGTTCTTCTTTGCCTTTTAATTTGCGGGCCGGTGTTTTGTGTGTGTGTGTGTGTGTGTGTGTGTGTGAGAGAGTGTGCGTGCCGCGCGTGCGCACACAAGCAATGCGCGTGTGTGATGCTTTGAGAAAAAGAGACCCAAGCGTGCGCGTGTGAGAGAGTGTGTGTGTGTGTGTGTGTGTGTGTGTGTGGCTCGCGTGGCCATCCCCGGGGCACTTAGGCATTGTGTTGTGGTGCTGGAGTAAAGTTTGCTCTCCTCGCGCGCTCAGCTGTATGGTAATTCGGCCAGCACCTGCTCTCCCCCTCTTATACAATATAACGGTGTGCACTAAGAGCCCCCACCGGCCGCGCATGCGCCCTAGAGCAGTTTCACAATTACAGGAGGCCTTCTCCCCCACACACCCCTTCCTTCTTGCTCACACAGTGGGGAAAAACAAGTCCATCGGCTTCTTTATGGTTCCCTGCTCAGGACAAATATGTGCTTGTTTTTGGGTTCCCCCTCACTTTTGGCAGTCGAAAGAATTTTATTCTATGTACAAAGGGAAATTGTCTGTGTGTGTGTGTGTGTGTGTGTGGAGTCCTGGTGGTTTAGAGGTTATGTATGTGTGTAAGATAATGATGATAATAATGATGATGATGGTGGTTATAATGATGGTAATGGTGGAAGTGGGGTTTGGTGTATTGTCCTTAATTTAATCATTCATTGAATTGCGATTTTCACGAGCAACCGAAAAAAAAGCAACATGCCGTAGTAACCGAAAACAAACGAGACCAATTGCATCACTGTTAAAATATGCCCGTGGAGTTCATTTGAATTCTGACATCACAACCTGCTTTTTTTTTGTATGTGAAAGTCTCAAGAGCTGTTGCTCGGTTACTAACCGGACAGTAAGGAACAGGGTGGTGAAAGAAAAAAACGAACGACAGGCAACTATAGCCGTATGAAAGCGTCCTGTTGATTTAGGAAAACAGGCCTCCACCCACAAGTTTGAGAAATAGTTTTAAATGGTGAAATCTTTTGGATGGATGGTTTGTTTGTGTGTGTGTCTGGTGTCTGTGTGTTGAATAACAGAGCACTGTGGAATTTCTGTCAGTTTAGATAGATAGATAGATTTCCCGCTCTCTCTCTCTCTCTCTCTCTCTCTCTCTCTCTCTCTCTATATATATATATATATATATATATATATATATATATAGTTTATATATAAACTGGAATGATGACGAGAGCACAGGAAGATCCTCAATGATCTTATAGGCCAATTTTTCTAAAATTGGCCTATAACTCTGCAACTGTGCATGATGATCATCAGAGAACAATCCAAGTGATCCCACTTCCGCACCCACCCTACTCGCCAGACTTCGCCCTCTTCCCGTAGATGGAGTACCAGTACCAAAGTTATACACAATCTATATACAGATGAGAATATGCTGTGAATTTATAATTATATACAGTTCTAAAGATACAGAATGTACAGGTTGGAGCTGAAGTGTGTGCTCAATGCTGGCAGTAAAATCATTAAAGCATTATTGAGCCATCAGGGTCCTAGTGGTGTAGTGAAGACTTTAGTAGGGTGATGGTTTTTTGGAAAAAATAAAAAACTACTGGCCCTGAAACTGTTTGTTCTGGTGTGAATGTTCATATATCTCCTTCTGGTTGAAAAGTTCTTGACTGGAATACGAGGAGTCCCCGGAGTCCATCCTTACATGGGTAAAAGTAGGCTCTGGAGCTTTAAGCCAATCATTTGAGCGATTAGAAGATGCTCATTATACCTTTAGCCGCAAACCCTATTTCATGAGGAAAGAGATGAAAATAACTGAATTTTATTACAGTAAACTTTGTTTCGTTTAGTTTTTGGGCAGACAAAAGCAGCAGAGGAATTTGTGCTGAAGAATAATGCATTCCGTACAGAGCTTTCTTGGTTATATTCATTCAGCTCTCGGTGGTATGATGATATTGTAATGTCAAAACAAACAATATCTATCTGTCTATCCATCCATCCATCCATCCATCCATCTTATGTTTTTCAATTTAAACTTTAGAGACTCTGATGGTGAAAGTCCAAGCGAGAAGGTGATTGTTAGCTTAGTGGTTAAGGAATTGGCCTTTGGATCTGAACATTGTGAGTTCATATCCCAGCCACACGAAACTGCCACTTCTGGGCCCCTGAGCAAGGCTCCTAATCTTATAGCTTAGCCTCCATTAAAAACATGATCAAACTGAAATGAGTGCAAATACAATTAAGACTATTAGTGCTGTTAGGGTATTTTTTCTAAAGAAAAGTTGCAGTGTGCATCATGCTGATGAGAACAAATGGTCAGATATGATGCCTGCAGGCCAAAGAAAGACCATGAAAAGCAGAGTGTTGATTCATTTGTGGGAGCTGCCTGGTTTGTATACAGTTTCAGAAAATTTAAAATTCGAATATCACAGTCAAAAACTGCAAAAGCAGTTACATGAACATCTCTACCACTTAATTTGCTAAAAAGTCTACTCAGAACATGCAGCACATTAAGCTTTGAGGCAGATGAGCTACAGGAGCTGGCAGGTTCCTCTTCTGCACTCAAAAATAGGAATCTGAAGGTACAGTGGGGACAGAGTCACCTAAACTAAGGAGAGAAAGATGGGAGGGAGACCGGGTAAACTTTCTTTTTCTTTGTCATTACATTAAACACGACAGAACATACACCTCCAGGTCAAGATCTTCAAATAACTCTCTGCTCTCCCCTTCAGCCACTGCTCGTAACCTTGGGGTAACTATGGACTATCAACTGTCCTTTTCCTCACATGTTGCAAATGTGGTTCGTTCTTGTCGACTTCTTTTCTACAACATCCAAAGGATCCGACCATTTCAGTCCACACAGCCTGCCCAGGTGCTTGTTTCGTCTCTTGTCATTTCGAGACTGGACTACTGCAGCTCTCTGCTGGCAGGTCTTCCCCTGAACCTTATTCGTCCACTGCAAATGATCCAAAATGCAGCTGCATGACGTGTTCAATCTGCCCAAGTTCTCCCATGCTGTTTCCCTAGATGTCCGTACAGCAGAGTCCCTGGCTATCTTCAAGCAACGATTGAACACATACCTCTTCCTGAAAGACTTAAATTAGCACTTTCCAAGTTTGCTCTGTAGAATTCAAGAGTTATATTTATATTCAGTGTAATCTTGTGTACCAGTGTAGATTTATTCATTGCTAGAGATTTAAAGCACTTTTGGACGTCCCTCTGGACCTGGGCATCTGCTAAATGCTGCAAATGTAAATGTAATGTAAGGTGAACATTTGAGGTTTCAGACACTTCACGCTAATAGAATCAGCGCTGTTAAAAGTAATTTGCTAAAATTAGTGCTGTTAAAATGAATGAAAGCTTTATAATGCATATAACAGCCCTATATATATATATATATATATCTAAGCTTTCTTTCGGCTTCTCCCATTAGGGGTCGCCACAGCGGATCATCCGTATTCATGATCCGCATATTCGATTTGGCACGTTTTTACGCTGGATGCCCTTCCTAATGCAACCCTCCTTATTAGCCGATATATATATGTATATATATATATATATAAAATTACCCAGAAAGCCTTTGAAAATAAAACATTTGTCTTATATTTCAAATGAAAGTCGAAGAATTTTGTTTCGTGGTTGTTTTCTTCTAATGAATTTTACAGTGAATATTTTGAGAAGAGAAGATGGGTCTCCCTCTCTCTCTATCTTATATGGTCTTTATGCTTTCGTTTTTCATTGATTTTGAAGGCCCTCGAGGGGGATGTAGTCAGTAAAAGGATAGGGAGGGGGCTAAGGGGAGGGGGTTGAAGGGTAGGATGGGGGATACGGGATGCCTAAAAGACGCGACTAGAGCTGTACAAGCCATCTGCCACTCACTACACACAATTCATTCATTCATTCTCTTTCTCTCTCTGTCTCTCTCTCTCTCCCTTGATAAGCGTGCACGCGCCCACGCCCGTGCACACACGTGCCCACCCGGCCGGCCCCTTCCGTTCCTGAACATGCAAGCACGTTTGAAGGGTCCCTGTAACGGTATGGGCCGCCTCGGGACCAGATGGTGCGGGTGAAGCCTGGAAGTTTCGTCGTCCCAGCGGAGCGCTTGGCCACATGGGACGGCCGTGGGAACACAAGCCGCGTGCGTCTCACACGGGATCGATCATATTAAGGTCGCGTGGTGGAGGTGGTTGTGTTTATTCCGCTGGTCATGGGTGGGGTGAGATCCTCAATTAGGGTCTGTGATGTGTCCCTGTGACCTATCGATCGGAACTGAGCGTGAGCTACGGAATCCGAGTCGCTGGAACACACAAGGCCGAATTGAACCCAAAGTGCGTCACACATTTGATATGTGTGACGCTCGTAAGAAATAAAGGTGCAGGACAGACAGAGGGGTTTTAATGAATGAGATAGCAATAGGGCGGTGGGTTTTGAGTGTAAAAGGGGACGACAAGTGGTCAGGACACCATATATATATATATACATACACACAAACTAGTTTTAAGTTGATGACATGATGAGGTTGCCCCCAGTTCCTCCTGCCACCTCATCATCTCACTGTAATTAGCTAAATTACCCAATCTGCCAGCTAACTGCTCATGAACTAGCTTACAAGCAAAGATCAAAATCCTTCAAAATCCGGCTCCCATATCAATTGAGCCAAACTCTAATAAACATAGCTAGTTTTTTTTTGGCTAATGCTTACGCTTGTCACAAGTTGACTTTTCATTTTTCTTGGTGGTGGTACTGTCTGATTCATTTTGTCACCTTTAGTATATATATATATATTACTCTGGAAGAGTTCGTTAGCTTTTAGAGTTAAGCTTTCAAGACACATGGTCTAATTATTTATTAAATATATTAGATATTGAATAATATGTACAAGAATACAACATGCGCCCTTAATGCTCTCATCACAGCGACAGCAAAAATGTGGTTTGATAGCCGACAGTATATTTCCCAGCATGAAAAAATCCAGGATCACTTCATATATGCCTACATGAAACATTTTATATGCTGCATGTCCTTGATAACCTGATTATCAGCTATTATCACCTTTGCTTGTTCTTTTTAATGACATCACAAAGTGACTTCATATCCAGTAGCATAGGCTATTTTTCCCCTCATATAAGAATTTGGCTGTAAATTAGACAATTGTAAACTGAATTATACCAAACACACGCCTGTCTCACATCTCGTTTCCACGCTCTGTGTAATTTAGTATATGACACGCGTGTGTGTGTTTTGCAAGCTACCTGTAGTACAGATCGCGTTACATCTGAGCAGCTGCCTGGGATGGGGGGGTTCACGATGGGGTTTGGGGTGTGTGTTGCTGTGTGTGTGTGTGTGGGGGGTGTTGCGCGGAGCAGTCCACACACGGGCCTCTGCTCTCTGCTTTTACCCTCAGCCCACCCCGGCATCAGTGCGAGCTCATTGTCATGCATGGTAGCCATGGACACGATGGCCACAGCTTCACCGAGCTTCTTCTAAAGGGGGCCCCTGGGGGTCCAATCATTCAATAATTACACAGACTCTCCCCCCTGCTTTTCCCCTGTGTGTGTGTGTGTGTGTGTGTGTGTCTGTGTGTGTGTGTGTGTGTGTGTGTGTGTGTGTGTGTGTGTGTGTGTGTAGTAGAAGAGCGAGCGTGGCGTGACTCTGGGAGTGCGTCTGTTTGTGGGTGTGAGCCGCGTGCCTGTGTGGATCAAAACACATCTGCTTCCGGGCAGACTCCTGGGACGAGTCTCATCTATCGACCCTTTGGTACACTATTCCCTACTCCCTATTTACTATAAAGTGCACAGGACATTACAGTTATTCAGCATTCCCTATGCTTTATGGTGTGGACGCTAGAAAATAGGGGTGTAAGAATACACAAAATTCACAAAAAGTTTTTTTTATAAAAAACCCTGTACCAGAACCGGTACGAATACGTGTGCCGTTACACCCCTACTAGAAAGTCTGAAGAAAAATGACTAGAACGTTTAAATGATGTTCATACTGGTCAGTTATTATAAATACACTCAACTGGAACTTTATTAGGAACACCTGTAGACCTGGTCATTCATGTCTAAGAAGTCGATCATGCAGATCTTGCAGACGCAAGTCAATTTCGAGTTGGATTTGAAAAACTGCTATCTACATCTATACTGCAATCCATCGGAAGGACAAACTAAAGAATGCTCTAGAACGTTCCACACAACCATGATATTTTTCATAAAGATGCGTTGTTGGCATTTTGTGAACTGTGCAAAACATATGGTTCTTATCGGTTCATGAAGGTTCTTCTTGGAACCCAAGAAGTCTGAAGAATATTTGAATGATTCAGAGAAGAAAAAGCTTTGGAAAATTTCTCTCTCTAACTCCAACTCTCTCTCTCTCTCTCTCTCTCTCTCTCTCTCTCGCTCTCTCTCTCTCTCTCTCTCTCTCTGGAGAATGAGTGTGTGAGCATCTGTGCCTGGGATGAACAGATGTAGGCACCTGTGTTTAGGACTCACTCCCCTCCCCTCCCTTCTTTTCCTTCTTTCAACCTCTTCACTCCTCCACAGCAGGCACCACAAAGGAGGCACAGGGTGAAGGAGGGTGGTAACTAAACCCCCCAAGCCTTTCTATAACCCGTAAACTCTCTCTCTCTCCTCTCCTCTCCCTCACAAACACACACACACACACACACACACACACACACACACACACACACACACACACACACACACACACACACAAAATCCTTATGCTCTGTTTGAGCCTTTGTTTCCCCCCGTGCCATCTTGTGGACAGTCCCAAACACCCATTCTCTAACAGTGGGTCCGGTTCAAACATGGCCACCGCCGCTCCGCTCATCCTGTATGCACGTGGGTGAAGCTTGCGTTTAGTGAAATTGAGCGTTCTCATATGTCGGACGAAGAGAAAGTAGTGTGCGTGTGTGCGATTACCGAGGTGCAGCCTCACAGCTGGAGCATGCGTCCTCATCTCAGATCTCACAGCCATACAGGTCACAGTCCTACCCTGTAAAAAAAAAAGTCAATTCTCCCTCTTGAGACAAAAGGAAAACAAGAATAAGTAAAACCCGAGCCGAGGGACAAAGACGGCAGGCGGCAGGTGTGGACTGGGTGAGGGGAAAGAGGAGGCTCGTGGGAAGGCAAGCCATCACAATAGACTCCTTTTTCCTTCCACCGCAGGTCTGGGATCAGTTTGCGGAAAAACTGCTAGCCCTGGCTTTAGAATGATCTCCCAGTGACCTGGTCTCACATCAGTCCGCAGAAGTGCATCTCCACATGAGTAGGCAGGTGGATTATTGATGCCTGTCGTGCCAAAAAATGGCCAGCGCCATTCAACGTTTTTTTCTTTCTTTTTTGATTTTTAAAGTAGCTCCTGATAATTGCATGCTTTTAAGCTTCTCATAGTCTTCTCAGGTCAGGTCCTCCTCTCGTATTATTCAGAAAGAATCATCTTAAATTAGTGCTTATAATAATTACCTTAGAAGAGCAGTTCCATAGGAAAAGATGCTTGCATAATTTTCCCTTTGACCCTGTTGTGTTGGATAAGCCAAGATGTTCGATTTGCTTCCTTTAGTTTTGTCCTAAATCTCCAAACAAGCTAACAGATAATTGAAGAGTATCTTATGTCCTTAAAGTTTTTAAGAAAAATGCCTTAAACTACCTAAAAAAATTGCTAAGGTGGTTCAGGATTTACGGTAAGCTATAAACAACGTTTAGGAATCACTCTGCCCGGTTAAGCCCCGCCTCTTTACAAAGACTGATGATGTATTTCTACCCAAAAGTAAAGAAGATAACAGTGAAATCTCTAATTATAAATTATGAAAAGCGTGGCACAACAAAGTTCGCACAGTGTAACAATTTAGTTTAAAAATTCTATACAAACTTTACTTAGCAACATTAAACTGTTAGCTCCAGTACAGAAGTAAAAAAGCAATATGCTAACGCCAACATGCTAAGCTGTGCAACGAGAGAGCTGTTCACTCCACTCTGAACTTCTTAAAACTGTGGTGAAAGGCTGAAAGTGATACAAATGATATTCTGCATGCGAATAACTTCATCTGGAATGTCCTGCATACAACTAGGAAAAGAAAATGGCCCTTCAACTCAGAAAAATCTGCCACTTTCATTCAACCCTGAGTTCATTATATAATATCTATTATGCTTAAAAAATCCAAATCCAAAACTTTTACCACACCCTAAACCTAACCCCAAACTCTTACCTTAACCCTAACACCTAGTCCTAGCACCAAACTCTTACCTTAACCCTAACACCTAGTCCTAACACCAAACTCTTACCTTAACCCTAACACCTAATCCTAACACCAAACTCTTATCTTAACGCTAACACCTAATCTTTACCCTAACCCTAACACCAAACCCTTACCTTAACCCTAACACCTAACCCTAACACCTAATCCTAACACCAAACCCTTACCTTAACCCCAACACCTAATCTTTACCCTAACCCTAACACCAAACCCTTACCTTAACCCTAACACCTAACCCTAACACCTAATCCTAACACCAAACCCTTACCTTAACCCTAACACCTAATCTTTACCCTAACACCAAACCCTTACTTTAACCCTAACACCTAATCCTAACACCAAACTCTTATCCTAACGCTAACACCTAATCTTTACCCTAACACCAAACCCTTACCTTAATTATAACACCTAGTCTTTACCCTAACCCTAACACCAAACCCTTACCTTAACCCTAACACCTAATCCTAACACCAAACCCTTACCTTAACCCTAACACCTAATCCTAACACCAAACCCTTACCTTAACCCTAACACCTAATCTTTACCGTAACTCTAACACCAAACACTTACCTTAACCCTAACACCTTCTATTTACCCTAAGACCAATACCGTACCATAACACCTAAACCTTTTCCCAACCCTAACACCAAACACTTACCCTTACCTTAACACATAACCCTAACACCAAACCCTAACCCTGATTCCAAACCCTAAGCCAAACCCTAATACCAAACCATAACCCTAATACCAAACCCTAAGCCTAACCATAATACCAAACCCTAACTCTAACCCTAATACCAAACCCTAACCCTAATACCAAACCCTAACCCTAATACCAGACCTTAATCGTAATACCAAAACCTAAGTCTAACCCTAATACCAAACCCGACCTCTAACCCTAATACCAAACCCTAACCCTTGTACCAAACTCTTATCCTAATTCTGAATTGACAAGTAAAAGTAGTGATGTATGAGAACTCTGTTCACTGTGTGAATAATGGATGCAGGTCGGTGTCCCATTCTCTATAACGTCACACCTTCATAAGAGAGTTTTCTACAGGTTTACACACACAGTAAAGGAACCCTAACTCTACACACTCTCAGCAGAACCGCATGGTTACGCTCATGCTCTCACCACCAACACTCTACTTCAGAATAGTGAGGAACGCCATGTAAAATGTCACATATTACACATTTCATTATAGTGAAGAAAAAGTTTCCTGACATCGAAATATACACTGATAAAGTACCTGTTTGAAAAATGTCATTAATATCCGACACTGCACTTGATATCTATATACTGACTGACCATACAATTCACTGTTTGAGGCAGAATTTTTAAAAGTATATAAAACTTTAATTTTAAAAAAAGTTCACACTGTGTAAGATGTAAATAAAAACAGAATGCAATGATTTGCAAATCTCATAAATCCATATTTTCTTCATAATTGAACTTAGAAAACATATCAAATGTTTAAACTGAGGAAATGTAGCATTTTAAGGAAAAAATAAGGTAATTTTGAATTTGACGGCTGCACATTCTGGAACACTCAATCTGAATGTCCAATATGGCTGCCCAATAACTGCATTTTCATTGGGGACGTTTAGTTGAGGTTTATAAGTGCAAGTCACATTGTATATTTGCTGTATGTAGAAATTCACGCAGTGGCCTTTCTTTGGTATTTCTTCCAATTAGAAAATTTAGCACATTTTGTTTACAGTAAAACTTGTACTTTTAACATGTTGCCATTATAAAACCTTATGCTTTATTCACATTTTTTTGTATTTTCAGAAGAAATTGTTTCCAGATTGGCTAAACAAGTTTTCCTTTAAATGGTGTAGACATGTCACAAGGTTCCCTCCTTTCCTTCTCTTTCTCTTTCTTGTTCACAACGTTCCTGCGGGGTTTCTTTCTCCGAATCGTCTTTCTAACGAATGTTTCGTTCGCTGTGCACCTGTTGTCTCTGCCGCTCTTTTGGAATTCTCTGCTCGAACGCTTCAATCTGCATCTCCGGTCCCACAGGGAGCAGCAGATACCAAAAGTAACAGGGGAAATGCTCTCATTCTCTCTCTCATTCTCTCTCTCTCTCTCTCTCTCTCTCTCTCTCTCTCTCTCTCTCTCTCTCTCTTTCTCTCCCTCTCTCTTTCTCTTACTCTCTCTATCCATCTCTTTCTACACCCAGAAGCAATCTGTTCGCCTCTCCTCCTCCTCCCTCACTCTCTAACCCTCCTCTTGTTTTCTCTCGCTCTCTCTCTGTCTCTGCCAAGAGGTCTGGGACCCCTGCTCTATGTGTCCTGCCCTCTGGGAGAGAGGCTTTTGTGTGCCCATACCCCTGCAAGCTGGACTGACAGCTGCTGTGGAGTGGTCATCTCTACACGCGCACACACGCACACACATGCGCACACACACACACACACACACACACACACACACACACACACACA
>JBCEWE010000021.1:418725-471225 GCA_039877035.1 Silurus lanzhouensis
TACAGAAAAAAAATAAATAATGATAATTGTTTGGAAAAGCTTGAACAGTTTCTACCATCAAATGGCAGGCTGCCAAACTAATGGTGTGTGAACCACATTCGGTTCATTTCAATGCGCGTTTGTTCTTCGTCAATCCATCCACATGTTCTGGATTGGTACATTTACATTAGTTTTTTTGACCAGCACAATTAGCACTACCTGATTGACGTGAACTTCATTAGTATATCTCATCATGGCAGACTCTGGGAAGCAAACAGCTAAGCTCTATGAAAAAAAACTATAAAGAAGATCACAGAACATTTCTATTTGAATGAAATGATTTCTATTCTTTTTGTTGAGAGAAATGGAAAACCTTTAAATGTCGGATTTTAAGGCTTCCATTCCATCCTACTGTAGCCAGGGAATCTTCATAAGGCAGACCTTTGCAAGCTCAAGGTAAATCAGTAAAATGTCAGTCTGAGAAGAAACTCTTACTAGGCATTCAGAGACAGTCTAATTAGCACCATATCAACTATCAGGGAGTGTTACTTGTGCAAAAAAGACATACCATGAAGGGAAATGTATTTGTCCCAAAATGTGTACATTCACCATGAAACAGAATATCAGACAAGAGCAACATAGTGTCAGGGATTCCCCTGCCACGCCCCCCTCAGTAGCTGTCCGAGATTCCCCTGCCATGCCCCCTTTGGCCGCCGTCAGAGATGCACCCTGCCACGCCCCCCTCGGTAGCGTTCATGGTGCCTCATTATCCCGTGCCTGCCTAATCACCGACAGCCCTGACTCGTTATGGTTCTGACTATATAAACACACGTTCTCGAGTCACAGGCTGTCGGTCCTTGTATTGTCATGCTGGTGATACCCGTGGCTGCCCGACCGCCAGCATTCCCCGCTGGTTCTGTTCCCATTGGATTACTCTTAGCCGCTGCCGTTTACTTTCGTTTCGGACACAAGGTTTCAGTTTGGATTACTCGGTTCGAGCGGATCTTCTTTGTTTGTTTTCTCGCCTCGGCAGCAGTGAGTGTTTTGTTTGTTGAACTGTTTTGGTTTAGAATAAATAAACTATGATTGACTTGCTTCCGCTTCCGCGTCCTGTCCGTCAGCCTGACAGAAGGACCGACCTAAACCGAAAGCGGAATCGCCCTCCCGCGATTTCGGCCGCGATGAAGTGGCAGCCGAACCCAGCCTCGGATTTTCGCCGGGGATTCCAAGCTGCTTCTCGCGGCTCAAAGCCACAGAAGCCGGAGCATGAAAGCGCGGCTGCGCCACGTCCCTCCGCGAGCGCGAGGGGATTTCCGGCTCGCTTCTCCGGAAAAGGAGAAGAATTGGACTGGTTTCTGAGGAACATCGGCGAGTATGTGGAGGAAAATTCTTCCCAGTTTTCCTCCGAAAGAGCCAAGATTGCCTTCTGCGTTTCTCTCCTGTCTGGTGATGCTCTCTCTAAAACCAGCAGGTTATGGAGCGCCAATGGGGGCAATTTCGGCTCACTCGCCGAATTCTGCGAGCTTCTTCTGGGGATGTGTGGAATGGAGGTGGTGGATCTCCACGGCAGTCCCCTTGAGGATGAAGAAGCTGCGTTCCGTGGTTCTTCAGAGCGCGTGGAACCGTTTCAGGATTCTCAAGGGTGCTCGGTTCCATCCCTGGGCACCAAAGAACGCGAGGCTCAGTTCGCGGGTTTCCACGGACACATGGCCCTGCCCCTGGGTCAGTACAAGCGCGCTGCTGTGTTCAGGGGTTCTCGTGGACGCTCTGCACCATCTCCGAGCGTCTGCGAGCGCGCCCTGGCATCCCAGCATTCCCAGGAGCTGTCCGTGCTGGCACCAGGCGTCTACAAGCGTGCTGACCTGTTTCGAGGTTCCCGTGGGCGCGCCTCTTCGCCACAGTGTCTCCAGGAGCGCGCCTCTTCGCCACAGTGTCTCCAGGAGCGCGCCTCTTCGCCACAGTGTCTCCAGGAGCGCGCCTCTTCGCCACAGTGTCTCCAGGAGCGCGCCTCTTCGCCACAGTGTCTCCAGGATAGCGCCTCTTCGCCACAGACCCGTCACGAGAGAGCCGAGCCGCCACAGACCCGTCACGAGAGAGCCGAGCCACCACAGACCCGTCACGAGCGCGCCTCTACGCCACAGTGTCTCCACGAGCGCGCCTCTACGCCACAGTGTCTCCACGAGCGCGCCTCTACGCCACAGACCCGTCACGAGAGAACCGGGCCGCCACAGACCCGTCACGAGCGCGCCGAGCCGCCACAGACCCGTCACGAGAGCGCCGGGCCGCCACAGAGTCGTCACAAGAGCGCCGGGCCGCCACAGAGTCGCCACGAGAGCGCCGAGGGTGCCGCTCAGCTTCAGGGTTCCGCCGAGGGTGCCGCTCAGCCTCAGAGTTCCGCCGAGGGTGCCGCTCAGCCTCAGAGTTCCGCCGAGGGTGCCGCTCAGCCTCAGAGTTCCGCCGAGGGTGCCGCTCAGCCTCAGAGTTCCGCCGAGGGTGCCGCTCAGCCTCAGAGTTCCGCCGAGGGTGCCGCTCAGCCCCAGAGTCCCCAAGAGAGCTCGCTCCCGGTCCAGAGTCCCCAAGAGAGCTCGCTCCCGGTCCAGAGTCCCACAGAGAGCTCGCTCCCGGTCCAGAGTCCCACAGAGAGGTCAGGCCGCGAAGGGGTCGTCGTACCGCCGCCTGGCCGCGAAGAGGACGTCGTACTGCCGCCTGGCCGCGAAGAGGACGTCGTACCGCCGCCTGGCCGCGAAGAGGACCACGGCTCGCCCCCAGGTCCTCCTCAGGTCGACGGCGGGCCTCCAGGTTCCCCTAATGGAGACGTCGGGCCTCCAGGTTCCCCTCATGGAGACGTCGGGCCTCCAGGTTCCCCTCATGGCGACGTCGGGCCTCCAGGTTCCCCTCATGGCGACGTCGGGCCTCCAGGTTTCCCTCATGGCGACGTCGGGCCTCCAGGTTTCCTTCATGACGACGTCGGGCCTCCAGGTTCCCCGCAGGGCGACGTCGGGCCCCCAGGTTCCCAGCAGGGCGACGTCGGGCCCCCAGGTTCCCCGCAGGGCGACGGCAGAGCTCTCCAGAGGCCCTTCGAGGGTGTCGTTCCGGGTCAACGTCCGAGCTCTCCAGAGGCCCTCCGAGGGTGTCGATCAGGTTCAACGTCAGAACGCTCCAGCGGCCCTCCGAGGGTGTCGTTCCGGATCAACGTCAAGGCGCTCCAGAGGCCCTACGAGGGTGTCGTTACGGGTCAACGTCCTGCCGAGGGTGCCTCTGTGTTCCTGGTCTCCGTGGAGGCCGCCTGTCTCCAGGAAGGTCGTCGCTCCGCCGCCTGTCTCCGTGGAGGACGTATCTCTCCGCCTCCTGTCTCCGTGGAGGAAGTCTCCCCGCTCCAGGTCTCCGCCGAGGTCGTCGCTCTGCCTCCTGTCTCCGCCGAGGGCGTCGCTCGGCCCCTGGTATCCGCCGAGGGCGTCGCTCGGCCCCTGGTCTCCGCCGTGGACGTCGCTCGGCCCCTGGTCTCCGCCGTGGACGTCGCTCGGCCCCTGGTCTCCGCCGTGGACGTCGCTCGGCCTCAGGTCTCCGCCGTGGACGTCGCTCGGCCTCAGGTCTCCGCCGTGGACGTCGCCCGGCCTCAGCTTCCGGCCCTCACGAGGACCGCTGGTCCGTTCCGGATCCCAGCCAAGGTCGCTGCTTTGCCTTGGGCCCCTTCCGATCCTCCCCGGCTCCGCTGCGATGCTCACGGGGCCTCTTTTGTCCCGGGTCGATTGGAGAGGCCTTCCTCGAAGTGCCCCGGCCCGCCTGGCCTGGGTGGGTTTTGGGGCGTCAGGTGCCGCCCCTGAAGGGGGGGGTACTGTCAGGGATTCCCCTGCCACGCCCCCCTCAGTAGCTGTCCGAGATTCCCCTGCCATGCCCCCTTTGGCCGCCGTCAGAGATGCACCCTGCCACGCCCCCCTCGGTAGCGTTCATGGTGCCTCATTATCCCGTGCCTGCCTAATCACCGACCGCCGTGACTCGTTATGGTTCTGACTATATAAACACACGTTCTCGAGTCACAGGCTGTCGGTCCTTGTATTGTCATGCTGGTGATACCCGTGGCTGCTCGACCGCCAGCATTCCCCGCTGGTTCTGTTCCCATTGGATTACTCTTAGCCGCTGCCGTTTACTTTCGTTTCGGACACAAGGTTTCAGTTTGGATTACTCGGTTTGAGCGGATCTTCTTTGTTTGTTTTCTCGCCTCGGCAGCAGTGAGTGTTTTGTTTGTTGAACTGTTTTGGTTTAGAATAAATAAACTATGATTGACTTGCTTCCGCTTCCGCGTCCTGTCCGTCAGCCTGACACATAGATAAAAAAACTGAGATTTATATTGAGATGTTCAGAATTGTCAGGATTTTAGCACCACATTGGAGGATTCTTGCAATGTTCAAGCCACAGTGACAATATCAAGTAACAGGAAGTAGGCTGATACAAACATTGAAATCCATGAAAACTACTTTGTGTTCTGTAATCACATTACGGAATAAGTTATTGTGAGTCGCTAATGATTTTCTTTTTTTTTTTTTTCTCATGGCAGACAGGTTCGCCACCCCTGATCTAATGCAAATCTGTCTTAATGGCCCAAAAGGCAGGTTGCCTTCAGGGATTTTCTGGTTACGACCTTGAGAATCCAACAAGGCCTTCTTTTACGGGTGATGACTAGCAGCAGAGTAAAATGAGCTCAACCATCAGGAACAATTAGAAATTAGGTATGACACGTTCCATTAAGCTTTGGTCACAGATCACCAGAAACGCATTAAAAACCCATTAGAATGAGATCATGAGATAACTTGCATTATCTGCATGTTTGTGGTATTTCCCTTATAGTCAAGCATCAAGACGAGTTGCGTGTGGGTGTGTAACAACCTGTAGCATTTGTTGTTTGTTTTGACATGCTTGGTTTTGTGTTAGAGTTCTTTCCTAGCTAACTGTACTAGTCTGGAGACTCTGATCTGGTTCCCATGTGGTGCATCATTAATCTGGGTTATACACCCGGAGAAAGCAAATGCAGGAGTGTGTCAATCAGCTGTACCCACAACTTACAACCTAAAGACCTAAATAGGAAGCTGCTCCCATATCCAAGACGATATGTCTAGTGCCAGGCTATGTATAAACAGAGAAAACAACGTTTATTACAAAACACCTTAAAACCTTTGGTTAAGGTTCACTGATTGAAGCCCCAGTATCACCAAACTGCCACTTTTGGGGCCCTTAAACAAGCCCCTTAATCCTCTGTGCTCCAGGGTTGCTGTAACATGGCTGACTCTATTGAGACACACCACAAACAAATAAATACCTGTAGGATCAGGTGTCCACCACCTTCGGCAACTTTACAAGTAAGCACAGGTCACGCAGGTGTTTTATACAGACTTGACACACTTTGAGTTTCTGTTTGTAGTGTGTATTTATTGACATCAGAATTACAATGGTTATTATAATATTATTGGATTATGATTTTTTTTCTATGGATAATTCTTCTGCTTTTCTTATGTCTTTAACGAGGGGTCAGCTGTATTGACGTTGTTTGGTTGATATTCATAAGGAAACAGTAAAAATCAGTGCAAGTGGTTGTGGATCTTAAAACGCGGGGCAGCTTCAGCTCTGTAACATGGCCAAGCAGAATCACCAAAATCAACTTAGAATATTTATTTATTATCAACGTATAATATTGTAGTTCACCTCACAGACAGCAGAGGGCGGCTGCTTTTCTTTACAATTTAACTCATAACTCTTTGCTTTGTTTGTTTGTTTTTTTACTGTTATGTATATTACAATTGTTACACAACTTATTTTGCCCTCTCTGGCGCCCCCTGCAGGAGGATCTTAAGGGCTGCGGGCTCTCTGATTCTGTGATGTTGATGTTTTTCTGGTGTGTTACCAAATCTTCTCCCCCTCCTCCATCCAGTGTATGAGGGAGCGCCAGGCTCCTGAAATGTGCCGCTTGTAAGACCTGTGGGAGGACGTGCAAGTTCTCATCCGATTGGAATGGCAGGGAGACCAGTACGGATGAAGAGAGGCTGGGTTCATGAAGCTTGAGGATCATAGCTTTTGCTGAGGGCTTGGCTTTAACACAGAAGTATCTGAACTACGTGTAAGATTACCTCAGTGTTAAAAATGTTGGACTTCTGTTCAGGAGGAATTTAAGTTCAATTCCCAGCTTCACTAAGCTGTCACTGCATGGCCATTGAGCAAGGCCTGCTTCACCTTCTCAACTGTATAAAAGCCATAAAATGTAATGTGAACAAAAAAAACATGCTGTTTGTTATAAAACATATTGAGACCAATACAATGCTTACTTTGCTGAATTTTATTTATTTATTTTATTTATGAGAAGAAACATGGAGCACTTTTGACATCGACAAACTTCGCAGGACAAAACCCTGGCGTACATTTTGCTCCCTGTTTGAAGTGTGGAGAGATATTTCCACAATGTCTGATTTGATCTCTATTAGAGGTCGACTAATATGGGTTTTTCTCTGGCTGATTCTAATGTCGATATTTAAATCAGAGCAGCCGATGGTCGATATATGACGCCAATTTTTGGGCCGATATGTTTGGTCGATTTTCTTTTTTTCCCCTTCATCTCATAAAATCTAACAGTTAATTAATAAGACATGATACAAAAAATTGCTTAAATGAAACAAATTGCTTAAATGAGCAACACAAAGCACTCCAATCAGTGCACTTGTTAGCAGGTTTTGGTAGCCGAGCCTCCCTGTAGCCTGAACTACAGCTGGTTGAAGGATCGCTAACAATACAGTTTCAAAAAGTTACTCGCATTCTCTCTCCAAAAGCATTATATTTAATATATATGCGTAAATAAAAAACGAATGATAAGAACTTACAGCCCGGGACACACCAAGCTGACGGTCAGCCATTAGGGAATGTCATGGTGGGTTCGAGCGTCAGCCGGCTTCAGATTTTTTACTGCACCGTTTGCGTTAGTCGGAGAGCATCAGCTGTTTTTCGGCTTATTCTGCAGGTTGAATAAGCAGCGAAACTTGTCAGCAAAAAAGAGGACTCCGATCAGCTATTCAACTTAGCAAATAAGCACACGAGAAAAAAAACTTAATACACTTGTTATCATTCCTGCACTTGTCTTTGGAACTTGAAAAAACATAAAAGACTAAACAAGTACGTTAGTAATGATCACAGCAGGTGGAAACACTGCTTGCTTTATATATTCTAGCTTTTCTGGTTACCTGTTTGGATGAATACAGACTACAGCCACCTGAGGGTATAGGAGAGTTATGATCTCTCATGCAAGCGAAGAACGTACACACGTGGTTTGGTGTGTCAGACGCACCTGCCTAATTAACGGCCTAATTTTCAGCACAAACGGCGGATGCCGATTTATTAGAAAAATTCCCATCGCATTCCAATTAATTTGCCCGCCGATCAATTGGTCAACCTCTAATCTTTATTCTACTGTATTTCCTAATAAAATGCAAATCAAGCCACTGATTCTGGAATCAGTGATTCCTGCCTAGATGGCCCCAGTGGCGGCAACTCAAAATGAGATTTTTTCAAGCATTAGTATCGTCGTGTACTTAAAGCTATAGGTGTCAGCACTGTTGATTCTAAAGGCTTCAGGGCAGATTTGTTTGACCCTGGCAACACATGATGGCTAAAATATGATTGGATAGACACTCTAACATAAACATACAATACTTAAAGCAACTGCATAAAATTATATGAAATGAAGAGAGTAGACTTCTGGGAATATTTTAATACATATTCATAGAAAAAATATATTAAAATTAGTGCTGTATAATGCAACACATCCGGCAATTAAAAGAGTCCACGAGAATACGTAGCAAAGTTCAGTATGGTGTCCTTGATTAGGGAATTTAAAACTACTCATTACTTCAAAATATTTGCAAGAATATTTTGTCTTACTGCTCTATGTTGAGTCTGTGTTGATTTCACTAATAATGAACATACTACATTTGCATATAGCTTTTATATTTGTCCATGCTAATGTTGATTATAGCATTAAAAACTTGAAAATGATTCATTTAAGGTACATTTAGAACAGATAAAAATATGCGATTAAGCTGCGATTAATCGTGAGTGATTCTGACTTATGATTCTGGCCCACCACTGATTAAATCTAACACAACATGTCTTATGAGCAACTGTATGAACATGGTGAGATGATAAAAGGATGGAATGTCCAGTTTTGACATCAAATGTTTATATTTGAAGAGGTATTAAACAGATTCTTCAACATTAATTTAGCAGAGTAAGTTTGGAACCTAATTGTGAAGGGGGAAATGCACTGTTGCTGTTAGTGGACTTAGATGAGACTCCTGACTCGCTGACTCACTGTTGTCGTCAACATTGCCTTCGCCAGTGCCGACGGTGCTGTATGGTTCGTCCTGTAATGGAAACAGACAGGGGCCACCTGGTGTGAATTAAAAAACAGATGGTGGTTTAGGTTTTCCTCTGGAAGGATCTATTAACCTCGATCTCCACCTGTTCCCTGCACATTAAGCCTGACTTCAGCGTAAAGTCAACACAGAAGACCTTTAACCTACGTCCAATAGGCGAGGCTAAACGTGTCGCCAGTTGTTTAGTTCCTCAGATATTCAGTCACTATGAATGCTGAATGTTTTGCTGACTGCACTTCAGGCCTCTTCACCTCTCCTACATCAGTACCTGACTTTACTAACATACTCGAATACACTTTTGTGCACACCGTTTTGAATGTTCTCCCTAGGTTCTTTTAAGATCTCTGGTTTCTTCCTTCGGTCCTGACACTAAAAGTCTCTTTCCCAAGGTGTAAATGAGTTTGTAGACATGTTCTGGTATCCTGCCCAGGGTGTATTTCTCACCCTACACCTTCCACATCTGGACGCTGACGTCCAATTTCAGGTCTTGATAATGTAATTGTCTTGGAGAACTGAGCTGGCACCTCTGTGAGAGTATAATAACAAACTACTAACATTCAAATCCTAATAGAGTATATGCTGCCAATGGATATTGATGTTGATGTTACAGGTATTTTCAAGCTGACTAAGCCAAACTAAACTAGCTAATCAAGCTATTGTATTACCCAATAATGCAAGTTCAAGCAATATGACTACATGTAAAAAAATTAATAATAATTACTGAGCAACTCAAGAACTTTGAGGGTGGATTTGTACTGTAAATATTAACATTATACTAAAGTGGCACAGGACCACAGGTTGCATGAACAGTTTTTAAGCACCCATTACATAACAGTACATGTCAACAATGGTGAAACTGTAATAAATGGACATTCGGTGTTGAGGATGAGAACATTTTCTTTTTTGAGTCTGGTTCCTCTCAGGGTTTCTTCCTCATGCCATCTCAGGGAGTTTTTCCCTGCCAGAGTCACATAGGCACTAAGTTTATATATTCTTTTATACAACATTTTAAAACTGGTTTATCTCTGTATTGCTGCTTTGACAATGTCCATTGTTAAAAACGTTTGTGTGTGGACACTTCAGTCCTGAACTCCCCATTTAAAAAAATATGGGCACTAATACTTTTTAAAAAAGTTGTTCCCCCTTTCCGGTTAAAAGATGATCCACATAGCACCAAGTACCTGGACTTTTATCTATCTAACTGACTTTTCCTTCTTTTGCGCAATTTTGTTGCACAATTGCACAACTGTCATTTTAACACTGGACTGGCACACCTCAGTGGATTAGTGTGTGTCAATTACACTGGGACACATTCAATCTAAACTACTGTCAATATCTTTGTCATATTCATACCCATCCTTTTCTGTTATATTCTTGTATATGTCATTTATAAAAAGAAAAAATATATAAATACATTTTATATAGATATAGACCACATACTGCATCAATTACAACAGCATGGTTGTGTAGAAGAAGGATCCGGGTACTGAAACGGCCAGCCTGCAGTCCAGATCTTTCACCCATAGAAAACATTTGGTGCATCATATAGAGGAAGATGCGACAAAGAAGACCTAAGACAGTTGAGCAACTAGAAGCCTGTATTAGACAAGAATTGGACAACATTCCTATTCCTAAACTTGAGCAACTTGTCTCCTCAGTCCCCAGACGTTTGCAGACTGTTATAAAAAGAAGAGGGGATGCCACACAGTGGTAAACATGGCCTTGTCCCAACTTTTTGGAGATGTGTTGATACCATGAAATTTAAAATCAACTTATTTTTCCCTTAAAATGATACATTTTCTCAGCTTAAACATTTGATATGTCATCTATGTTGTGTTCTGAATAAAATATTGAAATTTAACTTCTACATCATTGCATTCTGTTTTTATTCACAATTTGTACAGTGTCCCATCTTTTTTGGAATCGAGTTTGTACAAAGACATTCTGCGCAACTGTGTGTCTCAGACTTTGTGGCAATAGTTTGAGAAAGAACCACAAATGGGGGGAAGGTCAGGTGTCAATCTCTGACACAATTCTGAGTCAGTCTCTCATATGAGTCTCAATCACGACAGCAGCTGTTCTTGGGAAGTTTTGGAACGGATCATTTACTGCTGACTAATGGTACGATTGTGACAACCGAATCTAAAATGTGTCATTAAATTTCGAACAGGTCTTTGTACGAGTACACAAAGACAAAGCCATACAGGCAAAAGTAAAAAATGATCTTATTAAGGTCTTGTAACATCTTGAGTCTCTTTAACGAGCCCCAGCTTAATACTGCAAGCTCAGAATATCAAATAGCTGATATTTATCCATTTATTAATCATCTTTCATTTTTCATATCCTCTCCAAATCTCAAACCATTCTCATTATCTTTCGGGAAGTCTGATCATCCAAGGTTCAGTTTATTATTATTTTTTAATAATCTTGGTTACAAAAATGTTTGGGAAACACTGGTATACAAATAAAAATCAGATAAATATGGAACGTTATCCATGGTGGGGTGCTGACAAAGGGCAAAACGGATTTACTGTATTTATTCTTGTATTTACCCTTCTTTATTTTTGGGAGGGAGATTAGGGGGCACCATCCATGATTTTGCAAACCCCTCAGCATGTGTGCAGTTCCACTCCTGAGTGCTAAATAACTTCTCTGATGTGTGGGTTTCTAAAAATGGTTTGACCGCTAGAGGTCGTTGTTGTGTTGTTCCTCATCACTGGGCTGCTTGCCCTGCTGAGGTGATGTGGTTTTTTGCTTCTATAAAAATCAGTTAGTGCAGTTCAGGTGCAGAAAAAAGCAGTCAGAAGTCCACTAGATCATTGTTGTTGTTTTTTTGCAATTTTACTTTCAATATTATCGCTGTTCACCAGCTCTCAGAATCAAATTCTAAGGCAAGAGGTTACTATAAATCATTTATCGATCAGGCATAACATTATGATCACCTGCCTAATATTGTGTTTATCCCCCTTTTGCTGCCAAAACAGTCCTGACCCATCAAGCACACTGATAACTTTTTCAGCATCTTGAGCTACAGGAGCTCATCTGTTGGATCGGACCACACGGGCCAGCTTTCGCTCCCCTTGGAAGAACAAGCGAATCTGTGGGAAAAAATTGTGCTTGTGGAGATTTGTGCTCATTCATTAGTAATTACTGGTGTAGGTGAGATGTGAAAGCCTGGGCTGATGTCAGCATTCCAATTCAACCCAATAGGATTGAGTTTAGAGCTCAATAGCTGGAGATCGTCCACTTCGACCCATGTAAAGCATATTTTCATGGAGCTGGCTTTGTAAACAGGGGAGGTTTCTGGTAAGGGGAAATTTCCAAAGACATTCTGTACAATTATGTGCCTTTAACTTTGTGGTAATAATTTGGTCAAGAACCTCATATGGCTGAAAAAATGTATTGCCTCAATACTGTATATAATATACATACTATATTTCCAAAAGTATTGGGTCACCTGGTCATAAGTACAGTATGTGAGTTTTAAGCATTTGGATTCCACATTTAGTCCCAGTTCCGTCTTATATTCCCTCCAGCCTTCAGGGAAGATGTTCCACTAGATTTTGTAGTGTGCTTATGGATATTTGTGATCATCAGCCACAAGCGCACTATAAAAGTCAGGTACTGATGTAGGTAAGGAGACCTGGGGTGCAGTCAGCGTTCACATTCATCCCAAAGGGATGATATCGGAACTCTTACTCTCCAAAGCATGTAAACCAGATCTTCAAGGAGCTCACTTTGTGCACAGGGGCATTGCCATGCTTTAACAGGTTTGGGTTTCCAAGTTCAAGTGAATGCAAAATTTTATTATAGTGCAGCCTATAGAATTGAGTGCCTGCAGCTTTGTGGTAACATTTACATTTACTTTTACATTTGTGGATTTTTTGCAGACACCCTTATCCAGAGTGACGTACAAAAGTGCTTTAAATCTCTAGTAATGAATAAATCTACACTGGTACGCAAGATTACAAACTTAATATAAATATAACCCTTGAATTCTACAAGCTTGGAAGTGCTAATTTAAGTATTTCAGGAAGAGGTAGGTCTTCAGTCGTCGCTTGAAGATAATCAGGGACTCTGCTGTACGGACATCTAGAGGAAGTTCATTCCACCACCTCGGTGCCGGAACAGAGAAGAGCCTTGAAGTGTACTTACCTCTCATTCTGAGAGAAGGTGGTACCAGTCGAGCAGTGCTGGAGGATCTCAGACAGCGTGGTGCAGTGCGAGATGTGATGAGGTCACTAAGGTAAGATGGTGCTGGTCCATTTTTGGCCTTGTAGGCAAGCATCAGTGTTTTGAATCTGATACGTGCAGCTACTGGAAGCCAGTGAAGGGAGCGCAGCAGTGGGGTGGTGTGGGAAAACTTGGGCTGATTGAACACAAGTCGTGCAGCTGTGTTTTGGATCATTTTCAGTGGACGAATAGCGTTCAGGGGGAGACCTGCCAGCAGAGAGTTGCAGTAGTCAAGTCGTGAAATGACAAGAGACTGAACAGCACCCGGGCAGCCTGTGTGGACCGAAATGGTCGAATCCTTCGGATGTTATAGAGAAGAAATGGACAAGAAAGAGCGACATTAGCAACATGTGGGAAGAAGGACAGTTCATTGTCCATAGTTACCCCAAGGTTACGAGCAGTGGCTAAAGGGGAGAGCAGAGAGTCATGAAATGTTATTTGGAGATCTTGACCTGGAGATGAATCACCTGGGATGACCAGCAGTTTTGTTTTGCTGGGGTCTTAGTTGGTAAGCATCTAGTGAGCATCTGGTAACAGTTTGGAAAAGAATCACATATAGAAGAAAATGTCAGGTGACCCAATACATTTGGAAATATAGTATATCTTTAGCCTTAAAAAACACTTGACCCAGTTTGAGTAGTGCTGAGGTGCAGAATAACAAGAAAGTAGCAGACTTTGCTCTCTGTGTCACTAAATTCCACCACCACCATGACATAGAGTCTCAGATACCTTACAGGCTGGCAGGTGTGTCATTTATTTGAGTGTGTGTGTGTGTGTGTGTGTGTGTGTGTGTGTGTGGCAGATACAAAACCACGTATTGGCTATATTATAACCGTCCACTGGTATAATAAATATGGACGCCAGTGCTAGCCTGCAATCACAAAGTTCTGATGACTTCATGTGGGCTTTATTTAGACAAATTACAAAACCATGGTGTCAGATTGATAAAAAAAAAAAAAAAAAGATCAGAGGATTGATGGGATTTGCTATGATATAATCCAGATCTGTTTATTAACTGCATTTTATGTATAAATGCACAGGGTGTACATGTATATATGTTACATGTGAGAAGATATTACATAATTAAATAATTCTGTGGTTTTCACTGTATATGACATTTTGAACAAATGTATTTTGCACAAATTTGATGTTTCTGTATACAATGAAATGTACACTATTTTGTTTAATTCTTCCTAAATATTTTTTAGTACTTTAGCAACATGTGAATAAACTGTTCATATTTCCTGAAGCCATCATGCAGTTTTTTGCAGTTTTTTTTCTCAAAGGGGCAAACGAAGAAACTACAGAGTGTCCCCAGGTTATGATGGTTTGACTTATAATTGTTCAATCCCCCAATAGTAATACAACAAAATAGTAAAAATATTTGACATTTTGCATGGCAGGCAAACATAGGAATGTATTCTCAGAGTCAGAGACTACCTGTATATGCTAGGTAGCTAAACAGTTTTCCTCATTGGTTATCTAGCTTAGACTTTGTTGGCAGTTGCTAAGTCCAAAAGAGTGTGTTGATAAGCAACTGTGTGTTTAGCATGTTCCCAGAAGTCTCTGGATTGTTCTGGAATGTTACAGAATTCCAGATCTCCCTGTCAGAGCTGAATCTAGAACTGGATTGAAGTTTAACGTGTGTGGATAGGATTTGTATCAGCACGCATACACACACACACACACACACACACAACACACACACGCAATATGTTTAAGTGTCAGTAGCAACCCGTGAGACACGCCAGCTTCAGAAACATAATATAACGTTTTCAAACACTAAAACGACTGACAGCTGGCGGCAGTGAATCCCGGCTGAGAGGAACAGGTGGAGATTCATTGGCCAGCATGGCTCCATTCAGACCAGCCGCATGATGTGTGCAGTAGATCACACACAGAACACACACCCTCTCAAACACACATGAGGGATTAACATAATGAAAACAGTGTTTAGCGTGTGTTTAGCGTGTGGTGAACAGCTGGATGGCCACGGTTCTCTAACTTTCTGTAATCCAGGGGTTTAAGCTCCCAGCAGCTGTTTTCTTTTCCTGACCTCCTCGCCGACAAAACACTACATACACCTCCAGTCCGCTCCAGAACTATTGGCACCCTTCATGCAAATGAACTGGAATCATTATATAAAAACGAATAACAACAGATGCAGCAAGTGTTTCTTTACACTTCAAGCACCATCTGTCTCTTTTGTCTTGGTGATGAATGAGCAAATATATAACCCAGGGAAACATAAAGTTGGTCAAAGGCAACAGCAGGTTCTCGCCATACAGAGAGCAGCATAATTACTTTTTCACAAGAAAAATTGTTTGCATTTCGAGAGAGAGAGAGTGAGAAAAAAAAGAGCAAAAATGCTAGCTAGCTAGCTGTTTAATTCTTTTATTTATTTAATTATTCTTCGGGGGCCCCAAAAAAATCTTGGCCCCCACAACCCCAAACACAGACAAGATGACAAATGCTTTGCTGAGGAAGATGAAGGTGAAGGTGACCAGTGGCCAAGTATCTCTCCAGACCTAAACCCCTGAATACAGTGCATCCGGAAAGTATTCACAGCACTTGTGTTTTTCCACATTTTGTTATGTTGCAGCTTTATTCCATAATGGATACAACTTTCTTCATCAAGGATGTCTCTATATATTGCTACATTCATCTTTCCCTCGATCCTGACTAGTCTCTCAGTTCCTGCTGTGGAAAAACCATACCCACTGCATGATGCTACCACCACGCTACTGTAGGAATGGTATTGGCCCGGTGATAAGAGGTGCCTGGTTTTCCTCCAGACATGACAAACAAGTTCAATTTTTGTTCCTTATGGTCTGAGATTTCTTTAGGTACCTTTGGCAGACTCCAAAGTGTGTGGTCATGTGCCTTTTGCTGAGGAGTGGCTTCCATCTTGTCACTCTACCATACAGGCCTGATTGGTGTAGTGCTGCAGAGACGGTTGTTCTTTTGGGTAGTTCCTCTCTTCACAGAGAAACGCTGGTGCTCTTTTAGAGTGATCATCAGGTTCTTGGTCACCTACCTGACTAGGGTCCTTCTTCAATCGTCAATTGCTCAGTTTGGCTGGGCGGCCTGCTCTAGGAAGAGCCATGTGGTTCAAAACATCTTCCATTTATGGATAATGGAGGCCACTGTGTTTATTGGGACTTTCAAAGCTGCAGAAATTTATCTCTACTCTTCCCCAGATCTGTGCCTCAATACAATTCTGTCTCCAAGATTTACAGACAATTTCTTGGACTGTTAACTGTGGGATCTCATATAGACAGGTGTGTGCCTTTCTGAATCATGTTTAATCAACTAAATTTAGCACAGGTGTACTACTATCAATTTGAAGAAACATCTCAAGAATGATCAGTGGAAACAGGATGAACCTGAGCTCAATTTTTGTGTCCCCATTCCTCATGTAGGCGAGTGGTCAAAAAAGGCACCACATGCACCATGACACACATGTCAGGAAGTGAAATACATCCCTTGGCTCTTATAACAAACAGGCTTTGTTTGCAAAAATGAAAAAGGAAAGAAAAAGTGGACAGTCAAAAAATTTGTTTTACTGGAAATTGCATGAAGCAGCAATGAGGAATCTATTTTTGCACAGAGTGAGGACAGTGCCCTGATGATCTGCATCTTCTTCTTTCCGATGCTCCCAGATAGTATGGAGACAGTGAATCATCTGTCTCCATACGACTCTGTCCTTTACATCTGCCACTTTTAAATTAACTTCCTGCATGTCTTCCCTCACCACATCCATAAACCTCCTCCTTGGCCTTCCTCTTTTCCTCCACCCTGGTGGCTCCATACTCAGCATTCTTCTACCGATATACCCCATGTCCCTCCTCTGCCCATGTTTAAACCATCTCAATCGTGCCTCTCTCATCTTGTCCCCAAAATGTCCTACATGCATGAAGCCTTCCCTTTACTATTTCCTCTAGACTTATAATATTTATTCCTGTATGTTGTGAAAATAAAATGGCTACCTCAGCATAATTGCTTGTCACATTACTCATAATAAACATGCTTTTCCATCACATTTCAAGTCAAGTAATTTCCCATTCTGCTTCATTGTCAGTGTCTGTGTGTGTGTCTCCTGTAAGAAAGTAACATTGTTATCTGAAAGTTCTATGATTGATGCCATATCTCTACCTCTGTGAAAGTTTATTGTGTCTAGTCTTTCACCTTTTCATGTGATAGTGTAGAAGATTGACAGAAACAGAAGAGTGAAAGAGGCACAATGTATGACATTTCAACTCTTTTGAAACTTTTGCCTTGTTTTTCCTTAGTTTTATATATTTTTTTCAGTCTGAAACTTTTCTTTTTGTTTAATGCTTCATGGCTCATTGTCTTCTGTAACATTAGCACTGATGACTTGTCCACATTTTGAAAAAAATATTTTACCTCAAAGCGAAGGCTGTGTCTAGGAATAAGTCGATTTCTTCCAAAGAGTACATATCATCTATCACTTGTGATCCAACATCAGAGATCTCAGAGAGCTTCATCTCTCATTTCTGTATCAACCATTTCCTCAAATTTCGATCTGTCCATCTCCTGAATATTAGTGACCTCAATGACTCTGTCAACCTCTTCATCTGGATTATAATTTGAAATTGATGCCATTTCTGAGTTTCTTTTTATTCTGCCTTGATGTCCACAGTCTTAGCATTCTCCTCTTCAGTACCCTGTTTACCTGCATCCTCTAAACTATGTCTTGTAACATCTTCAGTAACCTGTCCATCTGCCTTCTCAATAATGGGTCTAGACCCTCCTCAATACTGGACCTAAATGCTTGTTCAGTGCGAGGTCTAACTTCTTCCACAGTGCTGGGTCTAGGTTCCTCCTCGGTGTTTGCTCCAGCTGTCTATTCAGAGGCCTGAGCCTTGTGTGGACACGCTAGCCTCTTTAGTCCAACATCCCCAGACTCAAAACATTTCATGTTACAGGTGTTAGCATAAACCATGTATGTCCTGCCATCATGCCAAACTCTAAAGGACACGTCTACTACTTTCTCATTGAGAAACATGAAATCGTGTCTCCTAAAAGACATTACATGGTGTAGCTTTGTTTTTACAGCCCAGAGGAACAGTTTAAAATGATAAATGATAATAAATGAATAGAGGTACATTAGAGACAGTAACTCGGGTAGTTGGAGTAAATTACGGTATAACTGTAACTTGATCTCCACTCACCGTAATCCCCTTACTGACCATGCGGAAAGTCAATAAGATATTCCCATATCCGATTTCCCTTCCTGCCACCAGCAGCACATCCTCCTCCACTACGCTGCTCGCAGGTACACACCTGACTCCATTCCGGAGGGAGACAGGTGACGCTGCCCTATTTGAGGGGCGCCATCCTGATCCACTCGACACAACTCAACTCCTGCAACTCCTCTACTACAACTACCACTCCGAATAACTACCTGTCCTTTCAATTAATCAACCAAAGTTGATTCTCAGCTGCTGCTGTTGGATTGCTTTTGCACCACCCATCCAGCATTTTTCATCTCTATTCATATTTCTGAAAATCATGTTTCGACCCATCAATCCATTCCTCAATTCATCATTTCTTTACATATTTAATCCATCTCTGCATTTTGTATCCATTTTTTCATCCATTCACATATCTATTTTTCTATATGTTGTTCTGACTGTTCATCCCTCTTATACAATATAAGTAGTTCTGTTCATCCAATAATCTGATCTCTCACCCATTTAGGCATCCATTCATCCTGCTTCTGTTCATTTATCTATTCATTCATCTCTTCTGCATTTTTTCCCCTTTTTCTATTTTAGTCTTAATATGCTTACAAATATAAATAAAACATAAATAGAGAGAGAAGGAGAAAGAGAGAGAGAGAGAGAGAGAGAGAGAGAGCAGCAGAGTCCATGGATGCTGTGCTGCATGTATTAACGAGGACATTTGTCAACTTCAGGGTATCCCGCTGCCTCGCGGTACACTACTGCATGATGATATGATGGTATGTTTTCGATACTGCATACGAATCTTGTTTAACAAGATCCTGGAAAGTGAGAAGATGCCTGAGGAATGGAGAAGGAGTGTGCTGGTACCGATCGTTAAGCATAAGGGAGATGTGCAGACCTGCAGTAACTACAGGGTTATTAAATTAATCAGTCACACCATGAAGTTATGGGAAAGAGTAGTGGAAGCCAGGCGGAGAGAAGAGGTGACCATCTGTGAGCAACAGTATGATTTCATGCCGAGGAAGAGCACCACAGATCATATCATCATGCAGTAGAAGAGCACCACAGAATTGGAATCTTTGCCCATTCTTCACGTGTAAAAGCCTCTAACTGCAACTTTTTCTTCTTCTTTCGGCTGTTCCCATTAGGGGTCACCACAGCAGATCATCCGTCTCCATCCCCCCTGTCCTCTACATCTGCCCCTTACACACCAACTACCCTGCATGTCTTCCCTCACTACATCCATGAACCTCCTCCTTGGCCTTCCTCTTTTCCTCCTTCCTGGTGGCTCCATCCTCATCATTCTTCTACCAATATAACTCATGTTCCTCCTCTGAACATGTCCAAACCATCTCAATCTCACCTCCCTCACCTTGTCACCAAAAAATCCTACATGTGCTGTCCCTCTAATAAACTCATTTCTAATCTTGTCCATCTTCGTCACTCCCAACGAAAACCTTAACATCTTCAGCTCTGCTACCTCCAGCTCCGTCTCCTGTCTTTTACTCAATGCCACTGTCTCTAATCCATTCAACATCACAGGCCTCACCACAGTCCTATAAACTTTCCCTTTCATCCTTGCAGATACCCTACAATCACAAATCACTCCTGTCACTCTTCTCCACCCACTCCACCCTGCCTGCACTCTTTTCTTTACTTCTCTAACACACTGTCCATTACTTTGCACTGTTGACCCCAGGTACCTGAACTCCTCCACCTTCTCCACATCTTCTCCCTGCAACTGCACCACTCCACTGCCCTCCCTCTCATTCACACACGTACTCTGTCTTACTCCTACTGACTTTCATTCCCCTTCTCTCCAGCTCATACCTACACCTCTCCAGGCTCTTCTCAACCTGCTCACTACTCTCACCACAAATCACAATATCATCTGCAAACATCATAGTGCAGGGAGACTCCTGTCTGACCTCGTCCGTCAACCTGTCCATCACCACTGCAAACAGGAAAGGGCTCAGAGCCGATCCTTGATGCAGTCCAACCTTCACCTTGAACTAGTCTGTCGTTCCTACTGCACACTTCACTGCTGTCACACTGTCCTCATATATGTCCTGCACCACCCTCACATACTTCTCTGACACACCTGACTTCCTCATTCAATACCACAACTCCTCTCTTGGCACTCTGTCGTACACTTTCTCTAAATCCACAAATACACAATGCAACTCCTTCTGTCCTTCTCTATACTTCTCCATCAACATTCTCAAAGCAAAATAAGGCATCTGTGGTGCTCTTCCTCTGCATGAAACCATACTGTTGCTCACAGATGGTCACCTCTTCTCTCAGCCTGGCTTCCACTACTCTTTTCCATAGCTTCATGGTGTGACTGATCAACTTAATTCCCCTGTAGTTACTGCAGGTCTGCACATCTCCCTTATGCTTAAAGATCCGTACCAGCACACCTTCTTCATTCCCCAGGCATTTTCTCACCTTCCAGAATCTTGTTAAACAGTCTGGTTAAAAACTCCACTGCATCTCTCCTAAACATCTCCATGCTTCTACCGGTATGTCATCTGGTCCAACCGACTTTCCACTCTTCATCCTCTTAATCGCTGCTCTTACTTCCTCCTTACTTATCCTATCTACATCCTGCTTCACCAACTCCACATCATCCAACCTTCTCTCCCTCACTTTCCTCATTCATCAGCTGCTCAAAATACTTCCTCCACCTTCTCAACACACTCTCCTCACTAGTCAACACATTTCCATCTCCATCCTTTATTGCTCTAACTTGCAGCACATCCTTCCCAGCTCGGTCTCTCTGCCTGGCCAATCGGTACAAATCCTCATACAGCTCCTCACATGCCTTTTCTTTGGCTTTTACCACATCCCCCTTCACCTGCCTCCTGCTTGTACTCCTGCCTTTTCTCATCACTCTGTCGATCGCAATTCTGTTTCTCCAACCTCTTTCTCCTTATGCTCTCCTGCACTTCCTCATTCCACCACCATGTCTCTTTGTCTACCTTTCTATTCCAGATGTCACACCAAGTACTTTTCTAGCTGCTTCCCTCATCACTTCTGCAGTAGTTGCCCAATCATCCAACACCTCTTCACCACCATCGAGCCCCTGTCTGACCTCTTCCCTGAATCTCACACTAGAGTCTTCCTCCTTCAGTTTCCACCATCTTATTCTTCTTTCAGTCCTTAACTCTCCTCCTCTTCTTCTTCGCCTCCAAAAGCATCCTACAGACCACCATCCGATGCTGTTTAGCTACACTGTCCCCTGCCAACACCTTACAGTCTCCAATCTCCTTTAGGTTGCATCTCCTACATAGAACATAGTACACCTGTGTACACCTTCCTCCACTTTTATATGTCATCCTATGATCCTCCTTCTTCTTAAAATACATGTTTACCACTGCCATTTCCATCCTTTTAGCGAAATTTACCACCATCTGCCCTTCCACATTCCTCTCCTTTAAACCATACCCACCCATCACCTCCTCATCACCTCTGTTCCCTTCACCTTAATGCCCATTAAAGTCTGCCCCAATTACCAATCATTTATTCTGATGTACACCATCTACCACTTTATCTAATTCACTCCAGAATCTTTCCTTCTCCTCCATCTCACAGCCAACTTGTGGAGCATAGGCACTGATGACATTTGTCATCATCCCTTCAACTTCCACCTTCACGATCATCACCCTATCAGAAACTCTCTTCACCTCCACTACACTCTTACTGTACTCTTCTTCAAAATCACCCCTTCACCATTTCTCTTTCCATCCACCTCATGATAGAACAGTTTAAATCCACCTCCAATGTTCCTGCTCTTACTCCCTTTCCACCTGGTCTCCTAAACACACAACATATCTACCTTTCTCCTCTCCATCATATCAACTACCTCATCTACCTTTACCAGTCATAGTACCAACATTTTAAGTACCAACCCGAACCTTCACTCTCCTACACTTTTTTATTCCCTGCCATCTCTTTAGATGTTTTCCTCCTCTCCTTCTCCTCCCTCGGCCAACAGTAGCCCAATTTCCTCCTGTACCCTGTTGGCCAACGATTCCTGTTGTGGTCGATGTTAACCCGGGCCTCGACTGATCCGGTATGAAATTCTTATTTGTGATCCGATATTCGATTTGGCACATGTTTTACGCTGGATGTCCTTCATAACGCAACCCTCCCCATTTATCCGGGCTTGGGACTGGCACGAAGAGTGCACTGGCTTGTGCCTCCCTAATGGCTGGGTTACCCATTTTGCTGTTTTTAATATGTGTATAAAGATCTTCAAACCTGAGCTAGTAAACAAGAGAATTTCTCTTAATTTAAGAATCGCTATCATTATACACTATATGGACAAAAGTATTAGGACACCGGACCATTCCTCTTATATATGGTTTTCCTCCAAAACCACAAAGCTGGAGGCACACAATTGTTCCAGATGTCTTTAGATGCACCATAATAAAGATTTTAATGGCTAGAAAGAAGATTGTAAGTCTTGACTGGATGAGGAGTTTTTGCAGTGCATGTTACGGATTCAGGATCTTCTCCACTGCAAGGGATTGTGGGATTTCACTATAAAATAGCTAAACTCTCCAATCTCCAATCCACAGCGTGTAGTGAAGAAGGTCAAGAAATACGTCAGGACTCGGGTTCTATCGCCTTTTACGGTCCTTACGTCATTATTTGACAATCGACATGCACATGTGTGAGTTTACCTCCAGAAACAACAAACGTGACATAGCGCTTGTTTTTTTCTTCTCCTCAGCTGTTCGGCGTTACAATAAATTTATGACGATATTTTACTTTTGTATAAACAGAATCCGTTCTCAAAGTGTCGGAGGCACACAATTGTCTTAGACGTCTTTGGATGCAGGAAAAGCATGAACTTTTCACTTCATTTGAACATTAAACCTCCTCCAGCTGCATGAACATATACATAACATGGGTTGGAATGGAAGATCTTCCAGCTATAAAACCATATGTGGATTCTCTAGCATGAAATCATTTCCTTCGCTTGAACTAGGGTTGGGCAAAGATACATCAATAATAATAATAATAATAATAATAATAATAATAATAATACCAAATAACTGTGTATGAAAATAAACTAGAAAATTCAGCCGCTGCACCATGTATCAAAATAAACCACTGTATTTCTGTATTTCTTTGAATATAATTTCTCATGAATACCTTTCAGTCAACAACAAAATGCAAAGTATTTTGGGAAACAACAAGTAAGGATTTCAATTTGATTTTAATAGTAATCTGTTTTTTTAGTTTAAATCCTTTCTTATTTTAAGACAGAATATATAATGATTTTTAAATTATGAAGAACTCTCTTGTTTAGTAGCTCTGCTTTCTAGATCTTTTTACACATAATTAAGAAGAGCAATTTGTTTAAAGACCCCGCAAACATCCTGAACCATCTAGAGACATACCAGCGCCTTTTGGATCCCACTTTATGTGGAGTTTGGACACTGGACCTCTTTAAATGTTTAAAGGCTCTGGCATGGAGAAACTGGTTTTGGACCTATGATGATCTCAAATGTTGAGCTGTTTCAGTAGCTCCTGGTTCCATAAACACAAATGACTTTAAAAAGAACATTACTTATAATCACACACTCCGGTACTCATATTAGTTCTCTCTCCAGTGTTCTGTATTGTTTTAAAGACTATAATTACACTCTTGATGTCACCAAATGAGGATGGGTTCCCATTTTGAGTCTTGTTTGTTCTCAAGGTTTCTTCCTCATAACATCTAAGGTAGTTTTTCCTGGATACAGTCGTCATGGCTGCTCATCAGGGATAAATACACACCATTCACCATAACTCTTAAATTCTGTAAAGCTGCTTTGAGACAATGTCTGTTGTGAAAAGCGCTAGAGAAATAAACTTGACAAAGAAAAAACAAAAACAATTAAACTAGTTGTAATATAATTAGACCAAATCGACTGTATGGAAATCTTACCAATTGTATTTACGTACTGCACTGCACTGGTAGATTATTTAACTTGTTTCTAGTCTATTTTCTCAAATCATCAAATCATTAATTTATTTATTTCTTAAATTTAGATGGTTATTTTTGCAGTGGAAAAAGTTGAAGATTTCGATTGGCCTGCTATGGAGCTCTAAACCCTATTAAAGTGATTTCAGAATGATTTATTCATGCTGACCATTCCTCCTCACCTGAAGAGACTCCACAATAAATCTACACAAAATAATCTTGAGGAATCTAATGGTCAGGTGTCCACATACTTTTGGAATTATGTGGACTTTTGGAATTTGTTGATATTTTTAATAAGAGTTTATTAATAAAGTAAATGAGGTCATGTGAGCAGAAGTGCAGGAAATATCAGGGCGTTACATCATCGTGAGCGAGGTTCGGTAAGAACGAGGTGACGTGATACACAAATACATCGTTTATTCCAAAAAAACAAAACCCCACCTGGAGAGAGAAAAGCATGTAGAAAATTCAGGACAGAAAGCTCGGGTCAGATCTGAGACTGGATGAAGGTCTCCTAGTTGGCTCTCAGTAAGAACTCGAAGAAAGGTTTTGAATTTGAGGCAGTTTAGCTCATCCACCTGCAGAAGCTCCTTCACATCGGGTAGATACTCGTGCAGAGGAACCCCTGAAAGCACACACATGCACATACACACAGCTTTCACTGTAATGCACTTTGATTTCAGTGCTGTTACGCTTTTAGATTTAATGAAAACTTGGACTTTTCCCTCTTGAATGAGTTTCTGGAAAATTTTAACAGAAATGCTGTCACTCGACACCTTCAAAGGATCATCACTGCCATCTGAGGCTTCCCAACTGGAATACACACACCAATACTGACCAATACACACCAGTACATACCAGTATATACCAATACACGTTAATGCTGACCAATACATACCAGTATGTACCAATACACATTAATACTGTTTAATACACACTGTTATTAACCAAAACACAGCAATTCTGACTAATACACACCAATACATACTAATACACACCAATACTGACCAATACATACCAGTATATACTAATAAACATTCATACTGTTCAATACTCACCAATACAATATATACAATATATATATATATATATATATATATATATATATATATATATATATATATATATATATATATATATATCTTCTTCTTCTTCTTTCGGCTGCTCCCATTAGGGGTCGCCACAGCGGATCATCCGTCTCCATACCACCCTGTCCTCTACATCTGCCTCTCCCACACATATATATATATATATATATATATATGTATATATATATACATGTACACACACATTAACAAATTCTTAATTTCATATTTAAAAAAAGACAAATAGGGCAATAGTATGGAAAAACAAATATTTCATTACCATCTCCCAAATACTAATCCAGACCTGGAAATCACTTAAATCAAATTCCATACATTTCCTTAATGCAAAGAACCATGAGCCATTGCTATAGAAGTGATGATATTCAGCATATACTCTGTGTGTGTGTGTGTGTGTGTGTGTGTGTGTGTGTGTGTGTGTTTTGGGGGGTGGGGGCGTTGAGGAGGTATTAGCGTGGTACAGGGTGTATTATGATGTAACAGGTTGTCACAGGGGTAAGTGTGTGTAATGTTGCTCTGACAGGGGAGATGGAGTGGTGGGGTGTTGGAGTCGCATGTTACCTGGTCAGTAGATGTTGTCAAGGATTATCAGATCTGTTCATGATCCCAGAACCCGAGAACTGCCATGCAACTTAATGAGGCGAGACCCCTGAAACTACCATGTGACAAAACAATAAACCTTCTAATCTGAGGAGAGGATCTCTTTGATCTGAGGATAGAAAGCCATTTGTTCAGTTACCCAGTAACCCATCCTTGAGCGCCCCTCTTTCCCTCCTGGGGAGATGGCTGAGTCATGGAAAGGTGACTGAGAAGGTCCCATAATTCAAGATACTTTACTTGCATAATGTAATAATTACAATTTAGTAATGTATACATTTTACCTTCACATGTTTAGTATCATTTTAAAGGTCTCAGTGTGATTGGAAATATGATCTCAGTCCCATATCAGTAGAACAGACCCCATGTTTGGGGAAATTCTGTCCTACTGACATAAGGGTTGCCCCAGAGAAGATCCTTACCAGGTGGTCTAGGTGACATTTGGTTTTTAGGTCACATCCTGTCCCAAGAAAGGGTGTGCAAAGCTTTTATCACTTTGAATTTACAAGTGTTTACGGTGGTTTGGGTATTTAAGGAAATTTGGCGAAACACTCAGGGAAGTATTCTGTAGTCAGAACTTCCCACACAGTCTCTGTGTGTCTCTCTTGCCAGGTATAGGGATTCTTTTAATATTTCCTTAGTAAACTGTATTGCTAAAATAGTTAGTTTTATGCTGATCATGTTATGTAACTTTTTCTATTATTTGTTTTATATGTGACATTTGTTTATTGATTATTGCCTGGCAAATAAATGTCAAATTCTTGATGAAATTTCCTGAAATCATTTGTATCTAGTTAATTATGTAGTCTGGCGTTACCGCAAATCTGTGACCAGGATAGTACAAACTGAAGGCTCATGAACAGATGGAGCGTAGAGCACAAAGTCTGAGACCTTCTGATTTCTGACTATCACTGATTTAGCAAGTTATAACTAAGTGACTAAATACAGTACTCTTTATGCATGAGCAAGCATTGAGAGGTCTACTTAAAGAATATTAGTTTACCATTATATCCTCTGACTAAGGGACAGTCTGGCGAGTTTGTGCCTGTGAGCATGTGTAGCGGCTATCACCGACTTAGCAAGTTATGACCAAGTAACTAAATCAATAGTTCTTTATGCATGAGCAAGCATTGAGTGGCCTTCTTAAAGAACATTAGTTTACTGTTATATCCTCTGACTAAGATTCGGACTGGCCAATGTGCCTCTGTGAGCAGGTGTAGTTAACCGAGCGCAAGGTTCTAAGCGACTCCAGGACCATAATGAATGATTAATTGAAAAGACGTAATGTTAAAATGAATCTATTAAAATTAAGAAGTGCAACCAATAAGGTGATCATCTTAAATTAGAGATATTCAAGTTAAATATTTATTATAAATTGGAGTCAGATTAGAGGTTAAAATTTTAATAATGTAACAAAGTGCAATCTATTTAAGTAATCTTTACAGCCGCAAGAGAAGGACCAACACGCAGAATACCTTCACCCACACCAGTGGATTCCATCATTGGGCCACTGAGTGGGCCCCCTACAGTACTGTAGGCGAGTCTGGTTGTCCGTCTGCTCGCACATCTGCACCAGGATGTCAAAAGCTCGACTAATAGCTCGACTAATATCACACATAAACATGAATCAGAGATGACCAGAGCCAGAGACTTAGAAAAATCAGTTTCACTGCAGCACCGTTAATTAACATCAAATTGTCATTGCATTTCACTGTGACATTAAAGCCTTGTTAACATTTCAATAAAACATATTTCAGTGTGAATTTAATGGATTTTCATGGCTCCAGAACCCGAGAACTCACGTAGCGGTGTGAGCAGTTCGGAGCGCCGCTGCGTGTACTCCATCTCCAGCGTGAAGCAGCGAGGTCAGTTGGGCCACGTAGCCACGAGCAGCGAGTCCAACAGCGCCACCAGCTGCTTGCTAAGAGTGCTGTGAAGTCTCGAGTCGGCATGAGGATACACGCTGCGCAGGATCACGTCGTGCTGCCGGGTGATGACTGTACGAACTCTGACCTCTCCACCCGAGGCTTCAGTACAGAGAGAAAACAACGTTTTGTTTAGTGTTAAACAACCCAGAATACGCTTTATATTTTCCAATCTCCAAAAGTAGATCCATTTAGCTTTGATGTCAGCTTGGCAAACTCATGGAATTCTCTCATTAGATTCATGAAGTAGTCTTCAGGAATGGTTTTTAGGTCACAGGGGTGGCTTGAGTTTACTTGTGACATTTCTTGCCTACTTAATGTGCATTAGACCATCACTTATCTTGTGCAGAGGAAAGGCTTAGTACAGAGTCAATAGCTCTATTAGTGCTACTACAACTACTGAACACATCCAGATTACTTAAAGAAATTAAGGTCAGTAAATCCAGAAAAGAAAAATCTCAAGAACTTTAAATGTATACCCAGGTGCAGTCTCCAATAGAAACGCACACACACACACACACACTCAATACCTTCATACTACAAAAAAAAAAAAGGCTGCATCCCTCTCTTATTTCTGGGAAAATCAATCACTAGTATATACATATACAATTGTGTGTGTGTGTGTGTGTGTGTGTGTGTGTGTGTGTGTTTGTGTGTGTGTGTGGCTCTCAAGAAATTCTCCAAGCAGCATCACAGTGAAGGTCTTCATGTAAAGGTAAATTAGACCCGAAACTGTTAGCGTTACTATTCTCTCTCATTAAATCATTCGGCCTTGAAGGTGCGCTTACTTTCGCACCCGCCTCACCTTGATAATGATGTTGACACTGAGCACGACTTCCGCCCACTTCACAGAGGTCACAGGGTTCTCCTTCAGACACTTCTCCTCCTCGTCCAACAGAGACTCGAAGATCGACGAGATCCGAGACACCTGAAAATGAGCACAAGCACGCGCATACACACACACACACACACACACACACACACACACTTACACACACACACACACACACACACACACACACACACACACACACTTAACAATGAAACAATTCATAACTGAACAAATTCTAATTTATTGTAAACATTTTTCACAACCGTTTTATTTAACTATTTGTTATTCATTATTATTGTTATTATTGACTATTGCCATATTATTACTTATTATATTTGATTCTATCTTATTTAATTTTACTGTTTTTATTTCTATTTTACTTTTTATTTCTTTGTGTTTTAGCTATTATTGTTATTGGTTCTTATACACTTCTATTTTGTGTTTTTATTTATTTGTATTTATATGTCCACTTATTTTTATTTCCTTTTATTTTTTTGTTTTTATTAATTAGCATTTTTTTATTTTACTTAGATTTTTTTGTTTATTTACTTACATTTTTTTGTTTGTATTTTTATTTATTTTCATTGTTTGTTACCTCTCTGTGAGACTGGAGGGGGCGCTCTTGGCGGTTTTACTCAGCGTGACGGCGATGGCGGCGTTCACCAGCTCCGGCTGCTTGCTGTGGTGGTTCTTCAGAGAGACCAGAGAGGCCAGCTGGTGCAGCAGGATCAGTGAGGTCAACGGGAAGCCGGCGTTCTCTGGATTAGAAGTCAGATACAAGTGGAAAAGTCCATTACATTCTACACGTCCTTTTCTAATCCATGTTTTGATTAAATGTGGATAAACTACTACAGAAGGAAGTTCTCAAACTCTGTTTCTCACTGTCAGGCACAGACTCAGCCCAGCGAGGATCTGAGGTGGGGTAATCGTCCATTAGGTCCAGGTCGATCTGATTCAGCTCCCCTCCTGCCCCTCCCTCGCCGTCGTCTGAAGAGAGCTCGTCCGCAATCTTCTGGGCCTCCATCACGCGGTTCCTACAGGCAAGAAATAAATGTTTTCACTTAGATCGGATCCTAATCCAAAAATTCTAGTTCCAATCCTCCAAATCCAAGAATTATACTAACCACTAATCCCTCACCTCAGGTCCAGGTCCAGCCAGGGAAGCACATAGAGAATCCTCCATGGTCTCTGGCAAGATGGAGGTGCTCTCTCTGGGCACCACGGCAACCAGGCCGTATAGGATATGGGAGAAGACAACGGGCAAGTCGGCACACACGCCTCTGCCGCGAATACGGTCACCTGTGAGGATAAAATAAGTGGCCTGTGTGTGTGAGAGGGAAAAGTGTGTGTAGAAATCATACTGGAGGAATTGAAGGTGAGCTTCTCTTCAGGGAGACCGCTGCGCCCAGCACCAGTGGTGCACGTGTACACCAGCTCCTCGTTATAGAGATACGCGGCAGGACCTTTCACCCGCGGCAACACCAACCTCGTCTTATGAAGCTCCTCCTCACTCTGACACCAAACAGAGACAGAGAGAGGTATAGAGAGAGAGAGAGAGAGAGAGAGAGAGAGAGAGAGAGAGAGAGAGAGAGAGAGAGAGAGAGAGAAAAAGGGATCATTTCATCAGGGAACCTACCAACAACCATTAACATACCCTCTTTTGGAAACCACAAAGTCTTTAAAAACCTCCATATTTGGACACCATGAACACTTAAAGAACCTGAAAAGAACCTTCTTTTAAAAACCATGTACCCTTAAAGAAAAAAAACAGCAGAAAAAATGTACACTAATATTAAAAACACGAAGGTGATGGAACCAGAATGATCATCAGAGATGTGACTTGCTTTAGAATCATAGCTACCTGAAATTAAGGGTTGTACTTGGTGACCTCTACATAGAGTTCTTCTGACGCAGGTAGCATGGTGTCTGGAAGTGTGACCAAGCAGAAATACGCCAAACATGGATTATCAGCAGGATGCCACACTGCAGCTAACACAACCAAACCAGTGCTGAGGAGAGAACATCATCATCATTATCATCATCATGGAAACAAACAATCTCAGAGAACCAAAACATATTAAACATACAGCAATACATATAGTTATAATGTAAACTTTAGAACATCTAGAACAACTAAGCATACTTCTGCCATTTCTCTGTCATCAAAGAATCATCAAAGAATCTCTTTAATGGAAAGCAAGAGCACTCAAAGAACCACATCCTTAAATACCAGAAATCCTCAAGGAACCACTTATTTGGAAAACATAAACTGTCAAAGATCACCCCCCTTTTTTTTATATTTTAAAAACCAAGAACCCTCAAAAAACCCTTCTTATAAGCACAGAAACCAACCAAATAATAATAATAAAAAATAATCTTAAAATAAACTATCTTTTAGTAACCATTTTTGGAAATCAAGAACCCTCAAAGAACCCCTTCTTAGAAGCCCAGGAATCTCAAAGAACCACTTTTTTGTGTCCTGAGACCGCGGGTCAGAGTTACTCACTGACTGAGCTACATGTTCAGATATGCCACGTTAACACCTGCCTTCATCTCTGCATAGTTACTCTCCGATCCCTGAAACACACACACACACACACACACACACACACACACACACACACACACACACACACACACACATACACAAAATATTAAAATAAGAAATAGAGCAAATATCAGCTCACAAAACTTTTCTATGATTGCAGTAATACAAAAAGTTCTGCGGAGGCCAAACAGACTCGAGACGCAGCGTCCGATCCCTGACAGCATCCTGTATCCCTGCTGCACCGCCCGCTGATAGAGCTTTCCAGGAGCCTCCATCCCCACCTGGGGCAGCAGACTGGGCCAGAACCGGGCCGAAACCTCCGGAGACACGGCCAGCACACACACCGACTGCCACGGTCACATGGACATGAGGATATACCCAAATACAATAGTGTTTGTTCAAGAGTCAGTCGCCATTTAGAAAAATGGTGGAGAACGATGGAGAACGGATTCAGTAAGGTGGAGAATGATAAAGAAAAGTGGAGAACGATGGAGAACAGATTCAGTAAGGTGGAGAATGATGAAGAATGGTGGAGACCGATGGAGAACAGATCCAGTAAGGTTGAGAATGATGAAGAAAGGTGGGGAACGATGGAGAACGGATCCAGTAAGGTGGAGAATGATGAAGAAAGGTGGAGAACGATGGAGAACGGATCCAGTAAGGTGGAGAATGATGAAGAAAGGTGGAGAACGAAGGAGAACGGATCCAGTAAGGTGGACAATGATGAAGAAAGGTGGAGCAGTACCTGCACCAATGCTGAATCCACCGCAGATGATGAGCTGATGGAGATGAGATCAGCAATGTAGCCGTACACACTAGGGGACAACTGCAGGTCCTTACACACAGACAACTACACACATAGAGAAAATATATCACACACACACACAAAATTTAAAACACATACACACAAAGAAGATATATAACAAAAATATATGCCCACCTAGGCCTGTCCACAATAAACCTGTCCAAGCCCACCTCCAATAAACCCTCTCCCACCCCATCCCTTAAAACAGGATGTTCAGGGTGTTGTGAATGTCTTTCACATGGCATCCGACCCTAAACCTGAAACTGTGCTATCCTGCTTTTAGACAGAGGCTGTTGTTTCCTGGGTTGTACAGAGTTGTCCTGGGTTATCTGTGTTTGTCCTGGTTTTCCTTGGGTTGTTTAGAGTTGTGCAGGCATGTTCTGTGTTATCCCAGAGTACCGTGGGTTGTCCTGTGTTATCTTGACTTGCCGTGGAGTGTCCATAGTTGTCCTGGGATATTTTAGGTTGTCCTTGGTTGTCTTGGTGTCCAGGGATGTCCGTTTGTGCATCATAGCAGACTATGTGTATTGGAGTTTGTACATGTAGAAGTGAAAAAAGCATGTTTGCAAAAAGCAATCGGAAATGGGTTGCTGAGCCCAAACGGCAAGTTCTGCATCGTGGGAGTTCATTATTTAAACGTTACTCAGAGCAGGGAGACTTTGAGAGCAGTCTTTCATTTCTAACCATAGGGAGATGAATAGAACGTGCTTAAGACCTCATTAGCTTCGCTCCGGGAATGTTTGTTCTTAGACTCCTAAATCAGCTTAATATTTGCTCTACTACATTTGGGTCATGATTGTTTATGCGTTTTAGTATGATTGTAGGTCAGCCTATGTCGGCCAAAGACCTCCTCTAACACAACATTTATGCAGATTATGAAGGAGAATAAGGTGTTCAGGAAGTGAATAACTTTGCTTCAGTGTACCGTCTTAATTCCGACCCTAATCTTTTCTTTAATCTGGCAAATTCAGGTCTTCAGAAACAGGAGAACCTTTGACACACTCAGCCATCTAAGATGTTCAGCTCTCCATGTTCCTTCATGAAGACACAATTGTGTAGGACGTGATTTCTGTAGCTTGAAATTTTTTCTTTATTTGAACTAGGAGACCCGAACCTGTTCAGCATGACACAAAATGCACAAATCCAACATTTTTCACCTGGACGTATGATTTCTCCACTCATATGTGGGTCTTTCCTTAACTGTAATCATAAACGTTGGAGGCACACAATCGTGTAGGACGTCTTTGGATGTGGTAGCATAAAATTTTTACTTCACTTGAACTAGGAGACCCAAACCTGTTTGAGCATATCATAAAGTGCACAAAGCCAACTCCATGGAGACAAGCTTTACATGGGTTGGAAGATCTGCTATAGAGCTCCAACCCTACTGAACAACTTTGGGATGAATTGTTCATGCTGACGTCACCCCAGGCCTCCTCACCTCACCTATATCAGTAATAACATCCTTGTGGCTCAGTGGAATCTCACACAAGTCACCACAAAATCTAGTGTAAAATCTTCCTAAAAGAGTGAAGCTTATTATGAGAGTAAATGGAATCAAAATGTGGAATAAAAAAAAAAATCACTAAAGTTATTGATAGGTGGCACAAACTTTTGTCCATCTAAATTTACTTGCTAATGAGATTAGCTGGGTTCTCATGTCCTCATGTCCATTTCAAAGGTAGCAAATTATACCAGAAATGATAACATGGTTAGCCGAATCAAAGATGGCTTTCATAATTGTTTCAGAAAAATCTCTTTTCCAACTTTTCAACCATCAACCTTCTCTGTTATTGATTTCTTAAGATGTATTAATAACTCATTTGTAATTCTGCACTCATCTTCTAGTGTCCTGCTCCATCGCTTCCTGTTTTATTTATAGCTTCCTCCTGTATGAGAGCAGAAATGATCTTTTAAAGCAGACTTTTTTACCACTTTTTTCTAGCACTCTAATCATAGCAATAAAAAAACGTATCACCAGTCTGAGGCTGGCAGTAGGTAATTGCTGATGCTTCATATTGAAATCCATCCTCCTAGCATATGTTGATTAGCAAACGCTTTGTGGATCGTGATGTTTGTATGTGTAAATATTTAGGTGTTTAAGGACCTGGGTTCAGATGTGCTCAAGGCAGTTTGAGGGCTACAACGCCTGTATCTTCGCTTACTGACAGACAGGCTCAGGGAAGTCCTACACCATGATGGGCAACCAGGTAAGAGAAGTGACCAGTTCCTTTTCTCGCACCGTAGTTTTAAATACAATTGGTGGGTAAATGTGTCACTTCTGTAAAATCTCACATTGATGTTTCTGATATCATGAGCTATTTATGTCAAACTAATAAACACAGCACAGGTGTTTCTTATTTTTTTATTTGCTTTAGTATTTATTTGTTTATTTTTTGTCAGATATAAATGTCAGATTAAAACCCATAATGTGGGACTTCCGGTTGGGCCTCGGAGAGATGTAGACGTGTCTAACTGAGCTCTTCCACATGAATAAATTCATTAAGAAATGAACTGCTGGCGAAAATGGATGAGAAAGCAGAAATGCAAAATGAAGTATTACGCAAGCAAATCAGTGGTTTGAGAGACGAGCTGAAGGGTGCAATCGATCAGGCTAACACCAAAGCTAACGCGCTAGAGGAGCGCACCGCAGGCTTGGAAACTTCAGCTAACACTCACTCGGATGCTATCGCTAATCTGGAGCAGCAGGTGGCTGAACTGAAAAAAGAGGTGGTGAGTTTGGTGGCAAAGGCTGAGGATTTAGAAGCGAGATCACAGAGATGTAATTTACGCATCTTTGGGGTTAAAGAAGGACGAGAGGCAGGCGTTTCAGCGAGCACCGTTTTTGACAGGGCTCACCGTACTTTGCAGCAAGCCCCGGGAGATGGGCAGCCACCGAGAGCCTTTGTTGTCAAGTGCCATTACTGTTAAGAGAAGGAAAGCATTCTACGAAAGGCTGTTACATCTCCAAAACTCGTATCTGAAAATGGCGACACTATCAGAGTGTTCCCTGATTACACGCAGAATGTGGCGCAACGGAGAGCGGCTTTTGGACAGGTGAGACAGTTATTACGGCAATGCGAGGGAGTAAAATACGGGCTGTTGTATCCTGCAAAACTGAGGATTACGACTCGGGACGGCCAGCAGAAAAGCTTTACCGACCCAGAGAAGGCGGTTACCATCGTCAGGGGACTTATGAGTGATTAATATGGGTGTCTGTTCGGCTACACACCTTGATATATTTGGTGGGAGTATTGGAGTGAACCAATTATTGTTGGGGATCAATATTGCTGCAATGTAATGCCATGGGACATTGGATCAGTTCAGTGACATTGGACAGTGGGTGTACTGACGGCTAGTTGCATATGCGGATTGAGGTGTTTTTTTTTTTTTTTTGGTCTCATTCAGAACTGTCTTCTAATGTAGGAACAAGTATGGATAATTTGACTGTTTTAAAGTAGGCCTGTTATTATATATCTATTCATTTAAGTACTTATTTTCTATTTTTCTTTGTATACAATAATTCATTTGTCTTATATTGGTAGAAGAATGCTGAGGATGGAGCCACCAGGTAGGAGGAAAAGAGGAAGGCCAAGAAGGAGGTTCATGGATGTGGTGAGGGAAGACATGCAGGTGGTTGGTGTGGGAGAGGCAGATGTAGAGGACAGGGGGGTATGGAGACGGATGATCCGCTGTGGCGACCCCTAATGGGAGCAGCCGAAAGAAGAAGAAGAAGACAATAATTCATTTGTCTGCTTGGTTTTTCATGTTCACTCAGAATCGTTTTCTAACAAAGTACTGATAACCCTTTTTTTTTTTTTTATTTATTTTTATTATTATTTACTTAACGCTCACAAATGCAGTCATTTATTCATTTATTTATTTATTTTTTCTTCTTTCTTTTTTCCATGTACACAGAGCTATTGAGTAATGGTTCTAATTAATCTTGTTAATGTTATAGATGTTCGGCTAAATGGTTATTATAAGGTTTGTGTGGGGCCTCAGCTCCACTCGGTAAGTTTTATTTTCTTCTTTCTATGAAACTTCATAGTGGTTTGGGAGGTTGGGGGGGTGCAGTCTCTCATTTGGGGAGGGACCAGCAGGGGTTTGTGTTGATAATGGGTGATTTAAAAGTTTTCTTTTTACTTTGCACAGTTTTTTTTTTTTTTCTGTCTTTGTGCCTTTGTTCCTTTCCCCTTTACCTTCTTTCCAAATTGGGATAACCCAGACTTTTTTAAAGAACTGTTTGGCCGTATACCAGAGCCGGGCACACATCATCTGATTCTGGGAGGAGACTTTAATACGGTTCTTAAACGTTCTCTAGACCGTTCCAAAGCATTTACAGCCCCTCCTTCCCCCTCTAAATCTGCAACTATTATAAATGCTTTTTGCGGTTCTAGTGGTGTAGTAGATCCATGGAGATTTAAGAATCCTACGTTAAAGGAGTTTTCCTTTTTCTCCGCTGTTCATCAAACATACTCAAGAATAGATTTCTTTTTGCTGGATCAAAAAATGCTTTCATCAATTAAGTCTTGCAGTTATGAAAGCATTGTTATTTCTGACCACTCTCCGGTCACTATGGAACTCTGGCTCCAGGCTAGAAGGCCGATTCAATGTAATTGGCGATTTAATACATCTTTGTTGTCTGATGAAACATTTGTAGACTTTATTTCAACACAGATTGATTTCTTTATTGAAACTAACCAGCTGCCAGACACCGATATTTTAATACTTTAGGAAACTCTTAAAGCATATATTAGAGGTCAAATAATAGAATACACTGCTCATCTAAATAAAAACAGGTCTAGACGCTACAATGAGTTGATCAATCTAATCCACAATGTTGACCAGCAACACTCCTCGGCCCCTACAGCTGACCTCCGCAAAAAAAGAATAGCATTACAAACTGAATTTGATCTTCTTGCCTCTACGGAAGCAGGAGAGAAATTTCTGAAATCTAGACAAAACTTTTACGAACATGGAGAGCGGGCAAGTAGGTTACTCTCCCACCAGCTGCGTCAATATTCCGCAACAAATTTTATTACAAAAATACAAACTGCTGATGGAGAACTTAAGCTTGACCCAAAAGACATTAATGAACAATTCAGATTATTTTTTTCATCCTTATATTCTTCAGAAAATCCTAGTGACCACGTATTTCTTGAAAATGTAACTCTCCCGACTATAGCTGAGGAGGATAAGGCCATCCTTTAACAGCCGATATTTAAAACTGAGATTAGTCAAGCAATTAGGTTAATGAAAAATAGAAAGGCACCAGGCCCTGATGGGTATCCAATTGATTTTTATAAGGCTTTTGCCTCTAAGTTGATACCTTTACTGTGCCTTGTCTATAATGAATCACTCAAACAAGGAAAGCTGCCTACATCTATGACTTAAGCCACAATATCTGTGCTTCCCAAAAAGGACAAAGACCCCACTAAATGCGAGTCTTATCGCCCGATCAGCCTACTCACATGTGATTGTAAAATACTTACAAAGATTCTCTCCTTAAGATTGTAACCTATAGTACCAAAAATTGTGCATCCTGACCAGACAGGCTTTGTAAAGGGCAGGCAGTCTTTTCATAATTTACGTCGCCTCTTTAACATAATATATTCTAAACATTCGATTCACTCACCAGAAATAGTGATCTCATTAGACGCGCATAAAGCTTTCGATCGAATTGAGTATGGACACCTTTTCAAAACTCTGAGCAAATTCGGCTTTGGCCCAGTCTTTGTTTCTTGGATTCAGACGTTGTATGCAGCACCCCAAGCTAGAGTGAGGACTAATAACTTTAATTCGCAATATTTCACTGTTCAGAGAGGGACACGACAGGGTTGTCCGTTGTCCCCTCTTCTCTTTGATCTGGTCATTGAGCCACTTGCCGCGGCATTGCGAAGTAATAACAATATACGGGGTATCACGCGGGGTGGCCTGGTTCATAAAGTGTCATTGTATGCCGATGATTTGCTGATGTTTATATCAGATCCGGAGACTTCAATCCCAGAATGCCTAGACACCATTTCTCAATTTGGTAAATCCTCTGGGTACAAGATTAACCTCACCAAAAGTGTTTTGTTCGAAATTAATGTTCTGGCTCGGAATCAATCCTTCGACTCATACCCATTCAGGACTACAGAGGGCCCCATGACATACCTGGGAGTAAGTGTCACAAGTAGATATAAGGACCTATTGCAAAATAACTTCAAACCAGCTTTAGGACAGATCAAGGAGAACCTAAATCGCTGGTCTAATCTGCCCCTGTCCCTAGCTGGACGCATTAATTCAATAAAGATGGTAACGCTACCTAAAATCTTGTACTTATTCCAAACAGTCCCGATCTTCATACCCAAATCATTTTTTAAAGAGCTTGACAGGCATATCAGTACATTTATATGGAACAAAACTATACCTCGCGTACGGAAAGCAGTTCTCGAGAGACGTAAGGAGAATGCTGGGCTAGCTCTACCAAATTTTTTATACAATTATTGGGCTGCAAACATTCACAAATTAGTAATATGGTATGGAGCTTCTATTGGTGGGAGTAGTCCGAGTAGGTGTCTAATAGAACAACATTCATGCTCGTCCGTTTCTTTGGCCTCAATGCTGTGTGCTCCACTGCCAGTGGCGGTGGGTGCACACACGGACAATCCTATTGTAAGAGGCAGCTTACGCATATGGACCCAATTTCGGAAACATTTTGGTCACATACAAGCTTTGGTGTCTATGCCTCTTTTCTCAAACTTTCTTTTTAAGCCATCGCTTATAGATGCGGCCTTTCTCACCTGGGCTAGAAAAGGCATAAACAGTGTGGGAGATCTTTTTGTAGATGGCACGTTTGTTTCTTTTTATTATTTGGTTAATGAATTAAGTTTACCAAAAACACATTTTTTTAGGTACCTTCAGGTCCGTGATTTTGTCCGTTCCCAGTTTCGTTCATTCCCCTTAAAACCAAATATCGGCCCTCTTGATCATTGTCTGATGGTCAAGCCTCATCTTTCGGGTGGTGTCTCCCAGCTGTATACTGCTATTCAGGCCATGAAATGCCCATCTCTTTTGTCTCTTAAGGTACAGTGGGAGGAGGATCTAAACACAGAATTGACGGATGAAATTTGGCAAAGAGCTATACATAAAATATACACATCGTCTATCTGTGTTAGGCACAGGTTGATACAATTCAAAGTATTTAATCGCCTGCATCTCTCTAGGACCAAATTGGCCAAAATATATACTAATGTGGATCCCAACTGTACACGCTGTCACCAAGCCCCTGCCTCTCTGGCTCACATGTTTTGGTCATGCCCAAGCATAGGCACATTCTGGTCTGAGATATTTAATACGTTCACCTACATCTGTAAAAAGAATATTGATCCAGATCCTATAAGTGCAATATTTGGGGTGGTACACGGTAAATTTGGGGTATCAAGAGGCCAATCTCAATTAATAGCATTTTCTACACTGTTAGCTCGTCGACTAATTCTTACAAATTGGAAATCTTCCTCACCCCTAAAACACTCACGTTGGGTGTGCGAAACTTTGTCCTTCCTCCAGCTTGAAAAGTTAAGAACTATAGTCCAAAACTCAGCAGAAAGGTTTCAGAATGTATGGCAAACTTTCTTGGAATATTACGAAACTGCATTTGATGCTAATTCTTTAGATTAAAAAAAAAAAAAAAGGTATGTTGTCATCTCCTCTTTTCCCCTCTCTCTCTTTTTTTATTTATTTATTTATTTTTTATGTTATTTATTTATTTATTTTTTGTTTTGTTTTGTTTTTGGGTGTTCTGTGTGCATTCTCAATATTTGTGCGAACCTTGGATGCCAATCTGCGACGAAAGGGGATATGTGAGATAATGTATAAAGTATGAGGTTTGTGGATGGGGATGCCTTGTATGACATAAGAGAATGTATGTCGGTTTGTGTTATGTACATTTAAAACAATAAAAACACTTTGAAATAAAAAAAAAACATAATGTGTTTGGTGTCTGATCTCCCCCCCAGACCCGACCTTCTTTTTTTGTCCAAATGTTCTTTTTAATGTTTTCTGTAACATCGTAGGCCATTGTAGTCCAGAGTAGTCCTGGGTAGCCCTATATTGTCCTTAGCTGACTGAAATTGTCCTGGGTGGATCTGGGTTGTCATGGGTAGTCCTGGGTAGTCCAGAATAGTCTAGAACTGTCCTGGATAGTCCTGGGTAGTTCTCTGTTGTCCTGGGTAGTCCTAAATTGTCCTGAGCGATATTAAATTGTCCTGGGCATATATGGGTTGTCCCAGGTTGTCATGGGTTGTCCTGGACACTCCAGGGTTGTCCTAGGTAGACCTGTGTTGTCATGGCTAGTCATGGGTAGTCCTGGGTATTCCAGAGTAAGCAGAGTTGTCCTGGGTAATCCTGGGTAGTTCTCTGTTGTCTTGAGAAGTCTTGATGTCCTCAGATAAACAGAATTGTTGCAAATTATTAGGGAAAGTTCCGAGATATCATCAGCTTTCCAAAGATATCATGAGCCCACCAGAGATATTGTGGGCTTTTTCTGAGATATCATAAGATTTTTCATGGAAGCATGAACTTATCCTCAAACATTTTTCCCTGAGATTTTATTATCTTGAAGTGTTTCTCTCTGTGTTTGTGCTACAGGGGGATGTGGGGCTGATCCCGAGGATTTGCGAGGGCCTTTTCACCAGGATTATTGGTATGACCCGTCGTGATGAAGCCTCCTTCCATACAGAAGTCAGTTGGGTGACACGAGTGTCAGAAGATCAGAATTCATCTATGAAGAAAAAAAGTTCTTTAGATTTTAGAAAAGTACTTAATTGATATATTTGGACTTGTTGGCACAGGCCAGCATGCACATGCACCATAATTCTTTGGGATTACAACTGGTTCTAAAAAAAATAGAAAACACCTTTAGATAAACCAAAATAGATGCTCATTAATCGTGGAAAGAAATTAGTACAGGAAGTGGCCACTTTCTCAACAGCTTCCGATCTGTGGGTTTGGGGACGGTTATTGCGCTATGACTGCAACACTGTGAAATAGAGTTATAGGGGAGGTCGTAGCTTAGTGGTTAAGGATCTGAAGGTCATGAGTTCAAATCCCAACCACACAAAACTGTCACTCCTGGGCCCCTGAGCGAGGCCCTTAACCCGATATCTGCTCAGTTTTATGAATGAGATAAATGTAAGATGCCCACGATAAGGGCATCTATCAAAAGCCATAAATGTATTTGACAGTTAGGGAGGTGGGACCTCATTGGTTCAAAGCTTATAGCTCTGTATCGGAATGTCACAAGCTCAAGTTCCAGCACCACCAACAGGATTTCTACCCATTTTAGAAAAGTATGAAAAAGTATGGAATTAGCCGATAATAACTTCACTCTTCTCAGAAGAAGTTCCACTAGATTTTCTGGAGATTTGTGTGAGATTTCTTTCAGCCACAAAAGTGTTAGTAAAGTCAGATTCTGATGTAGGTGAGGTGAGGAGGCCTGGGGTGCAGCATGAAACATCCAATCCAAAGGTGTTCATTAGGGTTGGAGCAGATCTTCCAACCCATGTAAAGCATCTCTTCATTGATCTGGCTTTGTACATAGGTGCATGGTCATGCTGGAACAGGTTTGGGTCTCCTAGTTCAAGTGAAGGGAAAATGTCATGCTACAGCATCCAAGACGTCATATACAATTATGTGTCTTTAACATTTATGCTAACAGTTTGGGGAAGAACCTCAGTCCCACCTCACATCTCTGACTGTCGTTGTTTTGTAGTTATTTGGAGATCTATAACGAGCGTGTGCGAGACCTGCTGAGGAGAAAGCTGGCTAAGACGTACAACCTGCGCGTGAGAGAGCACCCTAAAGACGGCCCTTATGTCGAAGGTAAGCTGTTTCAAGCCCACTCGGGTCTGTAAACCGCGGTTTAGTGTGGAGGAAGAAGGTTTAGAGGTGTTCTGCTGTTTCAGACCTGTCCAAGCACCTGGTTCAGAACTACAGCGACGTGGAGGAGCTGATTGAGGCGGGGAACATCAACCGCACCACGGCAAGCACAGGCATGAACGACGCCAGCAGCCGCTCGCACGCCATCTTCACCATCAACTTCACGCAGGTAAAGTGTTCGGCTAGCATCTCTTATCCCTCTCTTTTCCTTTCTGCTTTTTTTCTATCCCTCTGTTTCTTTCTCTTTATCCCCCCTTTATTTTACTCTTTTCCTTGTGCTTTCTCTCAAAATCTCTCTCCATCTCTCTGTCTCACTCCCCTTTTCTCCTCTTCCCACTTTCCACCCTTTTCTTCTTTTTCCTCTCTGACATTTTTATCTCTCTCTCTCTCTCTCTCTCTCTCTCTCTCTCTCTCTCTCTCTCTCTCTCTCTCACTGTTTCTTTCACTTCCACCCTCCCTTTTTCCACTCTCCATTTCTCTATTACTTGCTCTCTCTATATTTCTTCCTGTCTGCCTTGTCTTCCCCTCCCTTCTCTCTTTATCCCTATCTTTGTCTCCCCTGTCTTTCACTCTTCCTTTTTTCTTCCTCTGTCTCTCTTCCTCTCTGTCTCTTTCTCCTTATTTGTTCTCTCTTTGTTTTCATTCTTTTTTTCTTTCCCTCTCCCTCCATATTTTTCCATATCTGCCCTCTCCTTCAACTCTCAATTTCTTGCTTCCCCCTCTTTCTTTCTCTCTGTCTGCGTTTGCCCCCCCAAAAAAAAAAAATCCAGAGATATTCTTTTATCTAGATTTTTTTTGTTTCAAAGCTACCAAAGACTTCTTGTGTTTTCTTTCTCATTTGTACAGGCAAACGCTATTTGCCTAGCCGCTAGGGAGTAGGGGATAAGGGCCCAGTGGCGGCATCTGGTGGCCAAAGCAAAAATGAACAACCCCAAAAATGCACATGCAGAAAAAAAAAGGGCTGCAAAATGATCGTTTAAGCACGAAGGATAAGAATAAAATTAGGGAAAACCTATGGAAGAGAGGGTTTTACACAAATGCAATTTATTTCTATTTTTTAGCAGAACTTGGCCTATAATAAGAGCAACTGAGGAAAACAGGAAGCCAAATATGAAATCTTAGGAACGGGGAGGAGAACCAGGTGTCAGAAGTTAATGGGAAATAAAAGATGTAGGAGCGGAGAGAAGATCCTGAAAAAAAAAAATAATAAGGGGAATTTGTTGAGGAGAGGGGAATAAAAAAATAAGGAGAGATAGCATTAACAAAGAAGTGCTATGTGGCATCAGGGTATACAGTGCCCTCCACAATTATTGGCACCCCTGTTTAAGATGTGGTCGTGGACTTCTAAAAATTCTTTTTTTTAAAACAACATAGAACCCAAATGCAAAAAAAGAGAAAAATCCAACCTTTTATTTAAGTACATTACTTTGGTGGTAAAAAAATCACACATTTAGAAAAAAAAAAAAAACTTGAAATCATGTGTGCCACAATTATTTTTTGCATTTGGGTTCTATGTTGTTTTAAAAAAAAGGAGAATTTTTAGAAGTCCACGACCACATCTTAAACAGGGGTGCCAATAATTGTGGAGGGCACTGTGTGTATGTATATATATATATATATATATATATATATATATATATATATATATATAAATATATATAGTATATATATATTTTTTTTTACAAAAGTGTAGATTTTCTGGCCAAGTTTGCCTGGTGGTCTAGTGGTTAGGATGCGGCCCTCTCACTCATCCCCGGTCAGGGAACCAACCCCAGCCACTTTCAGTGCCGGTCCCAAGCCCGGTTAAATGTGAAGGGTTGCGTTAGGAAGGGCATCCAGCGTAAAAACATGTGATAAATCAAATGTGCGGAGGATCGGCAGTGGTGACCCCTAATGGAAGAAGCCGAAAGAAAGTAGATTGGTCAGATCAGCACATTTTGGAGGGAAATCACGAAATCGAGATTGCACCGGTGGGTGGAGCATCATTACGATACAGGAGGTTCTTTTTTTTTTTTTTCTTGCAAAAAATAAAAAAACAGATATAAAAAAGAAAAAGACTGGCCATACAGACATTACAAAAGGAAGGTCTTTGAGTTTAAAGGTTCTGACGTACTTAAAGGAGGTAAATAAGGATTTAATATCAACAAAATAACCTAAAGTTGGATTTCTAATTAATAGCTGTAGATGTTGGAATATGAATTTTACCCAGGAGACAGAAACAAAACTGTATAACCAAAATGAACATCTTTAGAGTGCAAATCTGAAAGAATAATAGCAGCTTCAGCAAACTGTACAGTGTTTTTACAAAAAAAGAAGAAAAACAGTAACTTCTGATCAAAAATACTTGGAGAATGAAGCAAAACAAATGTAGAATCTGCTCAAGAGGAGGTTACAGGGGTGAGATCTTTGAGCAGTTTTGAAATGGAGTGCTTTAATTTGATTTGGAATAAAGAGCTTGGGGGGGGGGGGGGGGGGGAAGGTCCATAAATTATTTAATCTTGGGTAGCAGATACTCCATTTATATTGTGCTTGATGGAGGATCCTTGGAGTCGAAATAAACTGCTTTTCTAATTAAGAAGTTGACATTTTCTTCTGATATATTAACACCATTGATTGCAAGTGTAAGAAAATGATTATTTAACTGGCTGTAACTTAAACTCCCTTTAATATATGTTATTTTTTAGGACAACAGGAAGACTTTTGATTACCTTTTTAAAATCTCATTAAAACTGTGGCCCTTTCTGTGGTGGAAAATCTCCAAATCCTAAATAATAGTTTCAGCCTCGAGTAGAATCGAACAGAACAAAGTTTATTAAAGAGAATCCTCTGCAATAAACTCTGCAAGATGTGAGTGAGGAAAAAGATACCTCCTCTTCTTTCACTCTGCTTTTATTACTCTTCACTCCCACCCTCCCGTCCCTGTGCAGCTCATAGAGCATATTCATACAAGTCGCCTTTTGAAAAGTCTGATTGATATGATGAAAAGTTTTCCATTACATTTCCCTCCTTTTTGTCCTTTATGGACAAACTCCAGAGTCAAATTTTAATCATTGTAATATTTGATCATTCACTAAGACACAACTGCAAAAATAAAACATGGCTAAACAGTTTAGGGTGAAACAGAGAAATGGAACATCAGACACAAACTTTCCCATAAGGGTTTTCAATAATCGTGAATATTTTAAACTCGTTACAACATAATTCAGCGCTTAACTACTTAAATTAACGTATCCTTCTCAGGTTGTGTGTCGTCAGGTGGATTGGAGTTGGTCTCCCGTTTGTTCTAAATCTGGTCTGGTGACACCTTTCCTATTCTTGACGTTATTGGTGCTTGAAGGGCAGGTGCGACTTAAGCACCTAAACAGCGCCCTTCTCCCACCTCACGAGGTCCAGCGACACCAGAGTTCCTATGTGAAGTGTTCTCACTTTCCCCGTCTCCCATCAACCCCTGTTCCGGGTCTGGCACTCGTTTGCACTGGCTGGCGTGAATCCACGTGGCTCTCTCTGCGACATTCACAGCAGTCTGCGTTGTCAGGAGCACCTGGAAAGGTCCCAGCCACGGTTTTGTGTTCCGGCTCTTTCTTCTGAAGTACTTCACCGCTTCACTTCACCCGGTCTCCCGATTTCAGGTTATGTAGAGGCGTCTGCGCCGGTCCAGGAAGCGCCTCCTTCACCTGTTTGTGGGCGACAGACAAAACAGAGGACGGTCTGATTTCAGTGGATATTGAGGTATGCACTTGTGGTAATCAGATTAAGGGCGTGATATGAACCAGTGATCTTTAATTAAACCCACATGTTTCCTTTGTGCCCACAATTCCTAAGAACTGTCTGTAACCGTGAGTCATCAATTGACATTTTGGTAAAAACACGGTCTAATGAAAGACACATTTGGTAGAATAATTCCTCTCTAGCTGGATCATTTCCACGACCCCCTCGTAACTGGAACAATCCAGTTGAAGGAGATTGTGTAAGTGTTTGATCTTTAAAAACTGTTTGATCCTCATCATGTGAAAATGTTACAGTTTAATGAAGTACTATTGTGTAAACTGTCTGTTAACTTCTGGACAGTCGCATTGGATCTGTTCTGGTGGGACTCACGAGCATCAGGTTGTACAATCAGTTCTCCCGCGACTTGATGGATTCAATTAAAACAGTGCAAACAAATTCTAAAAACAGCAAATAACAACAACAATAAACAATCACATCAATGATGTTTTTTGCAGAAAGAAACCCAGCATGAATGTGTTTAAAGGAGAAATCCCCCATGCACTCGTCAACAAACCTCCACTATAAACTTTAAAATGTCCTAATTAAAGATTGTTAAACTTATTATGTGGCTTTTGCATTGTTTAAGTACACTTTTATACATAAATACACTGAATTAGAATTTTATATATAGCTATTCCCCATGTTATTAGAGCTATACAATTACTCACTTGAACAAGTTTTTTTTTTTATCTCTGAACCAGGCTTTAAACTCATTTATATTAAAGAAAGTCAAGGACCCTACACTCTGCGGCAGCTACAGAACAGTTAGCCTAATCAATAACGACGCTAAAGTACTAGCTAAAGTTTTGGCCAAACGCTATGAGAATCATCATATCAGATGACCAAACTGGCTTTATACTGGGCCATCAGTTATCGTCCAATATACATAGACTTTTGAATGTTGTCTTTACGCCATCCCAGGTCAGAAATGGTCATCTCTCTCTCGATGCAGAGAAAGCTTTTGGCCGAGTGGAGTGGGATTATTTATTCGTGGTTTTACAAAAATTTGGATTCGGATGCTGTATTCTTCTCCTTCGGCTTGTGTGAAGACTAACTTTCTCATGGCACCCGTCAAGGGTGTCCGCTCTCACCTCTACTTTTTGCTTTGGCTATAAAGCCTCTTTTTATAGTCTTAAAATGGTCTTCAGTATTTAAGGGTATTCTTAGAGGAGGAAGGGAACACCACGTCTCACTGTATGCAGACGATCTATTGCTTTATGTTTCAGATCCTCTTAAGTGTGTGGACAGTATACTGCATTTATTGAATGAGTTTGGCTCTATTTCAGGATACAGGTTGAACCTGGCTAGAAGTGAGTGTTTCCCTAGAAATGGATTGGCAAAACCAACTATTTCTCTGCTCAGGGGGAAGGGCATGGTTCTGTTTAATGATTTGTTTCTGGATCACACATTTGTGTCATTCAATGATTTGCTAAGTGAATTCAGAATCTCCAAATCGAATTTATTTAACTACACAATTTTGCTAAAGCATATTTTGCTACATTCCCCCAGCAGCCAAGGAAAACTTTAAATAAAGTTATATTTTCTCTTTCAAAGTCTGATAACCGTATTGCCTCTATCTATGATCTGCTTCGATCTTCACAGTCCTCTTCTCTTTTTGCGCTTAAAGGAGTCTGGGAGTGGGAGTTTGTGCTAAAACTGTGCTGTGAAATAATGTTTTAGCTCAAATTAACTCTGTATTTGTGCTCGTTTGAGTCTTTTACAGTTTAAAGTAGTTTATTGAATTCATTTCACCAAAGCAAAATAAAAAAAATCTTTATCAGATAACATTTAAAATGTCTGTGTAATAGATGTTTGTTGTCCCCGGCAGATCATACTCATACATTTTACCCCTGTCTTAAACTGAACTCTTTCTGGTCTTATTTCTTTGACATATTGTCAAAAGCGCTTAATGTCTCTGTGAAACCCTGCCCAATTATTGCAATTTTTGGAGTATCTCCCGTTTATATGGTTTATATAATAAGCGACATGACGATATTATTGCTTTTTCCTCACTAGTAGCCAAAAGACGAATACTGCTTTATTGGAAATCCCCATGCCCTCCTGCTAATTTCTCTTGGTTAAAGGAGTTCATGTCTTTTCTACATTTGGAAAAAATAAAACACAACTAGAGACTCTGTTAACTTATTTTACAAAATCTGGAAATCGATGATTTCCTTTGTTAAGACCTTCAGAGGAAATTGAACGTAAACGATCGGCTTTTTTTAATTTTTATTTTATTTAATTTTTTAAAATCTCGCGTGAGCACGCATACGGTGAAGCAGAAAAAACCCTGAGCATAATTAAAATAAATCCGTGCACGCGTTCAAACACAATATGGTCAAAAGTATTCGGACACCGACTGTGTTTTCACCCCACACATGCGTAATTCTTTATCAAACATAAACTGGAGGCTGTACAGGACATTTTAAACAAAGATTTTCCCTTTATTTAACTTTACTACATGATCCAAACCTGTTCCAGAATATCAATGCTCCTGTGCACAGTTACATGGAGATATGCTTTACATGGGTTGGAGTGGAAGATCTTCCTGCTATAAAGCTCTGACCCTCAACCTTTGAGGGTATCTCCACAAATCTCCATAATCTAGTGAAACATCTTCCCAGAAGACTTGGTAGATTATTATAAGAGTAAACGGGGATCAATGCGGAAGACTAAATCTAGACTTTACTCTGTTCTATAGATGGGCAGTATACATAGGGGTACAGTATGCTCTAGAAAGTACAGTCCTCACAGATCTTGAGCACATACTAAATTTCCAAATTAACATATTTGCTTGTGCATACATCACATGACACTGTCTGTAGATGTCCCTATCATCAGACAAGTCAGCAGATATATAATGCACCATATATTGTTATAGAATGGACTAGAAGGACAATACCAGAAAAAAAGTCATAAAATAAAAGTTTCCTGTTCTAATTACTCCTGTTGATCTTGATCTTCTTCTTTACATTGTATTTAATATCTTAAAATCATAATCTAATCTAATCCATATTGAGAAAAAACCCTTCATAGCCTTTGAAGACCTGCACTAGTGTTTGTTTTTATGTATTTAAAAAAATGTTCTATAAATCGTACGCCGTTTTGTATAAGGGCTTCTTTTAGATGTCGTAAATGTAAATGAACGCAAAGTTCCAAAAGGAACACACAGCAATCTTACAGTCAAGTGTCCAAAAACATTTGGCCTAATAAGAAACATTTTAGCAACATAAATGAGTGCCATAAATGTGTGTACATTATTCTGGGCAGTAGTTTGTGTTTTTTTTTTTTTTTTTGTTTACTTATTTATTTATTCAAGCAATTTTTGTCCTCCATAATCACACAACTTTCAGTTCCCACCTGATGATGCAGTCAAAGAAAAAAACAGTGAAACATGACGCATTAACTGAGTAACACTGGTGATTACTGGTGATCGCACTGGTTTCTGAAAGGAGCCTCGTGCATTTGTAAAATGTAATTAGGTGTAATTACTGGCTGTGTAACAAACAGCACAACATCCAACACTGCACAGTAATTAGACAAGTAGTTTGGGAAAAAAATGTCCGGGAGTCTGTTCTTTATGCAAATACAAACCTACAATCCAGTTTTTTATTAATATTTCAATGCCATACAATTAATCCATTTATTGATCTTTTAAAATACTTTTTCTTATCCTATACTGATACTGGTGACGAAAGAGTAGCCACGCTTAGTCAGGATCTTCATGAGGTAGTCAGTCAGATCACGACCGGCCAGATACAGGCGCATAATGGCATGGGGCAAAGCATAGCTCTCATAGATCCTTCTACAAATTTGAATTTGTAAACCTAAAGGAACCTTAATGGGTCATAAACTATTATGTCTTTGCTAATAAGTGAGGTTCATACAGAATATATAAAAAGTGGCTGGGAAAATCATTACTCTGTCAGATCACGATACTATATATATATATATACAGTGAGGAAAATAAATATTTGAACACCCTGCTATTTTGCAAGTTCTCCCACTTAGAAATCATGGAGGGCTCTGAGATTGTCATCGTTGGTGCATGTTCACTGTGAGAGACATAATCTAAAAAAAAAATCCAGAAATCACAATGTATGATTTTTTAACTATTTATTTGTATGATGTCTCTCACAGTGGACATGCACCTACGATGACAATTTCAGACCCCTCCATGATTTCTAAGTGGGAGAACGTGCAAAATAGCAGGGTGTTCCATATATATATATATATATATATATATTCAAAACATTAAATTTAAATTTAAATAATAACAAGAACAATAAATAAATAAAAAAAAAACTACAAACAAACAATAAAACATTAAACAAAAAAAAAATACGAACAAAAAATTGCGGAGGCCAGGTCCATGGAACAGTAACCTAGCATAAAACCATGCAGATGTTAGTTATGATGCAAAAACAAAACCGAAATCGTTAGTTTTTTATTTTTACTCTCAAAATACTTTAACTTACTGCAACATAAAGCATTTTGTCGTTGACTAAAAGTTATTCAGCATGAGAAATTATATTCTAACTACAGATCAAATTACAGTAAAAAGTCGTAAATACAGAACAAAGTTTTAAAACAATCACAATACTGACTAATGTTTGGAAAAAGTTTAATTACAGTAATTAGAACAGGAATGGTTTACATTATGAACTTTGAACAACTTACATTAACGAGAGGACCGGCCTCCGTCTCTGAAGTCCTGCTTCAGGATGAGCTGGAGAAGTCTGAGAAGGATGAGGTGGAGGAGTCTGAGGAGGATGAGGTGGAGGAGTCTGAGGAGGATGGGGTGGGGGGGGTCTGGACGGTTCCCAGAGGGTGGGGTGTCTAAATACATATAATAAACTCAAATGAAAAGTAGAATATAATATAACTATAAGGTAAAAAATATAGGGAAAAAAATATATATTGTTATATTATATTGTGTGTGTATATTCAGAGGCGGACAGAGTACACAGCTTCAGTACTTGAGTAAAAGTAAAAGTACCCCTTGCTAAATTTTACTCAAGTACAAGTAAAAGTACTACAGTCAGATGTCTACTTAAGTAAAAGTACATAAGTACTTGTTTTTAAAAGTACTTGAGTATAAAGAGTACAAGAGTAAATTTTCTAAATATTGCATTACTACTGCGACAGTGCTTACATTTATGTACAGAAACATGGAGTTATGAAAAATGTTAATGTTAATACCTTGGAGAATGTAAAAGGAATTCAAAGTAAAATCAAGTCATTTTCATCTTTTGACCATGTTGCTTTATTTAACATTTCTCACTTGCACACAAGGCAATAGAACAATGCCAACGCTCCGACAAACCTCAGCTAGAGTTTTAATGGATTTTTTCCACCTATAAAGCTCCTTCTCCTGGCCGTCCAACAATCAGTAGTGGTGGTAATGTATGGTACCTTTTTCATTTCGCTTTTGAGACATTCTTTCATTTTAGATGTAGCTGAATCAATCTTGCGCCGCACAGTGCGGGACATGACGGCACTACTCGGTTGTAATTCTACAATAAGGTCTTGGAAGGATGATTTCTCAACAAGGGAGAAGGACTGGAGACCTTGAACGATTAAGCGGAGGATAGCCCGATCAACCGTCTTCTGAGACACCTGCTTGGTCTCCAGCAGCTTCAGTTGTTTCGCCTTGAAACCTGTTCCACCTTCTGATGGCCTCTTGCAGGCTGTTGAAGTTATTTGACAGTATTCCTCCAGATGTGTCTCATGCCTTCTCTGTAAAACACAGTATAATATTTCAGTTTACACTATAATAAACTAATAAATATTAGAAAAGATACGCATCATGTAGTCTACATAGCAGTATTATTAATTATGAAGTGCTGGTTGTTCATAATTTTCAAATGCCTCCAGACTAAATTTTTTAATTGGTTTTACTGATGCAACTAACTTTAATTTACCAGTGATCCCTGCCACTCAAGGGGTTAAGCCTCAGCAAACACTATTGTAATCCTGTCTAGGCCAGCTGAACTGTTATTTTTTTTAAAAGCCAAATAGGGCTAGCTCTATTTATTCGCTCTGGTGAAATAAGTGAACTGAAAATGCCCTGCTTGCAACTAGCATAGAACTAATTAGGCTTTAACATTTTTGTATGGTAAAAAAGACGTTTCGTACTCGAGCTCACACTAGAAAAGGTATGCTCTCTTTATTTGTCAGGGGCATGTCAAAACATGAATCTGAAAGGATTTCAGTTGATTTGATTCTTATCTATGTTACACCACGATTAGCTTGCCTCGGCTTACAGTATGTTAACTATTGTCAGGCCAAAGTTAGCCATCTGAATGGCAAATTGGCGGGTGCATGTGGCTTCGACTACTCAAACGTAACCGAGAATGTAAAAAGCTGCATTATCGCAGCTAGCCAATCATTTAGTGCACTTTTCTGTAGCTAGACTCTAGCTTAGAAGAAATGTAAGGAAGTTTATTTCAATGTTACGTACCTTGCTTCCGCAAGTTGGAGGATGAATTCTTGTAGGCGTTGATAAAATTCTGTTTTGGTAAACACAGCAAACACCTGAAGCGAAAATTATCATTAATTTCTTCAGAAAATTAAATAGTCTGGCGAGGTGTGGCCACGGGTTGGCAAATTCGCTGGATGGACCTGTTGCGTCTTCATCCACTGTTGTTTCGTGTATGGTTTCGTCTCATCTAAATCTGATCATGCAGTTGACTGAAGGTGATTGCTGATAGGCTGTCCCAAGCATTGGCGCCTGCACAATCCAATCACGTTTGAGAGGGAAACAACAAATTGAGGGTTTTTGAATTTTTAATTTTTTTTAGAAGTAACGCGTACTTACGGTTATGGGAAGAAATGTAGCGGAGTAAAGAGTACAATATTTGCCTCTCAAATGTACTTGAGTAAAGTCATGAGTACGCCCCAAAAATGATACTCGAGTAAAGTACAGATCCCTCAAAATTGTACTTAAGTACTGTACTCAAGTAAATTTACTCCGTTACTGTCCGGCTCTGTGTATATTATATATATATATATATATATATATATATATATATATATATATATATATATATATATATATACATACATACAATCACACACACCTGAGTGTGTCTGTGTGTATTACCTCTATGTATGACGATCACTTCTGAAAAAGACAATAAATGTAAAAAAAGAAAAAGTTAAAATTATTATATGTACTGTCATTAT